>JASCZW010001065.1:0-245757 GCA_034211315.2 Aedes japonicus | reverse complement strand
GTACAAAAACTACATTATTATCTTTGTACCAGTCTAAGACGGGCCGGGCATAGTGGCAAGATGCCAAATCCGGCCAAAACAGTGTCGGGCCATCGTGAGATCTCAAGAAGGGCAGAATTCGTTTTTGGAGGCATTCGTTCTTGTAGATTTGTTCGTGGACGGTCCCAGAGGTGATGAAGGGCTGACTCATTTTGCCACATCCACAGATCGCTTGCCAGACAAGGAATTTTTTGGTGAATTTCGACAGTTTCTTCTTCCGTTCATTCTCCGGATTTGATGTGCCACGTTTTTTGCCACTACCATTTTTCCGCTTGGTTGTCTTACGGTCCTTGAACGTTTTGATCACATGAGATACGGTTGAATGTGCGATTCCGAGCTGTTTTCCGATCCGTTGATAAGAAGCGTTTGGGTTTTCGAAGTGAGTGCCCAAAATTTGTTGGCGCACTATTTCTTCATTCGAAGCCATCACTGAAACCACTCGACCGATTTTCACGAAACTCATTACACAATTGACACAACACAATGAAATACATTCAGTTGAAATTTCAATAATTTTTACCCACACGCTAAAAAATTACGAACAATTGCGTGTGTCCAAATTTCATCGAATACTGTCTTTAAAAGCCAACGATTTGTGAATGGTTTACGTTCTACGGAAATTAGAATTTAAAATCTTCGAAATCTGTTCATACATTTCTAGAAAATCATCAACAAAGATTTTTTATTATTTTAAAAGTTCCACCTTTACAGTCAATAATATTCTCTTAGATTGTCGAGGAAACTTTTGTCAAATTCTTTTCAAAACTTTTGTCAGATATTCATTACTATTCAAAATTGCGTCGTATAAATTTGCCCATTTCCAATTATTCTCAGGAAATCATCTTCATAAAGTTAAAAATGTTTAAATTTGTTTGAACCTGAATTTTATTTCGCTTATGTAATTATTATTCAATTGATTTTTTGCTTTTTTTTCATTGTGATCTCTTAATAATGCTCCTGAAAATTATTCTCAAATTTTCATAGTAATAGACTTTTAAAATGCCTATTCAAAATTCCTTGAAATTTTCCTCAAATAATGTGTCAAATATGATCAAAATTTCAAGCAAAACGTCATTAGTGATAATATGATCTTGTGTGGGATTCCATCCGATTTTTATGCACCATCGCATCCCAAGGAACATTGCTGGTTTTATCATGGTTTTATAGCATTCTTGAAGTCCAATTCATGCTCTTCAGAACCATTATAAAACCAAAATTGTTTCTTGGGATGGGACTTTTCAGTCTTAGAGTCTCAATGTTGATCCTTTGATCAAAATATTCGGCAGAATTACCATGATGGTAAAATTTGTTATGTAACACTTCCCTACAATCAATTGGAATTGATTAAGTGTTTTAATATGATTTTTTCAGTCTAGGATGAAAGTTTGTGCCTGAATAACCTGGAATTCCATTATGAACGTTTGTTGGAAATGCGTCATGAAATTTTCCATGGTAAATTTAGTAATGTATCGTGATATTTTTCAATTCTGAGAACTAATGTATACAATGACTGATGCATATAATCATATCCCAGCCTAACGGCCCTCGAATTGTGTCCCGAACAGGACCAGCTATGAGGCAAAAAAAGCAATCGTATGAAGTCTTTACTTTCGGTAGCTTGGAAGGGATTCATTGACGGGTGTTAGTTTTCATTCTTCTTAAATCTACAGTTACAGAGCTAAAATGTGTCTGAGGTTTTTAATTACTTAACGAGGATCAATGTTACCCAGGTAACCAATAAGCATTGAAATATGTACTAATTCTGCATCATACTTGCATTTACGATTATGCTTGCTGTACATTGGCTGTCTGAATGCAGAGCTGTTGTAAAATAGCATACGCAAAGCTATCGTAATGTTAGCTGTATGATATCGGCATTTTTGTTGCTTGTAATATTATTAGAAGAACGCACTTAAAATGCTTAATTAAAGCTGTTTACAATAAGTGTCCGAATTTTCGAAGCGTTTCATCATTCTCGCTTACTCCTGCATCAGGACTATAATAGTCCTCACTCTGGTGGTTGAATCATCTTCATCCAAGTTCTGCAGTTCCATCTGTTGACATTTGTAAACAACTTTAATAAAGCATTTTCTGTGCGTTATTCTAAAAACATACCATGCAACAAAATGCAGATATCAGACAGCTAGCATTACGGTAGCTTTGCGAATGCTATTTTACAACATATGTGCATTCAGACAGCAAATGTACAGCAAGAAGAGTCTTAAATGCAAGTATGATGCAGAATTAGTGCCTATTTCAATTCTTATTGATCAGCTGGGAACATTGCAGCTTTTATTGGGCAAATTTTAAAACCGTTCCCATAGGTTAGAGGATATTGACGCGGTATAAAAACACGTCGATCACGAAGAAGCGAGTTCGAATCCCATCCTAGGAAATGTAAAAACTGCAACGAATTTGAGCTTCCCATTTCATAAGAAAAATAGGGGGTCTAAACAGAAAGCAAACGTTCATCATCATCAGTACAGGAGAGGAAAAAATATATAAGAGGCAAAACAGGAAAATGAATAAAATCTACAATTGAATATGGACTTTTTTTTCGTACGCATTCTCAATCAAGCATTTAATCAGCATTCTAAAAGCTAAACTCCTCAGCAGCAGAACAACATTTCAACTCCTGTCATCTAGTTGTCATTTGCAAACGTTACCAATCCATGCTAAAAATGAATGACATATTGTCGACATAGCGTCTTCTTTTGGTGGGGTCCAGCATTAAATTGGCCGTATAGTGGGCAAAAACCGGCTTTTGAATAGCATTTAAGGTGAATATAATGCTCATATGCATTATATCGCTTGTCGTTAAGACGCATATAGGGATACTTATGGGCTCTATTACTTATGGGCAGTCTAGTCACGTGCTGTTCCAAGTTATGTCTCAAACTGCTAAAGATTTCTTATCTACCGAGCTGTTCGACATCCTCAACTGTTGTTCAAAATGATCCTTGTCGTTTGCTTGAACGTGAAGTACTTCCAACGGTTAATTCTTCTGTTGCGCTCGAAATTCCGGTTCGTGAGCAGTCATTAAAAATCTATAATAGGTGCTTCGAATTCTTCCTCACTGCCAGCCTGATTCATTTCTGGTGAATCGGAATCTAAATCACCCACTTCATCCACGTCTTGCATCATGTCCACGAAATCATTACTGCTGATACCGTCCTCATTTATCCTGTTTTCACCACCGGAACTAAGACCGGATCCGTATGGGCATCAAACGGGATTGTAGGCCATTTCATTGCACAGCTGCTAAGACATTTAATCTATTATGCAAATCCGATTTTTTGGAAGCCAATCGGATGAAAAAAACTGTCAGTAATCACCTAATCCGCATTTTTCTGCTTGGTTTCTTGTTTGTGTACTCATTGCTGTCAAAACTGATCAGATGTTGTGCTGAAATGCAGTGCTGCCGAACTTCCGAGAAGAGGGAAACTAGGAGAATTTAAAATTTAACACTTCATTTGATCACTTTTTTTTAAAATAAAAAAATTAAACCTTGAAACACTTCTTTAAATTTTCGCTAGTAATCTCGAGCAAATTCCTTTTAATTCCACTATGAGCTTATCTTTTGACAGATAGGCCTATTGCGCCTGCTACTTACAGACAGTTTCCCAATCACAATCGTTCTACTAATACGCTCAAAAAAGTTAAAAAAAAATGGTGTTTAAAAAAAAGTGAAAGTTCCGGGAAGAGTTTAAAATATTGTTCACTAAAACAATTTTTAATCGAGATAATTATAATATTTAAAAATCTTACTTATTTTTTGAGTGCATCATTGCCTACAAGATTTCTTGGTGTTCCCTAACAGTTGTTGTCTCACTTCATGTTTTTTTACGCTCCACTGCAGTCGGGATTGTATCGAAAAATAGTCGTAAGCATTGAAAAATTGAAAATTTGCAGATTTTTAAAGCATTGTATTTTATTACAGCTTGACATGTTAAAACAAATTAAACAGATTGCTTATTTCGGTGATGTGATTGTACATAAACCTTTATACCGTCCATCTAGTTCTAGGTTGTTTTTGTGCACTTCCTGGACACTGCTGACCAACTTTTCTTGAAGTATGACTTGTTGTGGTCCACTGCACTTGCCTTTTTGAGATTCTGTTTGACGATTGCCCAGCAGCGTTCGATTGGTCGCAGTTGAGGACAGTTTGGTGGTCTTTTTAAAAGAAATATACGTTGATATAAGAAAACCACTGTTGAGTTGATTTGGCATAATGGCCAGAGGCCAAATCCAACCAGAAGAGAAATATACAACTGGCCTTTGCACACAAGGAGCAATTAGCTTCAGTAATTCTGAATATTAAGAGCGCCTTTGAGTCAGTTTCCATAGATATACTGTCAGATAGTCTACACAGTAGTGGTTTACCATGCATTTTAAATAATTTTTTGTATAATTAACTGCCAGAAAAACAAATGACCTTCAATCTAGGCTAACTGACAACTTCCAGAATTAGCTACATGGGCTTACCCCAAGGCTCATGTTTAACTCCCTTACTTTATAATTGTTATGATAAAGACATTGATAACTGTTTGGAAAATAGACGCACGCTAAGACTACTTTCAGATGATGCTGTGATCTCATTTAGAGGTCTACGGGCAGAAATCTAGCAAAGACCATTTCAAAGTTCCTAGATAATCGTTCCATCTGGGCAAGAAATTTGGGGATCGAGTTATTACCGCAAAATAAACGACTCTACCATTTCGTTTGCTAGAAAGCGGTTCCGAGCCCAACTGCGTCCCAAGCTGTTGGGCAGTGACATTCCCCAATCTTTGACCTTCAAACATCTTGGAGTCATGTTTGATTCAAAATGCACTTGGAGTATTCACATTGAGTATTTGAAACAGAAATGTCAACAAAGGATCAATTTTCTAAGATCAATTTCTGGTGGGGTGCTCACCTGGAAGACCTCTTTAAACTCTATAAAAAAAACTATTCTTTCAGTTCTTGACTTTGGATCTTTTTGCTTCCGCTGGGCAAGAAACAGCCACCTAATTAAATTGGAACGCATTCAATTTCGTTGTTTACGCATTGCCCTTGGCTGTATGTATTCAACGCATAATATGAGCCTAGAGGTTCTGGCAGGAGTAAAACCCTTACAGAACCGCTTCTGGAAGCTCTCATCTAGAATACTGATCCAGTGTGGAATCAATAACAACCTTGTGATTGAAAACTTCTAAGAAATGCTCAAATTGAGTACCCAGTCTAGATTCTTGCGAATCTATATTAACTATATGTCATCCGACATTAGTCTTCTAGGCTATAACTCTCCTAGTGTACCTCAAGCAACACAAAACTATAATAATTGGTTGCAGCAACTTGATTGTGACTTTATTAAGCCATTTTGAAGATAGTTTAACATATTGGCAACAAATGTGCTACCTGGGACGCTTCACTTATCACAGTTCCTTCATTTATTATGATCTCTCCATGCAACAGGCTAGTCAAGGAGTTCCAGATCAACTTCGACCTATTTTAATTCCCAGGTTTCGGTGTCTATTATGAAGACTCATCTGCCTTCCAGAAACTTCAGGAGCCTTGTTCTGTACATGTTCCTGAGCTGGCAGCAATTAATTCCGCATTGGGGATAGTTTCCGACATGCCCATCGACCATTATTTCATCTTCTCGGATAATCTCAGTTCTATTGAGGCCCTCCAGTCAATGAAAACAGTGAGGCAGATGTGTGTGTGGGTCGAAAGATCATTCAAGATTACCTTTGTATGGGTCAACTCACATTGCTCAATTCCAGGGAATGAGAAGAAGGAATCTCTAGCAAAGGTGGGTGCACAAGAAGGCGAGATTTTTAAAAGAAGAATTTCTCGTCAATGAGTTCTCTTCAATGAGTTCTCTTCAATGTTTGCAAAACGATTGGAAAAATAATTTACTTGGGCGGTGGTAACATTCCATTATTCCAAATGTTTTGACGAGATCGTGGTTCAAAGGTCTGGATGTAAGTCGCGGTTTCATTCGTGTGATGTCAAGACGTATGTCGAACCACTACTCGCTAGACGCACATCTCTACAGAATTAACTTCGTCCATAATAATTTATGTTGTTGCGAAACCGGTTATGAAGACATCGCTCACACAGTTTGACATTACCCGGATAGTGATGCCTACAGAGCACGACTATTGGAATCCCTATTGGCCCATGGTGTACTGCTCATCATAATTTGCTGTCACTCGTTTTGTACTTGCTGGATGCAGTTTGTCCTTGTTGATAATCTGATAATACGTTACATCCTGTTTCTAGCACTAAGTGTGCAGAATTCTCTGTCGTATCTCAAGTTCAATCCGCGATATTTTCCAAAAAAAACTGTAATAATCAAAAGAAACTAACTCACAAAGGCTTTTTGATTTGTGAAGACAACATAATATGAATACACACTAAAATAATAGGCACTAGTTTGAGCTGAATTACCTATTAAAAGTTTATGACTATCTCTCGATACATTCCTTACCTGTATGACAGTTTTATTTAATATTTTTATCACCTCAAGCTTTTTTTTGTTCTGGGCCTTCCCTTATGAGTAATAATCAAAATGTTATCAAGCGTTATATATTAGGCTGAGTCAAGAAATACATACCGTATATTGAAGATTTCTCGGACAATTTTTTTATACAAATGGTTGAGGAAATCTGTAGCTTGCTCTCATTTTCTCTCTAAGACAGCCAAACAAAGTAGAAGGTATTGTCCATTCTAGGTTGTTTCCCTTAAGTTAATATTTAAACAATCACCGTTTGCCTGTCAATTAAATCAACGATCTTAAAAGATCTTACACTGCACACAAATAACGGGTTAACTAAACTGTTTAAAGTAGCTGACTTTGCTCACCAGATTGTAATAAGGGTTTTTGTATATCTTTAAAACATTTATTATTGGCTTTAGGTTGTTTATGTGATGTGAGGAAAACCTTTTCATCTCTTATTATGTCATTTGGAGAAACTTGATAAAAAAATATTACTAAATATTTGATTTACATTATTGATAAATAATCAAAGGGTGAGAGTTTCTTCAACTTTTGAGAATAAGTAATTTTGACTGGAATTCATATAAAATCTTGGTATGTTTAGGAGATTCGATAAACTCTATCATCTTTTGGTAAGATTTATCCACTTCACGCTGAAACCAACTAAACTGTATACTGACTTTCCATTTCCATTAAAGTCATCCGAATTTCAAACGGAGTTTTTCGTCGGTATTCCCATTTAAAGTGTTCGTTGTTGTTGCTGATGCGGTAGACGATAAGATGCTGGTACCAAAGTGGAATTTTAACATCATTTAGACATCTGCAGCAATGGTTGAGCCGTTTCTCAGGAAATATCAGACCTAATTTCCTATAGCTCCGTTTCTTTTCGACGATTTGACTGGACTACACGGAAAAAAATTCGTGCCCAAATCCGTGAACTTTAGTCATGAATACGAGAACAAGCAAAATTACACCGTGAACTGAATCACGTAATTTGGAACTAAATCACGTTTTTGGGTAAAAATCCAGAAAACATGAACTAGTTCACGGCCCGTTTTTATTTTTGGGAACGCTTTTGTTTCTGTGTACTTAGAGCCGCTGTGGAGAAAATTATCAAGCCCGAGCGTCTGACAGTCAAAGCAAAACCGGTCATTGAAATAGAATTGAAGGAGAGCAATATTCTGCCAATCCTTAATATGGAAATCGGTTTTACCTCTAAATCAACAATCAAGATGGCGAGAGAATTTGCAGAAATTTACGACAAAGATCTTTTTACTGTGATTTTTTGAAGAAGCTACTCAACTAATCTCCTTTGACATACACTTTAACGAGTTGCGTCACCTCCCAAGTAACAATTAAAATGTAAATTGGTTTTATTCATGTTTTATTGTAGTTTTATCAAAGCATTATGGAGATCATCTAGTTTTATTTGGGCATTTTCCAAGTTAAGGTGGTTTTAATTGATTTACATTTCTTAAAAGTAATTAAAGAACACTTGAAGAAACCTCCATAGAACTACATAATTCAAAAGTGTTGTTCACCTTATAAGTAATTTTATAAGATACTTGATTCTCCTCTCAACACATCGTTTCGCAACTTTCATAAAACCTGATAAAAGTTTTGAGAAAGTTTTATGACATTCTTCTTTAAGATAAATGTATCTCGAAAATGCTGCCATAAACCGCTCTTAGAACCATTTGATTTCGAAGAAAACTTGAAAACTTCTTCAAGTGTTCCTTAAAATTGAATTTGTTGCTTGGGCTGCATTAACCCTGCTGTTATAATTCACTTGACGGATATAGCTAAAAAGCGTCTGGAGCTGTGTCTGGAAACGTTCGAAGATTAGGACTATCTGAGCGCTACAGTTGTTCACAATGTGAAAGAAGAATTTGGGCAGCTGTGTTCAATGCCGGCTTCAAAGACGTTGCTTGCCGGAATCCAGTGAAAAGAACAGCGTTTGGACAAATTCTTGGTTAAAACTGATTGGTCATTCCAAGCAGAAGCTTCCAAATTTCATAACATTTGTTACAAGAGGCTCATCCTGTCGCAACTGAGTCGATAGAGCGAGGATTTTCAATAAATGGAAAGTGTCTGGTGGTGAACCAAACTGAAAAGAGTTTGGTAACTCAAAGAATTATGAACGAGCTGGCAACGACGTTGGTATCATGAAGTCCTTGATACAAAATGCACGTAACGCACGTGCACCATTTTGTACACGAAAACCACGAATGCTTTACTATTTTTCTTCGATGTTTATGCTTCTAGAAACTTGAAAATCAAGGCCTTATATAGATCGACCTTTGTTCTCGTTTGTAAAATGAGAGACCAAAGCAGGTTACGCATTTCTCAAGAAGCCCGATCCGTCATTTTGTCTGATTTTGTCATTTTATTAGATTGTGTGGCCACCCTGCTCCTCTATTGGGCAAAATTCTGGACAATTTGGTGGATTGGACCTCTCGTACCTTATGCCATTCCAGGACGGGTTTCGCATAGTGACAAGTGGCCAAATCTGGCCAAAAGAGAGCTTGTGAGTCATGGCTTCTGATAAACGGTAGTAACCGCTTTAGCAGACATTCTTTTTCGTACACATCCTCCACTGACGGATTCATAGTGCCGGTAGAGACGAAACTTTTAGATTTTCGACAACAACTACTTATGGTTTGCCAAATCAAATACTTCTTCGGGAGTTTGGACACCTTCTTTGTCCCGAAATGCTCGGCAAAGGCGTTCCTTTGCATTGCGGAATAAAAAGCCAGACCCGGAGGTTGTTTGTAGTCTTCGAATACATATGTTTCGTCGTCCTTTATGATACAAAAAAATGTTTGCAAACAAATTGGTGTAAAGCTCCTTAGCACGACTTTTTGCAGTGAAATTTTGCATTCCATAACGGTTGGGCACCTTTTTCACTTTGTACGCCTTCAGTCCTTGCCTCTGCTTCTCTTTTAGCACGTATGATTTTGACTTCCTATTTATGCGAGCCACATTTCGCACAGAAAGATTGGGATTTTTTTTCTCAGTAATGGCTACCACCTTATTTTCCATTTGTCGGGAGCATACTTTTCGATTTGTTCCACTTGCAACCTTCCTATCTACGGTCAGGTTAGCCAACATTTTCATAATGTGGGGAAACATAATACCTTTTCGATAGCTTTAGTTCGAACAAAATAAAGTTATAAAATTTTCATTTTCGATTGACGTAATTTGACTGAATGTAACAAGAAATGTGTAAACATGTTGGGAATAAAGTGGAGAGTTTCAGCCGTTGTTAATATAAGAAGTTTCAGAGAAACGCTGAAAAGTTGTGTCTTGTATTGATCCTCTTCCATTAGATGAAACTTTGCACATGTCTTCGAAATCAGCATACGATTGTTGCTGGCGAATTTTCTCTTTTCTGACTCAAGACATTGTTTTCAAAAGGGCGCAAAAAATCATAACTCGAAAACTGCTGCTGGCAATGCGCTTCCAGGTGCTTGTAGCGAATGCAGAATTTAATTTGGTGCGGCAGGTAAGACTTTGAAAAATTTTTTTCAAAAAAATCATAAATTAAACTTAAAAATCAATTAGCAAATTCAAGTCCACGTATGATTTTTTTGTACATCAAAAATGAAGTCAAAGAAAAGAAGCGGTTTACATGATAAAACTATGATAAAAAGTTCTAGCAGAAAAAAGAAAGTTTTTTCCACCGGTTGTTTTTTGAAGAAGAACGAAGATTAATACATGCTGATTTTCAGTGATTTTTAGCCGTGCCGCCTTTAAGGTAGAGTAAGGGGCAACATTCTGTACAAATTCGTTTTCGAGATATACATAAAAAAGGTACATAGAAGAAGAATTTGAAAGCAATGTCGAAAAATGGCTTTTCCATAAAATATCCCTTTTCAAAAGTTAGTTGGACATATTTTCTAAAAGTATTTTTTTTTTGGAAATGGCTTAAAAAGTTTCAATAAATTATCTTTACACGGTAGATGCAGAAAATTCAATGAATGAAATTACGAATCTTATCATCAACAAAATTTAGAGTTTTTTTTGTTTGTTACGATTTATTTATTTTTTCTACTATTTAAAAAAAATTTCTATTTACATTTTTTCAAACACTATTTCCTAAATATTCTATAAATATTACGAAATTCAGCATTTTGCCAGCGAAATATTTTTCGTAGTGATTTTGTTATTCGCAAATCTGAAATGAAGGAGTGATATATCTGCGTACCAGGAACTTATGTTTGCCGATAACTACCACTCATTCTGCTAGTTTCCTTTCTTCATATTCTTCTTGTGAAACATAGAAAAATGAGTACGTGAATTTTCGATTTCTGTTAATAGCCCAATCATACAAAGTTTTGCACTAGCATGATGTTCATGTTGTTTGGCCGTTACTTGTTGCCATTCATTTTAATGCCGCCAATTGATCACATGGTCCCTTACCATTTTGGAAGTTGGGTAAAAAATGCCACCAGAATCAATATGAATATCTTTAAACTGTGACTGCAATTTTTTTTTATTATTAGATGGAAGGAAATCACCAGACATAAAAATGGCCCTTCATTCAATAATAGTCGATATAAGTACGTTAGTACCTAGAAATAAACATTGTACCAAATTGTATCGTCTTAGAAACTTCTGACATACAACAAAACTTAGATTTTTAAGCATTCTGACCCACATAATAAAGAAGGTAAACGGATGAATTAGAAATAATTCATTGTCTGAACATGACTTTAAGTCAGCATCCTTGGGAAGCAAATGAATAATTTCTGCAAAATCAAAATAATAACGCATTTTCTTTAAAACAACATTGCATTTTAAAAATGATTGATCGGTTTTAGCAACCAGAGCAATAGTTTTCTAATTTTCAGTTTATTCAAACAAATTCATCGCTAGTTGAAGAAGCCAAATCACATTCATCAGCGTAACTACTGTTCAATTATATCTCAGACAAGTTATGTTTCTCGTTGGGAAAAATTTATCTCAAATTCTGACAGCAAAAATTTTCGCATTCACGGAGGCATGTCAATATTTTGATCTTGATGATGAATTATACAAAACTTCAGTTTTGATACAATCAGTTGTTGAAAGATGGAACCAGAAGCATTAAATCAATATTTTCGTGAAATGCGCGCAAACACAAACGTTGTGAGGGAAACTGGCGTTGGAAGCATTTAGCAATTTACAATGTTTTAATGTACGCTGCAAAAGTACTAAATCCAATTTTATGTTCCTTCTTTAAATCGAGTGAAAGTTTTCATGATGGAAAGTAATAACCGTTTTTGAATTTGTTGGCGCTACCATTAGTGTTTACAGAGACATAATCTCTTTGTCCCGGCATGGCTCTGCTGATGTCTTCCTCGTCAAAAGTTGTATCACTTGATTCTTTATATCCAGATTCAAACGACTGATCTGTCGTTGGGGGTAGCCACGCTCTGCTTTCGCCAGCGACTTTTGCAGGCAGCTTCTTCAGCAGTGTATGGGCTTAGCTGGTTCCAAATTTGCTCGTTATCTGCTGAATCGTCCACGAATTAGGCAAAATCACAATGGGGTGTGTGTGTGTTAATATAAGGCGTAAGGGCAATACATTTGCTGGTCTATTCTCGAACAATCTGGTTCTACACTTTTTCTTTTTCACTGTAACAATTTCATCATATCTACAACCTTTGTTTTCAATGTAGCTAACTCTTCGACTTCTTCTTGTAGGTAAGCTTTAACAGATATTTTCTAATACCTATGGTACGAAAAATTTTTTAAGACGGTTTTTATCGTTTTTAAATTCTCTAATGGATATCGGACATTATTACTTATTCCCGCAATTCCATTATTATTGAAGAATTCAATGTTGTGTATCCTGGGAAGAACGCCAGAGACAAGAGCTTGTCCGAGAAAATACCGAGGTAATTGGTTGCCGATGGTATTTCCAAATCGTTCCGTGATGTGGCGGTTGGTGCTTCGTCATGTCCACCGTTTTCTGGTTGCTCCACCTTTCGACAGGATTAGATGTGACGATAAGGAAGTTAATACAAAATACTACAATATAACCGACAGAATTGCTAAATTTAATGACGTATCCAATGGACCGTACACTGCATGGATAAAGTTTTTCAATTAACTTGTCAGTTAAATTTTAGTTGAAGGACACTGTCTCCTTGATTTCACGAAAAGGTTTACACAATGCTTTGTTTGAGTTCTATTTCAAATCGATTTACACTTTACGCCAGCCAGGCAGATGACGGTGTGAACTGATGTCATGACTTTTAATGTAATCCTTTTTATACGTACTAGGTACGCACTTTAGGTACTTTTTTGAAATATTGGTAATGCATGTAAATTTAGATTTTCTGTCAACAATGAAGAATGCATGGATAGGTATAATGGGCGTAAATAATTACCTTTACTGGTAAAGAAGGAATCTTATCAAATACAGTATGTTTCTACCTGAGCAAAGATACACCTAGCAGTGAATTTTAATTATTTTTTTTCGGGTTAGGTTTTCAATATACTGTAAGTAAGAGCAGCAAATTTTGTCGTGTTACCTAAGAAAATATCAGAAGAACGCCTGTCTAGTATTCTTGTAATAAAAAGGATATTGTGAAAATTTTATGTACAATTTGAAAAGAATACTTTTACAGATGACAATCACGACTAACATTTGAAAAAGGGATATTTTCATGGTAAAAGCCATTTTTTTTACATTAATTTCAAATTATCTCGAAAACGGATACATTTAGAATGTTGCTCACCAACATTTTTTTTCTAAAATCACTGAAAATCGTATAATATTAATAAATATATTATTTATAAACAACAAATAAAAGAAATAATTTTCTACTTCTAAAAACTTTATCTTAAGTTGCTCCATCGTAGAACAACTTTTAATTTTTTCTTATGACTCAAAAACCCTTGAATAAAAATTTTTTAAAAAAACGTGTATGTTGATGATTGGCTAATGATTTTGTTGATTTTATTTTATTACAAAAGATGTTAGTACGTAGATGTTATAGGTGCCAAATGATTAGACCATGAATCTTTTCTATATGGTAATTTATTACAACCAACGGTTTTCGAGTTGTATTTTTAAAAAAACACATGCAAGACAAAAAAAAACACACATACGCCTCTTTGAAAAAAAATGTCTTGAGTCAAAAATTTTCTAACCCAAGTGGAAAAATCCATCATCATCAACGAAGACATGTGCAAAGTTTCATCCAAATCGGAGAGAGTCAAGTTCAGTCATTTGCTCATTTGGCAGAGAAATGTTCCATATGAAACATTTCAGCGATCTACAACGGCAAAATCTACACGGCAAGAAATGTGTTCGAAATTTAAAGTGGACAAGCTTTACTGAACATGATAGTTCGAGTACTACATATTCCAGTGATGTAGCCCACCAGTTTACGCACAACTTGGTATTAAAAACCTAAAGCTATGGTGGATGGTCAAGAGCTCGATTTCATCACAGGGTTTGCGGTGGCTTTGTATGATTTATCGTTCAGCCTGTTGTTGTAATGAGAGTTCGAAATAGTGCCTCCTATATAACCACATGTTTTCGTCTATATTGTTAATAATCTCTTTGCTCTTCATCACAGTTTACAATAACGAAGCTGAGCCTGGACATTGAACAGAGCAACCATCACGCGTACCAGAACATCATAAACAACACGTGTCGATCTGTTGCCTGATACCGAGACCCATTAAACAGTAAAGCAAAACAGGAATGAAGAGTTTCCACTGTGCCAAACTTTGTCTTGTTTTACTCGCCTCCGAATTTTTAAACCACCACTCCACCCAGTGACCGAAACCTGTTCTACTTTTCAGAGTTGTGTGCGTGAATCAAAACATCGCCGCTATGACCGTTCGGTAACCGCGAAGGCATAAGAAGAACAGCAAGAATATCAGATGCGTTATGGTACAGCGTGACGCATTTGTTAGTGGCCTCGATGGTTCGTGAGCAGCTACCTACCGCCATCATCATCATCGTCATCTTCGTGTAAGATTTTCGTTGCCGCGTCGGTTGTGAGTGTTATTGGTTGGTGGCAAGTTGGCTGCGTACCACCATCTGGCTTCAGCATCTTCTGCGGAAGCGGAACGCAGAAGAAACCCACAATATCAATTAGAAAAGACTCGCGGTTTGCGATTGAAGAAGAGCGAAGAAGAAGACAGATAAAATAACGAACAGCGACGTTTGCCTGCGCGTTAAAGCAGCTGGTTAGTAATGAGATGAGGAGCGATTGTCGATAAAGAGCGATAGCATGGTTTCCAATGAATTCGCTGGCAATTTCAATGGTATGGAGTGACAGGGCGGTTAGCCACCAGAAAACGGTGACGGGTGTCGGGAAGAGTCACCGGTACAAATGAAGAGGCGGCGATTGGCTGGGTACAGACATCGATTTGGTCAAATCTGGCCCGCTGTTGTTCGCTGAAGAAGAATAGTGAAACAAGGGGGCAGAACTTTGAAAGCAATACCGACGACCAGCGTCATGTCATTGGAGAATTGCCAGAGGTTGTGGAGAGAGTTTGTATGAAAGACAATACGCACAACCAAGGACGAAGGTGTTGTCGAACCAGGCCATTCCCGAGGTGCCGCTGGTGCGGTGGCGAGGTGGTGGCTGGTAGAAGCGACTATCATCGGGGCGTTGATCAACACGCTCAGAGCTGTTAGTAGCGACAGGCAGCGTGAAGGCGTATGGCAGTTAATACGTCAGCAGCCGTTCCGGCGTGATTGATCTGCGGACAAAGAAGAAAGAAAGAAATTCAGAAGGCATTATCTTATTTGTTCTGCATTGTTCACACTACCGTAAAGGTGTTATAGATCGGATCGTACGTTCAACGTCTGCTCATTTGCGCAAAACCGATCTTCAAAATGATTCAGTGGTGCGGTGTAGCTTGCTCTACGAAACAGTACGTTTTGAATGATCAAGAAGCAGATCACAGATATGTTTTTAACTTGCTGGTTGGTGAGTAAGAGGTAGTTCTTTTAAGAATTTGTCGCACATCAGTTATTCCAGGTTGAACCGACAATTAAATCATGGTCGAGATGACTATTGCGTATAATGGTCAAAGTAACCATGAAATGGTCGAATGCACCACGTTCAAGGTATTGTTGACTATGCTCAGGGATGCAATAACTATTCCGACATTATAGTACGTGTTAAATGAATTATTTTAACCATTACAAGCAACGGATCAGTTTCGACGAGTTGTATATCGAAGATTGACCGAGTTGTTCTGTTTTAGGTAGGCTATGCGTAATCCATTCTAAGACGGGTCCATTGAATTTTATGGATAAGGCAGGAAAGGGACAGTCGTAGCACTACACGATCCAAATTATCTTCCGTGAAATCAGATTCACACAGAACAATGTGACGAACCACATCCGATTTTTTAGATGTTGTTATCGCTGGACGGTTAAATTAATGAATGTTGCAGAGATAATACTAAATATGTTATCCAACCTTTTTGATAATGTTGCAAATACATCCAGTTATTAAAAGGGTGTATTCGATAAAAACAGCACACCGAAAATCTTCTGTAACTTTTGAGCCGTATGAGTAAATTACCTGAAAGGCGTCCCACCGGTGGATCGCTAAAAAGCTTGGAATTGCAAATAGAACTCGATACACTGATAAGAACCATCGAGAAGCGTCTGAGTACCCCAACGAAGGAAGGAAGTGGTCGTAAAAGTGGTCCAATAAACAGTAAAATCAAGTTAGAAAGTGATGGAACAACCAAGAACCGTCCGGTACGCTAATCTGATGGGGCAAAGTTCAAGGTGTCAGACGGTTTTGTGCGGAAAACCATGAAACGTGCTGAGTTACATGTTTACAAGTTGCAAAAAGTCACAAACCGGAATGGAAAGCAAAACATCACTGTGAAAACCCGAAGTTGCTCACCAGTTCGTGTTGTATCGTGATGGATGACAAAACTTTCGTCAAGGCCGACTTCCGTCAACTTCCTGGGCTAGAACCTTTCGTTGCTAAGTCTAAGTTTGATGTTTAGGGGGATGTTCGAAAGAAGAAATGATCGAAATTTGCAACGAAGTTTCTGATCTAGCAGGCAATTTGCGGATGTGGTGAAATAAGCGATCACTCCGGAACAATCAACGGTGCGATTTACACGCAAGAGTGCCTTAAGAAACGTATTTTGACATTCCTAAGGAAGCACAAAGAATCAACACTTTTTTGGCCTGATCTAGCATACTGCCACTACGCTAGAAACGTGTTGGAGTGGTACCGATCCAATGCAATCCATTTTATGACAAATTCACCGGAACTTCGCCCAATTGGAAAATTCTGGCGAATTATGAAAATGAAAGTTCTCAAAAATACCAAAACTATTAAAAAAGAGCTCAAGTTGAATAAAATTTAGGGGTTAAACAACTAAATCACTGGTAATATCGGTTGTAAAAAAAAAAGAAATGGGTGTAGTAAAAAGGAAGGTGTGAGCATTTGGGATAGGAAATACGATTGAATTAAACAAATTTCTTAGATCGTCACTGATTGGTAGTTTTTCATGCCCTGAAAATTTCAACAAAATCCGATAATCGGTTTTAATTTTGATGAGCCTCTACGATGAGAAAACCACACTGAAATTTTTTGCAGTAAAACCTACCTATGCCTGTTTTTAAAATTACCACAGGGTGGCCACAGACTCGGGAAATGCGGGAAAAATGCGGGAATCCAAAATCATCGGGAAATATGCGGGAAAAAGACGGGAATTTCAAAAGTTATCGGGAATTTTTGTCATATGGAAGGAACCATACTCACACCTTTTTCAAATGATTTGAGTAGCGTTTTTGTCATTTACTCGGTCCACCGATCTCATTGTTCAACCTGTTCAAAACGTACCACTTAGAGCATCTTCAGCGGTGGTCTATTTTAACATCTTTATAGTTGATTTGCATTAGCAAACTTAAAAAGATCCAGCTAAAACAGAACAACTTTGCGTTCCCCGCACCGGTGTAGTATTTCTTGTTGTTAAACCCACCAACACCTATCATCTTGTCAGTCTTACAATATCCAGAGATCAAAAGTTTTGTTTTTTTCAGAGACCGAGGATTTTTCGCAAACTTTTTACCAATGAATTAGTTTGAGTGGTGGTGAGTGTATAAATGCATGCATCTCATTTAAACGATATTAGATAGTGCTGATAGTGATAGATAGAGCCACGCCAAGCTACAAGAAGCACTTTCTACGACGTTTCAACATGCCAAGGGATATGATCCTAGGCATTATGCGACAACTACAGTCAACTGATATCTTTTTCCAGCTGTTGCGATGCAGCTGGATTTGTTGGCTTTATTGTTACATAGGTGTACTACAGCTTAACGGATGTTGGCGTATGTCCTCAGCTAGTTCTATCGACGAAAATTTGGGAGTTGGTGACCCTGAGAAATTTTGCAAATCTGTCCTTAAGTTACGGCCCGCAGTATTTACGCTCACAATATCGGAAAAGGCTAAGAAACTGATGGACAAAAATTATCTCCCAAAAGTTCGAAAAAAATCTTGTAAATTCAGTGCACTTAGAAACTCAGGTAACTTATCAGAAGCTCGATTTGACTTGGACTTTCCCGAGCTTTAGCTATTCTCCCTGATGTCAAAGGAACATACCATAAAATTAGGGAACTTTCCAGAAATTAAGGGTTCTTCCTAGAAGTTCAGACAACTTTCCTGAAATTTAGATTGTTTCCTAGAAATTTAAGGAATTGTCCACAAATTCAAGGAGCTTACCACGATTTCAGGGAAGTTTCCAAAAGTTTTGGGTCTTTCACAAAAGTTCCGGTAACCATCCAGAAATTCAGGGGGCTTCCAGAAGTTTAGAAAACTTATCAGATTATGTTGGGTATTTTTTCAGAAGTTCATAGAACTAGTCTAGATGTTCAGGGAACTTCCCAAAAATTCAAGGAACTTCCCAGAAAATTAGAGAACTTCCAATAGAGAACAGTCAAGAAATTCATGAAGCTTTACAACAGCTGGCGGATCTTCCTAGAGGTTTAGTGAACTTCTTAGAATTTCATGAAACTTGCTAGACATATACAGAACTTCTTAGAAGTTCAGCGAACAGGCAGGAGTTCAAAAATATTCCTTGAAGTTCAGGGTTTCTCATGAACTCAAAAAACTTCTCAGAACTTCAGGAAATGCTCACAAAGATCATGGAACTCCCCCAAAGATCAGGAAACTTTCCAAATGGTCAACAAACATCTCAGACATTCAGAGAAGTTCAGGGAACTTTCCAGAAGCTCGAAAAACTCCCAGATGCTCAGAGGATTCAACAATTCAGGAAATTTCTCAGTAGTCCTGCGATCTTCCAAGAATTTCAGAAAACTCCCCTCATGATCGGGGAACTTTCCAGAATTTCAGAAAACGTCCCAGATAAACAGGAAAGTGGATTTTTTCAGCATTCGAAAAGTTTAGGAAACATTCAAAGCATTTTTCCATAAGTTTGGAGAGCTTCCAAAAACTTCAGGGATCTTTCCAGGTGATCGAGAAATTTTCCAACTGTTCCGAAAACATCCCAAAACTTCAGGGTATTTAAGTTTTAAGAAGAACTTAAACTTCTTACTACTCGATAATTTTTCGAACCCAACAAAAACGGGAATAAAGAAACCAACTACTTTTCAATTAATTTCATTGAATTTCCACCTATTCACAATCTTGGAGATCATAAAAAGTTCTTGTACGGTTTAACAACATCTCGGTAATGCTAACTATTCCACAGAAATTCCACGGCTTCCATGATTTTTTTATTTTAAATTTCTCGTAAGTTATTTAAATATGTGTGATATTCTGCTTTTTATCACAGAATATGTACCTGCTGGAAGTTAAAACAACTTCTGGGAAGCGAAATCTGATTTCCTAAGTTCCCGTAATTTCCAGAAAGTTGTTCCTATTCCATGGATGATCAGCAAACTTTTTCGAAGTTCATCCAAGTTTCCAGAAACGTTGATAATTTTTCGGCAATTCAATGAACTTCTCTAAAGTTCCACAATTTCTCTTCTCGAAAGACAGCGAGCAAACTTCATGATTATCTGGAAACTTCCAATTATTTTATTCAACTGCCAAAAAGTTTAATCAACTTCTGGCATGTTCATTTTAGATATTTCCACCCAATCTTCATAGATATTCTGAAGTTCATTAAATTAAATTTTTAAAGAGTGCGTTCAGTAAGAAACTTAGAAGCTTATATAAGTTTTGAAATGATGCAAAATAGATCCGGTATAGAACAAAATTTAGAAACACCAGCGATGCAGTGATGTTTTTGTGTTTGGTCTAAACAAATAAATCCAAACCACTATTTGAACCACCGTTGAAGATGCCCTTAGAAGATCTGGTTAAACGGCTGTAACAGGTGAGGCCAGAAATGAACTTATCTTTCATGTGGTGGCGAATGTGTTTGAAGTTTGGCGAATTTCGTTTTTAAGGGTGTTAACACATAGTGAAAGAAGAATTTGGGCAGCTGTGCTCAATGCCGTCTGACGTTGTTTGCCAGATTCCAGACAATAGAAAATGGTTTGGACAAATTTTGGCTAGAACTTAGAAGGAGCTACCAAATTTGACAACATTTGTTGAAAATTGGTCCATCCTGCACAAAAAGGCGTATTTTAAATAAATGGAAAGTGCCTGGTGGTAAATCAAACTGGAAAAAGTTTGGGAGCTCAGAGATTTAGCTACGAGAAATTTATATTAACTCATATTAACAGTCGACAAAAAAGGCAAAAATACGGAAAAATTCGGGAAAAATTCGAGAATTTGCATATTAAGATTGTGCGGCCACCCTGCTACCATAAAATTTCATTCAAATTTACTGCGTTTATGGTACAACTTTCAATATGTATGGTATATTTGACAGACTACATGGTAATATCAACCCCACCATGGTTGACTTCAATCGCAGGCATAGTAAAATCAAAAGCATTTATAGTCAGGTGAAAACTTTTGGTGTTTGCGGAGTGTCTACAGCGGATTTTTTCTGTGTACAGGTACTGTGATTATTAATTCCATAAAATAAATGAATAAATAACAACAAAAGGTGCTATACAAAATGAAAAGTCAACTTTCAATCGTTCCCCTTAGATTGAAAGTAAGAGTGAAGTAAAAGTGCCCTAGCAGCACACTTGTTGCAATACAGTTGATGTTACTACAATGCTGCTCAATTAAATCACAATCAAGTCGCTATAATGGCGGTTTTTGCCAGTATCACACCTGATGTTTGTGCCTTGATATAAACGTCCTTCGACGTGGCATTGATACAAACTAGCAGAATTTATGATACTACTAACTATTGGTCTCATTCTTCGTCTCAAATGCAGGCCTAGAGCATGAGATAAGCACTCGTACGACAAGGTTAAAATTTGACCTCTGAGAGAGACCATTTACGTTACAATATGTCAACAGAAACTCTATTATCGTTGTTACTTGTTTTTTGAAATACAATCTCCGCATATAAACCTCCCAACTGAGAGTAGGGATACAGTGGGAGTCGTCATAATAGAAGCCACCAAATTTCGGCCTCCTGAAATATAATGCGTCATTGATTCATCATGAAAACCCAGCCGACAAACAGTGGAAATCACAGTAATTACGATAATATTGCCGAAGACGATGACGGGCACAGTGTTGACAAAGATCGTAATAAGACTGCCAGCAACTTGTATAGGTGCGATATGTTTTCCAAACCTCTACCGCCAATCACACTTTCTTCATCATCATCATCATCATCCTCGTCACTATCGCATCGTCATAGCAGCGGGCTGTAGAAAACAAAATAGGTTGCCATAACTTAGTCATCATCGTGTTAGAAATCGTGATCGCCGTGAATTTCACCGCCCACATTAATATGATAATTCACCCACAATCGACCACAAGCACAACAAAGCAATGCTGTAGGAGCCTTGGTGCATTCGAAACGTAACGGATTGCAAGAAGGTGAAGAAATATATTATAGAGGAGTGGGGGGTAGTACGCCGATCTTAACGAAATGAATAGTTTTCATTTTATGATGAGAAGTTTATTGCTTTTTCCAAGACGTTTTTTGATGTTACAGTAGATAATACACAATCTTCAAATATTGGCTGGAAGTGGGATAAATCTGCAACTTACGTAGGTGTTTAAAAAATTTCATTGAATTTTTAGAAAATTAAGTCCCTAATTAAAATTTTATTTTGGAAATTCTGGTTCATCAAAATTTAAAGAATTTGAGCATGTATGGGTGAAAACACATATTGCTGGTGAATCTCATATTTTCGCAACAGTGTATTTTCCACCAGATCAAGCTGGTAAGCTATCAAACGAAGTCTTTTTTCAACCGGCTAAAGAAATTGTAACTCAGCTTCCCCCTTAATTTGAAGTTCATGTATATGGCGATTTCAATCAGCGCAATGCAGATTTTGTTCCTGACTCAGTAAATGAGAGTATTTAACTCCCTGATAAAGAAAAACATGCATTTCTAGGGCTTAACCAAATTAACCACGTGAAAAACCAGCAACATCGCTCGCTACTCAGATTTTTTTATAAACAAATACACATGAAGATTTCTGTGTAAGTGATCACTTCATCTTTTATGGAAAAATGAGGCGTTTCACACAGCAATCGAGTTTTCTGTGATTCTGCATAAAAAATCATAATCCCAATGAATTTGATAACGAGAATGTCTTTGATTACAACAAAGCCAACTACAACAATATTAAACAATACAAACAAAGACAATATAAATTTAGTAGGGCAAACTGGCAAAAAGGTTTTAAAAATTCACAAAAATTTTGAAGGGGAATAGAGATATTTTATAAAATGTAAGTTCAGGAAGAAGTTCCTCTGACGAGAAGACGACGAAACTACGCTTCTTAAAATCCAAGCAACCCAATTAACATTTTTCATTAGGTAAATGCTTCATTGGCAATACGTATACAACGTTAAACTGAGTAATGGCTAAGAAGTGGTTGCACAAGCGTCCAGCCAATATTTTCACAGGCAAATCTGACGAATCTACCCAGCTTCATGAAATTGCAAAAAGATAGCAAGAAGCATGTATACTCCTTTTAAAAAGTTAGTATCATCACCCATTTGCAGCTTCTATGTTTGATAATCATTCTCTTAACTTTTTCTCAACTTATATACAGCTGATACTCTGCTATACATACGGAAAAGTTTTTTACAGCTTCACTCCAACTAACTGAACAATGTTCTTACAGTGCGCAAATGGTAGCTTTTGTACAGCCTTTCGAAAATCCGTCATGCAGAATATGTAATCGGTTTATAGCCTAGGAAGCTTTTATCCAAAAATTATGCAACTCATTACGTAACTGTTTTCAAAGACAGTACTTTGTTCATAGCAATTTTTTTTTAGAACTGTGGAAAACAGCTTTTTATCGCTAGTCTTAACACGTTGATATAAACGCTTAAATATAGCTACTACACAGCAATCGAAAAAAATATGTATGTCAAACACTGTTTACAATACTCGTGGACGATATTACGGCAATGGTGCTGTTGTAAACGTAACGTTGTAAAGCGCAATTATCATTTAACTATATGAATTTTGTAATATAATGTTTATATATATATATATATATATATATATACTATATATATATATATATCATATATATATATATATATATATATAAATTTATATACCACTTATCCGTGTACTCACCAGATTCGAACTCTGCACCTCCACCATAAGATCGGTGACTGTATCCTCAGATCCATATCAGCTGTACGGAATTCCAGTACCCGTATTCAAAGTGTTCAAACCATGTTTTAGTTCTAATAATGCTGAACAACAATGATTGCTGAAGCTCTTTACGAACAGATTCATACTGTTTTTAAAATCAGTGTTACCGAGATTATTATAATCTAAACATGATCATCGTCCAATTTTCGTTGTTATTTGTGCCGTGCTTGGACTCATTTGTTATAATTTTTTTAAACGACATTAATACCAATTTAATTCAAAACTGTTTCCTGTGATTAAAAAAAAAACACTATGACCTGGGATTGAACACCTGATCTTTTGCTGAGTAGCCCGATAGAATAACGGCAGCTAATTAATCATCAATTAAAGAGAGATTTGAGCAATAAAAATGAAAGTGCCACTAAATATTGCTGCCAACAGTACGTGTGATCAGCATTAAAATTAGAATGAGCATAAAAGATGAGAAGTGATTCGGATATCTCAGACCGGTAACTATCAACAGCAACAGCATTGTATATGGCAATTAAATCAGATCCGCCAAATTATATTGACATAAATATCGCATAGTCTCTTCATTTTATTGATTTTCCATAAAACAGTAAAATGAGCAATGGATATTTATATGGTTATTTATTTATCCATTGCTCATTTTACTGTTTTATGGGAAAATCCAATAAATTGAAAGACATATGGTAGTTTAGGCTCAAATTATAATTCGTCAAATACTGATTTAATTGCACATATACTAATAGCTGTTGCTTATTTGACAGATTTACCGGTCACAATTAGATTATCCGAAGATCTTTCTCATCTTTTATGCCATTCTAATTTTAATGCTGATCATCACATTATCTGTTGGTACAGGCCTTAATAATTTAGTGGCACTTTTTTCATTTTTTGGTGCTTTTTCTGAATTACTAAGTGCAGGTAAATATTTTAGCCATAGAATAACAGCTAAGCTACCGAGACATATTTTTCAATCTATTCACTTATTGGGGAACGTCCATTAATTACGTCACGCCCCTTTTTGCAAGCCCCCTCCTTGTCACGTTTTTAGTATGGACCTTCAAATCCCCTTCGAATCCCGATTGCAACTTTTTTTTTTCATGTGAGCAAAATATTCATACGATCGTCATATGAACTTCTTTCCATTAGGGAATCGTATAAAATTTGCAATAATGTCTTCTGGAAAATTTTCATACGATATTCGAGCGAATTCCTCTAGATTTGTTCTCTCAGTGTTCTTATACAACATTCTATACCGCTATTATCACTAAGTTGTATAGCCGCTGAGGTATTTTAAATATAAAGGCTTTTGAAAAGCTATTACAAAGCCAACAAATAAAACTGTGTAAGAGAACACAGAATGATAATTCAAAAACTAAACCGAAACTCACACTTAGGACCTCATCTTTCTATTATATTCATTAATTATAGGATGTGTGTCCCTTAACAAAACTCAGCCTATTATGCAATGATCGATTACATTTTTTATTATAGCTCTTAAAGTTTTCAAGCTGTAAGCGAGATTCAACTAATTAGACACTTGCTAAGATAAGCTTGGTAAGACATTTGGTAGTATGTATCTCGAAAAGTTACACAACTCTTTTTATAAAGTCAGAAACATTCGAGGGATATGGATTTAATGTCGGTCTATAAGCACCAAATTGGGTCTATTCATGGATGCAACTTCGTCCCATTCGTTGAATTTACTACTAATTGCAGTCTTTGAACGTTTTTTTTTGTTATTTTACGAATTAAGCCATTGCTAACTGTATTCGATTTACTTCATACAATATTTCACAAAACACACTAAAGTAAAACTGCCTCAAAACACTAAAGTGATGTTCATATATGATTTATCAGCCATTCAATAATGAACACAATATAAATTACTATATAATGATTGTATTCCTTCGGTTTGTGTTAAGTTGAGCTACTTGAATATAAACAACCGCAAACTGATGCATTTCCACTTGAAATTTTACCAATAACAACCTTTTTAGTTGGGAACATACACACTTAGAAAATTTCGTGTAAAAATAGGTCTTTATTGATGCACCCAAACGAAACGAAGACAAAAATTTACGTCCTTTTTCAAATTTACACAATGAACACCTAATTTTACATGACATGATGCAAATTTCAGTTAAATGATGAATTTTAATAGAATTTCAGTATTTTGATAAATGAATCTATAATTTATAAACGTAATGAGCATTACTAAAGCGAGGAACTGCTATTTTGCTGAATATCTAATGGATTATGTAATTTGAAGTTTGTGTTCAGAATCGTAGACCAAAAAACTGTATTGACCAAAAAACTGTTATCGTCGCAGGAAAAGAGAGATATGCTGCGGCGTCCGTTTTCAATACCGGCCAATGCTAGACTGTGGGCTGTTGAAAACTTCTACATTGATAGTATGGCCTCACAAATGAGTCAAGCATTTATATTTCAGTTCGTGTTCTTGTAATTTTGAGTGTCTCAATCCATAAAATAAAATCCATATAACCTTTTTTTCTAACTCTTGATGTGATATTGCATCACAAGACATTACTTCACATCATCTTGTACTTACTTTTAAGAGAAACCCATTATTTTTGGATTTGCATCTATTATCATATAAAATTTAGTGATTTACTGATTCCCATGCCATGAAATTTAAATCTTTTACCAATTACAGCTCATGTAATTTTCATTATTTTTAAGAGTGTATAAGAAAATATGTCTCCAACATTGGGTCTATGATTTTCTTGTAAAATCATTGTTATTTTAGCTATGTGAACAGTTAGTTTGTAAAGTGTAACTATTTTCTGTAAATCTCGACTGCATTACTCGCTTTATCGATTCATTTAAGCCAAATTTAGATCACTTGAATATCGTGTAGATCATCTGTTCAGCTTAACCAGTGAAATCATGATGCCCCAAAAGTTCAAGAAATCTAAAATCACGCGGAAGTGAACAACGATAAGTTAATGAATATTGTCTCAATTGCTTTGGATTACATCAATTATCCTAATAGCAACATGATTTTTTTGATTATTGCTAAATTAATGATACATTTGGTACGGAGGCCGAATGAAGGAGCTAGGCTAACATTAAATCCCCTTACCCTAGTCCCCAATTTTTATTTTGAGCTGCACCATTGTCTATCAAAACGCATTATTTTGCAAAGATGGGCCAAATCCCTAATAACTTGATGGAAACAGCTTATGATATCGTTCGCTGATCTGCCTGCTAGAAGACGTTGCGAATTAACGATCGATTTGAAACCTTCATGGCTCGGTAACTGAATGACCTAGAAATACATGTATTTCAAACATTTCTTTATTTATTCCAAGTAAACTTGTACCTTTTGGAAATCCACAGCTAGTACTATTTCTGTCGGTTCAACTTTGTCGCCAGCTGCGCGGTACTCATCGAGTGATTGCTTTGCAAGAACAGGGTGGCCACAGACTCGGGAAAATCGGGAAATGCGAGAAAAATGCGGGAATCCAAAATCATTGGGAAATATGCGGGAAAAACTCGGGAATTTCAAAATCCATCCGGAATTTCCAAAATCCAACAGAATTTCAAACGGAGCTTTTCTTCGGTATTCCGATTCAAAGTGTTTGTTGTTGTGACTGTTGCGGTAGACGATGCTGGTACTTGAGCTGAATTTTGTCATCAAGTCTGCAGAAATGGTCGAGTTTCTCAGGGAATACCAGGCCTAATATCCTATAGTTCCATTTCTTTACGATGATTTGACGGAACTACTTAGAACCGCTATATAGAAAATTCTTAAGCCCGAGCGTCTTACAGTCGAAGCAATATCGGCCATTGAAATAGAATTGACGCAGATCAATCTTCTGCCTACCTCTAATGTGGAAATCGATGTTGCCTCTAAATCGATAATCAAGAAAACGAGAGAATTCACTGAAATCTCCGACAAAGATGTTTTGACATTCCGCATGGTTACTATGTTTTTTTTTGAAAAGCTATTCAACAAATTTCTTTTGACATACCTTTTAACGCGCTACGTCACCTGCATTAAACCTGATATTATAACTCACTTCACGAATATAGCTGAAGCGGCTGGAGCTGTGTCTGGAAAGTTCGTAGATAAAGACTATCTGAGCACTACAGTTCTCACAAAGTGAGAGAAGAACTTGGACAGCTGTGCTTTATGCCGTCTTCAAAGACGTTTGCCGGAATCCAGAGAAAAGCACTGCGTTTGGACAAATTTTAGCTAGAACTGATTGGTCATTACAAAAACCTCGAACGCTTTACTATTTTTCTTCGATGATTATGCTTTTAGAAACTTGAAAGGTCAATGACTTTTATAGAGCGATCTTTGTTCTCGTTTGCAAAATGAGATACCAAAGCAGGTTACCAAATACGCAAGAAGCTGGATTTGCGGCTGCTATCCGTCAGATTGCCCAAATAAAACAAGCCAGAACTTTAGATTGAACAACTTCATCAGAAAATTCAAAAATATCTTTTAATCCAATTTATATTAACTTATTTTCCCAGTTGGAAAAATTTGGCAAAAATACGGGAAAAATTCGGGAAAAATTCGGGAAAAATGCGGGAATTTTTAAATTAAGATTGTGTGGTCACCCTGCAAGAGTCATGCGGTTTTTATGTTTCTCACAACCACAGAGCAATCGTGTTGTGAACTTTCACCCTTGTGATCTAACAAATTTTGATGTTGAGAAACGCATGTTTCACATTCTTCGTGACCAAGTTTGACAATAGATATAGTGAGTTCCTTCACAACTCTGCAGAAAAATGTGTAGCTCACTTTTATAAATGGATGCATATCTTGATAGTGTTGGAACATTTGTTTTTTTCAATCACATCTGATGGTAAGTAAAGCCTGTTCGATGCGTGCTCACGACGATAATGCAAAATAGTCGGATTGCACTGCGATACGTGGGTGTTAACGGCATCTCTACTGCCAGTGCTTCTCTAGTGTTTTCCACGCATTTTCGGTTTAGCTGCCCGAGAGATCATGTTTCTGTTAATAAAAAGACTAAGGTCAAAGTGAATTTTATAGGTATTCATTCAAAATTTCTCATCCGCAATGTTCTCCGTAGCCAATTGTATTGAGAATAAAATTTCGGCAAACATGCACTACTCGTTTGTCAGTTTTCTCAAGTGAGAAATTATACGAGTGCTGTTTCCGGGGTGCCTCGAGATGATGATGTGTGATTCTCTCTTTGAACTGATCTCGATACACCCTTTCACGAAAGAATGCAACCTGTCTGGCAATACTCAAGCTCCAAAACTGTCGATGGATTATATGTTATCCAGACAATCTTTCCGGCAGCCACAGGTTCCAAGATTTAATGGGGGGGAAGTACGCCGTTTGCTTTCAACAACTGCTTTTGCATTGTTCTTAATTTGTTTCTTTAAGTTTTTCTCTACGCTGCTCAGCAAAATTGTTACCTTCTGAATCAATAGTTTCATCGCCGGAATTTTCAGCACTGTTAGATTTATCGTCATCAACATGACC
Organism: Aedes japonicus; assembly: GCA_034211315.2. NCBI lineage: Eukaryota > Metazoa > Arthropoda > Insecta > Diptera > Culicidae > Aedes > Aedes japonicus. The sequence continues at coordinate 217,060 of JASCZW010001065.1, read as the reverse complement.
AACAGTTCCGGCTTCCACATTTCGGCCACTCAAACATAGTGTAGCTGAGCTGGAAACTTCCGGCTACTGCTCTGAATTTTTTTTCGAAAATTCCCCTTCTGAACTCTCACTATCACCAAATTTAAATTATATTTTAGCTACAAAAAGTATAGTTACGTTGTAATGAAATTAATGTGAAGATAGTTGTTGCGCTCAATTACTAGAAGCAGTGGAAAAACAACGAAACATGTGAATGACTAAAGACTCGTTTTTCTCAATATACTGTTTTTGCAAATGGGACTGACATGCGGGTACCAGCAGCATAACTCTACAACATTTAGTATGTAATCATCATCAATCTTCCTGCACAGCGTCCGCTTAGAATTAAAAATCATTACTCAAAGATTTTCGGAAAGTTGCATTTGACGCCACACCCCCCTACACAAGAAAAAAAATACACTCTCGTAGCGCTGGTCTAGCTCAGCAGACCATTGCAAACCGAAAACGCTCAGGAAACTAAAGAGAAAGGGGCTCTGAAAACAAAACACCGGAAAAAAGAGGAAGACGTTCACAGCTGATTTGAAGAAAAAAAAATAAACCGGATTGTTTTTCGGTTCCGTTGTATTAGTATTAGTGCACCACCGAAGGCACCGATGCTTTGCAAACGACAAACAGTGAATGATGACTCAATTTAAAGGTGTTCTAAGTGTAAATGGAAACAGTTTTGCGGTTTGCTAGTGAGCTGACAAACGAAAATATGAAAACGAATGACAAGTCGGATTGCGAATTAGCAGTGCAGAACACGACGTGGAACCTGTTTCGCCGAAAACGTGTAGACTAAATTAACGACCTGAACGCAACAGTAACAGTAACAACAGCAGCAACAACAACAACAACTGCCGAAGGCACTGACAGTGAAGTGTTATTTCTGTGCAAGGGGACACTTCTGAGAAATGCTGCGACCAAATTGACTAGCGAAACCAACGGATTCGGGGGAGGCAATCCACTCAATATACACACAGTTGATGTTGTTGTCTCAGCTGACCGCCGCCGCCTGAACAAGTTTGGTATATTTTTCAATGTTACAACACCTCTGTCTGGTCGAAATGCAAAACCATTTATATGCGAACCTCGAAATTCCGAGACATGCCCCGATTCGAGTACATTCTGCAAGCTCAATGTCGATAACTCTTTTTAGCCATCATTATTATGTTTCTTTTTTGTAGCTGATTTTTCTCATCATTTCGTCACATGTGTTTTTGATCTATTTTATCAACTCAAAGGCTCTTGTCTTCGGTAAAATCCGAGCAATCGAGTTTAAACAAATCAAGTTTGGGTGCAGTATTGTATATAGTCATTTCGACTCGCTTAGATAAATTCACTGATAACTTGTATCAGAGGCTGAATTTATGGATACGGGGTATGATAAAATTGTATCTCTGGTATACAGAAATCGGTTCATAGGAAGTGTTATAATCACTGTCATATTCAAATGATATGCAATGATGAATATCATTTGAATATTCCGATATTGCATTCTCACGTCTTAGATTTTAAAGTTGCTGCTATACATTGTGAAACAAGTTTATGAAGATAATCAGGCACAACAATTTCACCATGTACGGGATATGTTGAAATTAGCTTCTGGAACGAGTTATCCAAGATTGAAATTCTTATTAACAGTACTATTGAAATTATTATGAACAGAAGTATTGATAATATGTATCAATAAAAAAGTCGAACACAAGTTTTAACTTTGAAATTAGTAATTTCCATTTAATTCCAACTACCTTTGCTTATCTTGACAGATACGCGTATTTCGTCAACAATTTTTCTTCTAATTTCTAGTTACAGGTATTCCACTTAACAGCTCAAACCCTCCAGGATACAAGTTTAAAAACTTCTTAAACTTAAAGAAAGCACAGTATGCATAAAAAGTTTATCCACCCCCAGTGAAAAGTTAGATTTCTTCCAGAAAAAAAAACCACAAGAAAATTAAAACACGGTTAATTGTTGTTCAGTTCATTATTATGTAAAAACTAAGCCAATTCACACAAATTCAAAATAAAAAGCAAATTCTTTTAAGTTTGAGACATGATATTAAAAGAAGTTATAAAATAACGCAAACAAGTATATTCACCCCGCTGGCTCTGGCACACCTTTGGCTTCAGTAACTGCTAGGCATCGTCCAGACATCGACTCAAAGCTTATCAGTTGATACCGTGCTGGCCACTCCATAACCTTGATACGCGTTTCCTTGAACCACTTTGAAACCAGCTATGAGATGTGGTTCGGATCTCCGTCTTGTTGGAACGTATATCTGCGCTTCAATTTTAGCTTTTGTAAACCTCCTTGATCATGATTCCATCAATGAACTTAGGTTCTCCAACGCTTGATGTAGCCATAGATGACTCTACCTAGCATAGCATACTCAATTTAGTGTACTAAATGCATTCCACAGTTATTAATTGAAAGCTTTTGATGCCAAGTACCATTTTTGCATAAGTATGATTGTGTGGCAATTATAATCATAAACTGTGCCCAGGAAGTCGAGAAATTTTCCTTAACGAAAAATTTCTAGACCAGACCGGGACTCGAACCCAGCCACCTCCAGTAGGGTGTTGCTTTGTAGCTGCGCCTTTACCGACTGAGCTAAGGGAGGACCGTTCTTGTGATATCATCAGACCCAAATAGCATTATTTTCGTCTCGTCTGACCAAATCACCTTATTCCAGCCATCACTGGTCCATGAAATGTGGTCCTGGGTCCACTCAAATCTTTTTTTTAATATTTTTTGCGGACAAGCATGGCTTCTTAAGTGCAACTCTGCTCTTAAGACTTTTCTTATGAAGACGATTCCGTATGGATTGTTATATTAGATGAATGGAAAACTCGCTTTCAACCGCAATTTTCGGAGCTGATAGTCCCCGGTCCTTTTTGTTTGCCGGGGTCGTTGCCGTTGGTCTCGGTTATTATTATTATTCTGTTGCTGATTTTCCGTTGCAATTCTTTTTCACGGCTGGCTCGCAGGGCCGGACACCAACCCCCTACTTTTCGGAGGACTATAGTGCACAGTTGAGCTTAGAGTCCTTTCCTGGCACTCGAACGTCGATCGGCCGCCCCTAACATGGGGGACAGACGCTGTTGTGACGCTTCCCTGTCAGCCTACGACCAAAGTTGCTACCTGGGTTGGTTACCCGATCTTCCCTATGGTTGCTCGCAGCCCAGCCGGAACCGTGGGGAGGTAGAGATAGGAGTTACTGAACAAGAGGCTAAGGACCACTAAATAGGGTCTATTTTAAACCTGCAGGTCGTGAAGTACCGGTGGTACGCATTTTTCAGTCATTTAGTTCCCGGTCCAGCTACGCCTTCTTCACGCTAGTTCTGTCAATTCGGCCAGTTGTCATCGAAGGACGCTCCGGCTTAGTTGGTGAGATGAAACGAGCGCATCTTTGCGAAGCTGGACAATATCGACAATATCACAATAGATTTTGCCAGTTTTGTGATGTTCAATAATCAAATTTTGGATGCTGATCAAAATTGCTGCTCTTTTGGGCATTTTGCAACAAATAACTTCCAATTTAGTACACGAAACCAAAATTCTGAGCACAAAAACTTCAAGAGCACAGCTGACAGCTACACAGAAAAAAATAATTAATATTAACAAGCGCGTAAAATTTCCTCTCGTGTAATTCCAAGCCAAAGGAGCGTGAATAACGATATTGTTTGCAATCTTTCATACAACAGGCTTGATTCAGGCGTTATCTGGCTTAAATTTACATGAAATATCCCATTATTTTCTGCCAAATCTAGCATTCCCTTTATGTGCATTAGATAACGCAGAAAATTCAGTATTTCTTTTTATCTGTGTAGACACAATGTTTACATTCGAGAAATTTGCAGAATACACACTATACTGCCGTTCTACGCATAACTGTCCCATGTTACAAAAGTTTTAGTTGAGAAAAAAGCGTTTTAAGTTCGACAATTGAAGAGAGACCAGAGTAGCGTTTTAAGTTTTGCGACACTATTGTGTAGGGCTGGTATGATTCGTGATAAAACCCACAAATTTATGAGTGGCATTTGAAGATGTGGCTGAGTTTCGATGTAATCTGTGGTATTACAAATATTAAGATTATTTTTGTATGTAAAATACAAGGTAAAATATTCAGTAGGACTGATATGTGTAGAATCTTGCCTTGCAGCAGAAAATTCTGGCATATCAGTCACACTGCATGATGTATTGATGGACCGTTGGAGATAGAATTTACGTTTTCAAATACATGGCAATACATTATTGTTTATGCTCCTACCATGATTCTGATTATTTTTTATCGCCATATCATCATTAAAAACACAGTTCTATCAAATGCAAATGGTGGCTTATGTAGACAATTTAATGACAAAGTTTTCATGTCAAAGTCATTGTTTAAGTTTACACAAAAGCCGCTTATCAATGCTGAGTGTCGAGTAGTTCCTACAAAGAATGTTGTAAAATTAAATCAATTTTGTTTCCTAAGATCTCTTAAGAAATGGCGTAGTGGGACTTTTATGCCTAGAATTTCAACATGGGACAATCTAACTTGATGTTTTTTTGATACAAACTCAGAACAAAGAATTTTTTTTTTTGTATCCAATAGTATAGTTAAACAATTAAGCATATATTGAAAAAGCTGCAATTTGACCAAAAGCAACATAGGACAGTTATGCGTAGAACGGCAGTATAGCTCTGTGAAACACACTTAAATCGTAGTATCCGTTTGGGAATGGATAAACTTTTTTTAAGTTGTACAAAATTAGTGTGGAAATACTAGTCATATCTTATTGAAAAGGCATGTAACAAATATTTTCAATCCAAGTTTCAATCCCTTTTAACAAACGCGCTGTGGATATATTCAGAGGAAATTCGATCTGTATCAAAACAAGAGCCAAGAGTTATGGAACAAAATTAAGTCTTTGTTTTAACCTAGTATTTGCAAACAGCGCCTTCAAAAAGTCATAACAAATCACTGCATGAAGATTAAATGAATATTTCTTCTAAAGTATTCTGTCGTTTGCTAATAAGGGGTGTTCCGATCAAAGTTTGGTCAAACAGTAAAGTGCGTGAGTCGATCAAAGTATTTATTAATAAGTCAAATTATTTTTCTTTTCCAAGTTCAGATAATTTAGAATACAGGAGAAATATTCAGCTTAGCATCCTTTTTACCGAATGCGAATTGCCGGGTGTTTCGTTTAACACCTTCCATAAGATTTTGTACAGTTTCCTTGTCCACTTTATTCGCCGCAGAACGCCAGTTTGCCTTGAAATGTTTCTCACTCACAACAGCAATTGAGCCTTCTTAAGGTTCCGCTTGACGATGGCCCAATATTGTTCGATTGGGCGAGCTCTGGCGTGTTGGGAGGTTCTTGTCCTTGGGCCTTTTTTCCGTAATGGCAAGATGCCAAATCCGGCCAAAATTGATCGGAACAATTGTGTCGCTTCAGGAAAGGCAGAAGACGTTTTTGTAGGCACTCGCTCAGAAAAATTTCCTGGTTGACGGTTCCGGTCACACCTGATATTTCTGCGCGAACTTTGACAGTTTAATTGCTTGGAAATATCTATCACCTTTTCCCGTCCGGTTGCCGTATAAAATTCCTGTCCAGGAAGCTAAAGTCTGCCTTGAGGTAAGTTTCATCGTCCTGTACAACGCAATCAAACTTCGTCAGCATCGTCGTGTACAAATTTCGTGATCGTGCTCTGGCCGATGTGTTTTGTTTGTCGTCGTGATAAGGAGTCACCACTTTCTTGTAAGTCGACAGTCCAGCTAGTTTTTAAGCTCTATCCACAGTTGAATGCGCCATTCCCAGCTTCTTTGCGACATCTCGAACGGAGAGGTTGGGGTTCCACTCGAAATAGCTGTCAACTCTTTTTGTCGTCGCTGTGGCCTCCGGTTTCGATTTCCCCCCGATCCAGCTTTCCTGGCTGTCGACAAACGTTTACCGAAGAATTGTGATACGTTGGTAACAGTTGGTTTAGCCACATTCAACCACTTCGCCAATTTGACGTTAGAGTAGTTTGGATTTTCGCCATGCACGTGCACAATTTGGATGCGTTGCTTCTCTTCCATCGACGACATTTTGGTAACTGAAGTGCTAATCTCGAAATCAAAATAGAGGCATGATGCTTCACGCACACATCTTCAAAATGAGGGGTGTGCAACATTTTTTAATGCATGATGAAAGGAAATGCGCCAAGTATAAGTCGAATAAATTTTGATCGAAACACCCTTTACCTACGTAAAATCACAGCGATAGGTAATTTAATTAATATAAGATCAACAAAGATTTTTCATGAGGGCCTAACTAACAAACGTAAACAATGGCTTTTTCCGTGAATTTCTCCTCATTGAAAACTCGCACAATCAATCCACTACGCTCTTATCAAAGAGGGATAGTTCACCTATCCGATAGAGCATTTGTGACACGAGAAATGTACGGATGATGCCATTATTTGCGTTTGTCAGTTAGGCCCTGATGAAAAATCTTTGGCTTCATTAACAAGTTTGCTTTGCAGATTTTATCTTATCAATATTTCAAATGCAATGAGTGAAATTCTTCTATATATTGAGTAGGTTCCATTGACATATTCTATGTTATATTTGTCATTTTTGGCATCATGTGCGAAGTTTATCACCGTGGACTTTCATCAAACTCCTTTCACTTCTGTTTAAGATCCAACTAGCATTATAGCGCACATTGTCCTTCTAGCCAAGAGAATATCATTACTTAACAATAATACATCCTCTCACCACTGACTCTGAACGACGAAGGCTAGTGGTTAATTCGTCCCCCGCACAAACGCAGTCTCATCTGATACAACCAACTGTAACGACCTTTCAATAAATTAGATCTGATCCATCCTAATGTGGTTAACCTATTTTTCTGCTGATGCCTTTCGCTAAAACCATTCCCTGGATTATGCGATGTGATGGAATGGTTAGGATGGCCTTATTTTCTGATATTTTTTCTCTCTCTCTTCGTTTCGCTCCTCCACACTATCTACGGTGCCGACGAGAGTGAGTCAGGATGCACATTGATTGTACAGGGCTGACTTGCCAGCTGATCTTCAATCGCCAAAGCAGCATAGGGTTTCGCTTACTCGTGCATCAATAATTGGGTCATGAATCGTCGCCATCGAAGTCATCGTGTTGCGGCGAGAGTGCATCGCGCTTTTATGTTTTCAAATCGAAGGCAATGCACCATGGGAGAGGAAAGCAACCGGGCGGGACAAAGTTGGTAAACCTATTTGAAAAAAAAAGGGTTCTTGTGAAGTGTTTTATTAGATTGTTCGGAACTGAGCTACTGATGATTACAGATCTTTGACATCAATGCGTCAATGGTTAAAAAATTATTACATCAACTGTTACAATGACGACAAAATATTGCTCATCCATTATTGAAAACGTAATAATCAACTAATCGCCTATAATTATTTTACTAACCAACATGGCTTATTCGTACCACGGACGATAACAAAATAACAACGTGCCGAAAATTGATCCATTTGGTAATCCTACAAATCTTCTTGACAAACTCTGAATACCTTCAAATTGTTCGAATTTTTGAAGATTTCTTATAAACTTCGTAAAGATTCTAAAGGTTTCCTGACCATGTTCGATCTTTCAAGGGGTCAAAAAAAAAATATATATATATATATATTGAAGGTTAGTCCTTGTGAAATTTTGTGTGGAAATCAGGTTGTCAGAGTTTTATTCGTCTCTGAATCTTTGGCTCCGTGCTCTCCAAAATTGGTCAAAATCTTGGAACTCGCTCCAAAATTCGAAGCAAAACGTCGGTTCGACGCGACGATTCTCGTAAGGCCGCTTCCTTTTTTTTTTTGTAGGGCCGTAAAAACCACTGCGACCAATTAGAGTAACATTGTGGTATGACCCATTTGCTTTAGCAGATCAGTTTACCCATCACAATTGCGATGTCATGGACAATGACTGACCCTGCATTTTGTCCCAGTTAGGTTCGACTTGTCTAATAAAGTCTATTACCTTACTGGGACTGCCAGACTTCATGGAGTTGTAGGAGCCCTTCTCCTAAAATTCGAAGCCGAGGCCTAAATAAAGCACTGCAATCGCATAGCAAATGTTCCGAAGTTTCGCTCTCTAGTTGGCAAAATCGGCATCTCGGATTTCAAGTTTACCAAAGTTTGCCAAATGAAGGTTAAAATCCGCTTTTTCAGATGTGATGAAAACCTTGGTTTTAATCCCACAACTGCAGATTGCTTGCCAAATCATTAGTTTTCAAGCAAACTTATCAGTAAAAACAAATTTATACCCGAAAGGGACATCATTACGACCAGTTGCCAGGTAAACTTTTTGTCTTAGGAATTTGATTGACATTGATGGTATTCCAGGGCATCGAAATTATATGGAAATTTTGGAAAATGCTTTAACGTATGGCAAAAGACTGTAAACAACTACAGTATATGCAAAAATAACAAATGCATCCCCGCATAACGAAAAACAACTTGCTCTATAAAGGGCGAACACGAAATTATTGCGACACCGAAAATGTCATGCCAATTTTCTTATAATGTTTACAATCAAACCAAAATTTTAGGGTAGTTTTATACATATATTTACTTCAAAAATCAAAAAAAAACTTAATCGATGGAGCCTTGAGTGTAAAATTGAACGCATTTTCGCTTGATGCCCTCCATCAAAGTCTTTACAGTGTCATCCGGTACCAGTTTCTCAGTTTTTTTTTTCCATTTTCTTAACATGTCCTTCTCGTCTTTGACTGTCTTCTTGCTCTTCCAAAGTTCCCGCTTCATCATTGCCCAGTACTGCTCCACCGGGCGCAGCTCCGGACAGTTTGGCGGACTCATGTCCTTTGGAACAAAATGGACAGAATTGGCCTCATACCACTCCAGGACACTTTTAGAATAGTGGCATGATGCCAAATCTGGCCAAAATAGCGGAGCTTCGTCATGCTGCTGCAAGAACGGCAAAAGGCGCTTCTCGAGGCACTCAGATTTGTAGATCTCGCCATTTACTGTGCCTTTTGTCACGAAAGGCTCACTCCTCAGTCCGCAAGAGCAGATGGCCTGCCAAATGAGATATTTGGAGGCGAACTTCGACATTTTCTTCTTCTTAAATTTGTCGTCCACATAGAACTTGCTCTTGCCGGTGAAAAACTCCAACCCCGGAATTTGCTAAAAATCGGCTTTTATATACGTTTCGTCGTCCATCACACAGCAGACATATTTTGTCAGCATCTTCTCGTAGAGCTTCCGTGCCCGAGTTTTAGCCGTCGATTGTTGCCGCTCATCGCGGTTTGGGAAGTTCTGTACCTTGTATGTATTTAGTCCAGCTCTTTCTTTGCATTCTGGACGTAGCTCTGCGACATGCCGATCTTTTTAGCCAAATCACGGCTTGAGACGTTGGGATTTGCTTTAATCATCTGCTTCACCTTTCCCTCCGTCTTTTTGTTCTCCGGTCCCGGTTTTCTTCCAGCTCCTTTGCCGTGGTCCAACGTCAACCGCTCCTGGAACCGCTTCAACACTCTGGAGACGGTTGAATGGTGAATGTTCAACATTTCTCCCAACTGCCGGTGCGACAGGTCAGGAAATTCCAGGTGTTTGGAAAGAATTTGTTCTCTCGACTCGCGTTGGTTCACCTCCATTTTCGTTGAATCGAAAAACACGACTTCGAGTTTGACAGCATGTAAACATACACATCAATGAGAAAGTGTGCAAAATTTGGTTGATTTTTACCCAATGGTAAAAAAGTTATGCCCTGTTGAATGTGTCGCAATAATTTCGTGTTCGCCCTTTTTCTGTGGTATTCTAGTTTGCAATCTGCAACTCTACAGAATGGCTCCGGACCAGTGAACTCAGCTTCGGAGGTGGCCCTCCCTGGCCAGACTTTCCGCTATTTCATTTTCCTCTATTCCGCAATGTTTGGGAACCCAGTACAAATTGACTTCGTTCGCACTGGGCAATTGCTTCAATAAAAGAATGCATTCCCAAACTAGCATTGACTGACATGTTTAGGCTTGAACTGCATCTAAATCTGCTAAGCTATCTGATCAAATACAAATGTTTACGAATCTATACTTTCTCTTAAGGCAAATGTAAACACACTCAAAAATTCTATAAATTTCCGCCTAAAATACTGTTGGATATTGTCCCGTAGGAGCAACTTTTTTTTTATCCCCGGACCAAACACCCCACATCCTGTTTTCTTGTTCATTTTTGAACCATGTGTGAAAAACACAATATAGCCCAAGACTTGGCCCACCTTGTTCCCATAAGTAGCGACTTTGTTGCGATAACTTTAAAGGGAGTTTCATAGTTTGCTTTCATCGGCATCCAGTCTACTATTGAGTTTGTCGCTGGATTCAAATGGAAGTTTTTAAGGATTTAATGGTCCATCTATTTTCCTGTTTGAATCCCGCCTGATAGTATCATTAGTTGAGAACTTTTCCCTGCCTGTATTTGCAGCTTACCCAGTTTTTTTCTTTCTGAGCAGTTACTTCTTTTGTTTTTGGACTTACACTAAAGAGGCGTGCCCACAACAGCGCCAGTCCCCCATTTTAGGGGCGGCTGATCGACGTCCGAGTGCCAGCAAAGGACTCTAAGCTTAACTGTGCACTATGGCTCTCCGGAAAGTAGGAGGTTGTTGTCCGGCCCTGCGAGCCAGCCGTAAAAAAGAATTGCAACGGAAAATCAGCAACAGAATAATACGAACCGAGACCAACGGCAACGACCCCAGCAAACAAAAAGGACTTACGATTGGAAACTCGGTACGTGGAAATGCCGATCTCTCAACTTTATTGGGAGCACCCGCATACTCGCCGACCTACTGAATAACTGTGGGTTCGGCATCGTAGCGCTGCAGGAGGTATGTTGGACAGGATCCATGGTGCGAACGTTTAGAGGTAATCATACTATCTACCAGAGCTGCGGCAACACACGCGAGCTGGGACCAGCTTTTATCGTGATGGGCGATACGCAGAGGCGCGTGATCGGTTGGTGGCCGATCGACGAAAAAATGTGCAGGTTGAGGACCAAGAGCCGATTCTTCAACTTCAGCATAATCAACGTGCACAGCCCTCACTCCGAAAGCACTGATGATGACAACGACGCAGTCTACGCGCAGTTTGAACGTGAGTACGACCGCTGCACATGCCATGACGTCAAGATCATCATGGGAGACCTTAACGCTCAGGTAGGCCAGGCGGAGGAATTCAGACCGACGATTGGAAAGTTCAGCGCACACCAGCTGACGAACGAAAACGGCCTGCGACTCATTGATTTTGCCTCCTCCAAGAACATGGCCATTCGTGGCACCTGTTTCCAACACAGCCTCCCTTATCGGTACACCTGAAGATCACCACAGCAGACGGAATTGCAAATAGACCACGTTCTTATTGACGGACGGTACTCCTCCGACATAATCGACGTCAGGATCTATCGTGGCGCTAATATCGACTCCGACAACTACCCTGTGATGGTCAAACTGCGCCCAAAACTTTCTGTCATCAACAATATATGGCACCGGCGACCGCTACGGTACAACCTAGAGCGACTGAAGCAACCGGATGTCGCCTCAGCATACGCGCAGAACCTCGAGGCAGCGTTGTCAGACGAGGGCGAGCTCGATGTCCTCTAGACGGGACTGCTGGAGTACAGTAAAAGCAGCCATCAACTATGCAGCCAAGAGTACCATCGGGCACGTAGAACGGTGTCGACGGAACGAATGGTTCGACGAGGAGTGCAGAGCGATTCTGGAGGAGTAGAATGCAGCGCAGGTGGTAATGCTGCAGCAAGGAACCCGGCAGAACGTGGAACGTTATAAGCAGAAGCGGAAACAGCAGACCCACGTCTTTTAGGAGAAAAAACGCCGCCTGGAAGAAGCGGAGTGCGACGAAATGGAACTGCTGTACCGTTCCCAAGAAACACGGAAGTTCTACCAAAAGCTCAAAGCATCCCGCAACGGCTTCGTGCCGCGAGCCGAAATCAGCAGGGATAAAGATGGAAGCCTCCTGAAGGACGGACGTGAGGTGATTGAAAGGTGGAAGCAGCACTTCGATGAGCACCTGAAAGGCGTGTAGAATGTTGGCATGGGAGACCAAGGCAACGGAGCAAGTGCAGCTCCCACTCTGAGGGAAGCTAAGGATGCCAACCACCAGCTCAAAACCAACAAAGCAGCTGGTAAAGATGGTATCGCAGCTGAACTCATCAAGATGGGCCCAGAAAAGTTGGCCACCTGTTTGCAACGGATGATAGCCAGGATCTGGGAAACCGAACAGCTACCGGAGGAGTGGAAGGAAGGGATTATCTGCCCCATACATACAGTAGGCGATCATTTGGAATGTGAGAACTTCAGAGCGATCACAATTCTGAAGGTCGCCTATAAAGTGCTATCCCAGATCATATTCCGTCATCTGTCTTCTAAAACGAATGAGTTCGTGAGAAGTTATCAAGCCGGCTTCATTGACGGCCGATCGATAACGGACCAGATCTTCACCGTAAGGCAAATCCTCCAAAAATGCCGTGAATACCAGGTCCCAACGCATCAGCTGTTCATCGACTTCAAGGCGGCAAACGACAGTATCGACCGCACAGAGCTATGGAAAATTATGGACGAAAACGGCTTTCCTGGGAAGCTGACCAGACTCATCAAAGCAACGGTTGTGCAAAGCTGTTTAAGAGTTTTGGGTGAACTATCCAGTTTATTCGAATCTCGTCGGGGTCTGCGACAAGGTGACGGACTCTCATGCCTACTATTCAACATCGCACAGGAAGGTGTAATGCGACGAGCTGGGTTCAACAGCCGGGGTACGATTTTCACGAAATCTGGTCAATTTGTGTGTTTTGCGGACGACATGGACATTATCGCAAGAACATTTGGAACGGTGAGATGTACACTCGCCTGAAACTTGAAGCAGCAAAGGTCAGACTGGTGTTGAATGCGTCGAAAACAAAGTACATGCTGGTAGGCGGAACCGAACACGACCGGATCCGCCTAAGAAGTAATGCCACGATAGACGGGGATACCTTCGAGGTGGTGGAGGAATTTTTGTATCTCGGATCCTTACTGACGGCTGACAAACAATACGAGTTGTAAAATTCGAAGGCGCATCATCAGTGGAAGTCGTGCCTACTACGGGCTCCAGAAGAAACTGCGGTCTTAAAAGATTCAGCTATCGGAGCTAATTTGAACTTTATTTTTTTAGTGGCTAAAGTATTGGTATATGAATCAACATGCGAGTACTTCTCGGGAACCGAGATACTGATGTTATTTCTTATCTGAAGAGCGAGGATACGATCGAATATGATCTAAAGAGACCTGACCAATGCTTGACTTACTTACTCACTTATGTCTTATGTCCATCCCTGGGCGGCTGCTCACTTTAGCCTCGACCTGGGCCCAGGGCAGATTTCTATCGACTTCCTTATTGAGGCTTCGACGCAACGAGCACATGGGTCTGCCACTGCTGCGATGTCCTGCTGGGTTCCAATCCAGCGCTTGTTTGCAGATTTCGCTTCCGCTCCCTCGTAGTGTGTGGCTGACCTACCTCCTCTTTCGTTCTCGAATTTCCACTGATACCGGTTTCTGTTGGCAACAACAATGGAGCTTAGCATTTGAGATCCAATTGTGAGGCCACCAGACACGAATCACATACCGCAGGCATCGGTTGATGAAGACCTGCCTCTATTTAGTGAATCCTAGAGAGTTTGAGCTGTTTATTGGCCAAATCACGTATTGATTTATTCTTCCGAAATAGAGCTTCCACTTTTTGATCCAGTTTAGGGTTGGAAGATCCGGGGTTTCAGCCTGTTCCTGGAAGTTCATCCAAAGAACAGTATTACTCAAAACTTGGTTATGATGAATTTTACACTCGTGTAACGAATTCCAAAGCGCTTCGCCAATTGTTGCATATTTACACCCTTTTCACGCAGCCATCTGTCCAGAACCTTAATTTCCACGTCTTTTACAATGCAAGAATTTTTTTTAAATGAAAAAATTAAACCGTCAAACGCACAGCATGCTATGATGAACACATTAAAACCATCACAAAAACACGTGACCAACGAAAATGTACGAGGATAGCTTATTTTCGATACATTCCTTACATTGGCCAGTAGAAAAACCAAGCATAAACGACTAAGTCATTGATTCCATTCGCAGTTATAAATTTTGTCCCACTTGATGGCATAACCCACTATGCAACTAGTGAGAATACAGTTAACCCTCGTTAATTCGACAGAATCTAGTTCAGATATAAACATGACGGCCTTCCAAATCTGACAACTGTTGACTGTCTAGTGGCAAAACTAGAAGACAAACATTGACTGTAATCCACTTCCAATTCCACCATGGCTCGCTGCTCCTAATCGATTTGAGTCATAAATTTGCAGCTCTGGCTCGTTCGATTTCTCACTCATCTATGCAAGTAGCACATACTTAGTGATTGCGATTGTTTTCGGTTTCTAATGGGTTTAATGATTCAGTGCATTTTTTTTTTCATACAATCGATGATAGTTGCAGTCAAAACTGACGAAGGGGCTGCTGTCAAGTGAAAGGAGGTTAATCCACTGCAGATTGTTCATTTGCGCAAATCAGAATAGAGTGGCCTTCTACGACTGGTGATCTCGTGAAGAGAGAACCAGAATCATCGCTTTATGTGGAAACATAATTTTAATGGCAATAAAATGCACTTGAATAGTAAAACATACTAACAACGTTGGAATTTTCACTTATTGTTGCTCATGTTTAATTATTTGCACCACTGTGGTTCTTTTTCTGTGCCGTAAAATCCAATCGCTTCAGGTGCGTGGCTGCACCCGCGCCAAACCGAGCAATTTGGCACTCAAGTAATAATTTTACTGTTGTGCTCAGTTGAGCGTTTGGTCGTAAACAAAATTGTTTACAGTTATTATCCATCGTGTCGGTTTGTTGTTGCTGTGGCTCAAATTTTAGTCAACTGCCCCCGTCAGGCAGGTATAAGTTCTCCTGAAATGCCAGAGGTTAGTATTTGGCTTTTCTGTGTTATTTTTTTTTGGATTATGGTCAACTATAAACATGTTGCTTACAGAAGGCTTGAATGGCTGGCTTGAATCTATGGTTTAATGATATATGATGTGGATTTATTAAACAAATAAAACAAATAGTGCTGCAATGATTGCCAATAGCTTTCAAATTGCTCTCCTAAACTTTTAACAAATTTGTGTGAAACATGACACTGTACAAATTATTTGAAGTTCTAGATTTTTTTTGTACATAAGACTTTGTTTCAGATTTTGTTTTAGAAAATCGTTAAATGAAAAAGATATTAGTTATTGAAGAGCATGATAAAATTCTGACATGACCAAACAATTGTTCCATCGGAAAAACTGTTATGTACAGTGTGACATTAGGCTGATGCAAATTTTGAAATTTTTGCTCCCCTAAACTTAATCGACGGCAATTTGGGTCCTGATAGTCCCCAAAAAATTTGAACACATTTGGTTTTAATTTGGCTTTGCACACGCTATTCAAAGTTTGTATGGGAAATAGTATTAAGAATCTCAAACTTACATTTCCAGATCCCTAACATCTTGATATTATGTCCTTAAACCAAATCTAATTAAGATTCATATAGTGTCAAAATGTCGAAGATACCTGAGATCTAAATTTAATACAAAAATAGTTATTCAACAAATAAAATAATAAGAAATAAAAATGTATATATATATATATATAAATGTATATATATATATATATATATATATATATATATATATATATATATATATATATATATATATATATATATATATATATATATATATATATATATATATATATATATATATATATATAAATATATATATAAAATATTTAATATAATATATATAAAATATATAAATCTAAAATATAAAAATAATAAGAAAACAAAAATAAGAATACAACATTATACCTTAAGTGTGTATTTTATGTTTTATTGAATAACTATTTTTGGATAAAATTTACATGTCAGGTATCTTCGGCATTTTGATTGTTGACAACTTACACTATATGAATCTATATTAGATTTAGTTTAAGGACATAATATCAAGATGTTAGGGATCTGGAAATGTAATTTTGAGATTCTTCATACTAATTCCCATACAAACTTTGAATAGCGTGTGCAAAGCCTAATTAAAACCAAATGTGTTTAAATTTTCTAAGGACGATGTTTGCGATGTGTACGATGGGAGGTTCTCCCAACAACTGATTGCCTCCTCCACGTTCCGTCTTCCATCTGCACTCCACCGTAGATGGTACACAGCAACTTCCGTCCAAAGACTTCAAGGGCGCGTTTTATCTCCACTAGCAATGTCCATGTTTCGTGGCCGTAAAGAACTACAGGTCTAATTAAAGTCTTGTAGATGGTCAACTTTGTACCTCGGCGAACTTTGTTCAATCTAACCGTCCTTTGGAGTCCAAAGTAGGCACGATTGCCAGCCATAATGCGCCTTTGTATTTCTCTGCTGGCGTCAAAAAAATCAATGTTACAAATAACACAGAAGTTAATACGGACCGGAAATTGATGAAATACATATTGTTACTTTGTTCGGTCCAGCAAGCTACAGTAGTAGCTCTAGATTTTATGTTTTTCAGCTGGCACATCTTGTTTAGTCAAAATAGCGTAAATAAGCTTCAATCAACTCTAATAAGCACACATTTTTTATACTTTTTTTTATAAACGTTCAATTGGATACTTTTAGAGAAATTCTGATTAAAACCATACTTTGTTCAAATTGTTTAAACATGAACACATTTATTAGGCTGTAGTATCTTCATCTATATGAAGATTTTTCATCTATAAATTTTCGCTACTATTCGCTTGTAATAATAACTTTAATAACTTTACGAACGGAGTTAAATAAAAACAAATTGAATACGTCTTCAATGCTCGTATCTAAATTATCGAAAACGACTAAATTATCTTGAATGATGTTCTCGCAATTTCCTGCAGCTCTTATTGAGTCGTTCTTAGGCCTCTACCGAGACTATTCCAATTGGACTTTCAAAATTTCTTATAATTGAGGATCACGTAAAAGAGTTCTATGGGCTGATGCTGACAGGGGGTAAAATGGTTAACGTTATCCAAACTTTCGAATTTCTTCACTATAGTTTTCGAATGCTCTAACGTTAATTTCCAACGTAGAAAATAGCACGCAGTGAATTCTTGAAAATCGTCGAGCACTTTCCTTGTTCAATCCTGCGATAGAAGCCGTTGTTTCAGGACCCCTAAAAAATCGGCGGGCACTGCTGCCATCGATTGTATAGCCTGACAATTAGAAAATAAAGGTACGCATTCTACTACACATGCATTGGATGAAGAAGAAATAAAACAATACGGTCTGTATCGACAATAATCCGGACACCTCAAAACTAAAATTAAGCGAACAAAAATTTTGAAACGAGAAGAAAACTTAGTATTTTCCATTTAAATCCAACTACCTTTACTACTTATCTTGACAGATACGCGTATTTCGTCTACAGTGTGCAGACTTCTTCAGTGTCGTATACTAATAACTTGACTGGTTAGTACACGACACTGAAGAAGTCTGCACACTGTAGACAAAATACGCGTATCTGTCAAGATAAGCATTTCATGTCTAATTACAGGTATTCCACTAAACAGCTTACACTTTCTAGGAAAAATTTGGAATTATCTTTCAATTTAATTTGTTTTTTTCAAGTTAATGGGATATGAATTCACGAAGTAAAAACACATTTCTTCGATGTAGAAGGAAGTGTTCGCTCATCACCATAAGGCCCCAAGAGTGGACAGTAAAGTTTGCTAGAGTGAAGAGAAGGTGTTGATAGTTCCGTCAGTGTACGGCAGGTTCTGAAAATTGATTATAAGTATTGAAAATTGAGCGAAGGGCTTGAATATAGTAGTACTCGAACCAAGGTTCTTCGGGTTTTGCCCAAAATTTTCGAACTCTGGATGGAGCCATTAGGGTTTGTATAGACTTTTCAGATACCATGGTGGATTCCATAGTCCATAGTTCAGACACCATAGTGCTCAATACAGTGACTATTTGTTCATTGCAACATGTTTAAATTGCAATGAGCGAATGGCATTCGCTCATTGCAACATTTGACAGCGTCAAATCGACTGTCAAAAACTCGTGAACCTCTTGAGTTTAATTACAATTAGTGAACTTGCAATTAAAATACGTTGCAATTGATGAAATTGAAATTAGCGAATGGTCACTGTAGTAGCATTTCTGGCCATAGCAGAATGTAGAACCAGCCCTGGAAGTTACTTCAAACACTCCAGGACATATCTTTCATCGTCCATGACAACGTATGAGAATATAACAACGCAAATATTCGCAGTACAAACTTCGACCCCGTGATTTTGCTGTCAAGTTCTGTTTGTCGTTGCGATTTCGGATTTTTTTTAAATATATACGACCTCAGCCTAAACGCTATTTTGATTTTTGGATAAAACCAGATGATATTCCTATTTTACGATTCACAGTTCGAGCAGAAAGATTCTAGGTTTCCTTCAATATCCTCTTGACCTTTCGGTCTATGGCAGCATCAGTATGTCCATTGCTTTTATCACTTTTCAGTTTCTCTTCGACCGTCAAACGTTCTGAAAATGATTTGAATACACCATGAACAGTGTATCTAGATAAATACATTGGTTTCCGTATTTACAAGTCATGAACTGCCTTACGTCCGTATAAAATCCGCTCGCGCACGTGCTTTTCATTTTTCTTCACCTTGAACACTAAACACTAAATGTATCAGTGGCAATACGTCCCCAACAAGGAAAAAAAACACCAACACCAATCGTAGTATTTTTCATCACAGGCTACCCAGCTCTACCTAAACGAAATTTTTCACTCCTACGTGTGATATTTCAAAATTTGCAGTGATTTGAAGATGTCCGGGTTAATGTGGATACAGACCTTACCTTCAGATGGAAAAGGTTCACTGATTCTCAGTCCGATTTTTTAAAGTTCTTGTTTGATTATGTTTTACCGATGAATTAAAATATCGTTACCCTCACTCGCTCTCCACTTTTGTAAGGGGATTCTGCGAGCAACATTGAGCAATAGCTTCTGGTGTGAGCATGTAAAACCGGAATGCTTCAATCCTCTCGGGGCATCAGAAATGCACTTTTGGGAACTTGTTTCTTGTAATCTTGCTGATGACTTTGCCGTCAAGAAATTCTGATGTTGTATATACAGGTATGTCATTTATTGCAATTACTATTCTACTCTATTCTATTCTATTCTAACGCTTACATAGCCAGTAATTAAACGCTTCGTGGACAATACTAAACCAGTATTTTTCTTAGCAACATTAATACTTGTGGCATATTTGTAATATATCACAAATATTAAAACGGCCATGCCCACTGTGTAGCGTTGCGGGTTAAGTAAGATTCGAAAATAAATGGCAATTAAATTATCCGTTTGATGAATAAATTAATCAAAGAGGAAACGGGGACAACCGTCCTGGTTTGTAGGTCTAGGCGAATCGTTGGGAGTGACATAGCTAAGAAGGTTAATGTCACTCCATTTGTCCTGCTTGACTGCTTTGAGAAAGACAAAGGTATTTCCACCTTGTGTCCTGGCTTACGAGCCCAGGCTTAAGCGCCATTGTTCGCTCTCTGAAATGAGTACACTAATTTGTTTTTATACGGTTTGCATTCGGCGATAACTCCAGAACGAAACAATTTATCGCCCTAATTCGAATCACATTTTACGTTTTGGACCAAAAGTAATCATATGGCAATTTATCAAAAAATTCACAATTTTAGGTGTAAATACTCAAAATAAAAAAAAAAGTTTTTTGGCCATTGCATGGAGAGGTTACGTAAACAAACAAAATCCAAGCAATATAAAATGTTTAACCCATTTTCGCCGTTTTCCACAAAACATTTTTTTTCGACGATATCGTATCAAAATATAAGTCTTGTGGATGCATTAATGAAATTTAGCATTTTTAAAGGTTTTTTTTTGACGCTTAGGAACACCGTGACAGCATGTTGCGTATACGCAACACTGGCGCATTGCTCGACAAATAGAATGCAACATACATTTTAAGCTCAAATGGTACACACTCAGCCACACCTTAATGGATGGTTGACTAGCTACAAATAATATTTGGCCTTTTGTGAACATATTCCCATTGTGAAACGACAAATATATAACCAGTAACTTCTCGTTTATGATTGAAATTGTGTCCATAAGACATGTACCAACTCATAAAATGCAATTTGTGAGTTTTTTTCTTCTATTGGTGTGTGTGAACACAGTCAGTAAGATAGCCAAAGGATATACCTTTCAAACAAACTAATTTGTTTTGATCGTATTCAACGTACATGCATACACGAATTTTTCAAAACCACTGTTGCGTATACGCAACAGCGGACGGAAATGGGTTAAGCATGTGAATTTATCGACTCTATTTAGTCTTTTTTTACACGGTTCCATAGTAAAAGTGGAACGTATCCCCCGTGCAAAAAAAAACCTCTGTGTATAAGAGAAAATAGAGATAAACTGGGATGGGTATTATGTCCTGGTTAAGTCCTAGAGTTAATCCTCTGAAACGAGAAAAGTTATAAATGGACCCTTCACTGAGCCATAAAGTATCCCTTTTCTGTGCGATTAAATATATTTTATCTCATTCTAGTGGTCTAAGTTTTGGTCGGATAATTCACAATCCGGGTTTTATCTTATTTGGTAGAGTTTGAATACCTCTTGTTTGAGTTTTGCTTTGTCTTTTAATATCTGTAAAAAGCTTTCTTGCTGTAATACCATTGAAATTTCAAATAGTATCATGATTAAAAAAAAAAAATGCTACAAAAAAATATTCAAAATATTGCAGAAATGGAGACAGCTGATAAAATTGTTAATTATGTTAATGGCATGATATGAAAACAAATTAAACGTAAATTTGAAGTAAATGATAACCAAGTTCGTATTCCAATTGACACTCGGTATATGGGATAATTTACATATTCCCTAGATTGTGGAACAAATAATTGACTTAATGCATAAATTGAAGAGCTAGAAAATTAGAATTAAAACATAAAAAAATAGAACTTAACGCCTTAGGTTTAGAGATGATAGTAGCTAGATCTGTGTTATGTCTTAGAAGGCGACAACTTAGGTATACTATTTTGTGTATCTCTAAGTTAACTTTTAGTGCCGTTTTTGTCGAAGGCCTAAGGCATTATTAACACAAAATGTAAATCAATTCACTGATTGTATGAGGAGCAGAGTTGAAGGATGTATAATGTCGTTTCAACGAATATCACAAAAGCGGAAAAAAAATTATCAAGGGGGGATATGCAGTAAGAATGACCAAAAAATGTATTTGTTTGCATAAAAAGTTAGTAAATTTCCCGTATAATACGCTCCTGCAACCCTTTTTTCGAAATTCGAACTCTAAGTGTTTCGTTTCATCGCTTTTCGATGACCCTTATAAAGAGACGCTTGACCGAGAAGGCCTATTTGACCGATAATTAAAACTTTCAACGCCTTTTTCTCAAAACAGCATTTTCGTACTTTATGCCGGTGATTACTCGAAAACTAATTATTCGATTAAGCTGAAACTTATAAGATTTCTTTATTATAGTACCTTCTATATGAATTTAAAATAATTGTAATATTTTATTATTATATGGAATTTATAATATATATGGAAAAATGTGATACAATGGCGGAAAAATTTGGATTTTTTTCAAAAAAGTTACGCTTAAAGTGCAATCATTACTGTGACCAGGAGAGCCGGCACAAGCAAAATGCAAAGACTTTTTCAACGCACTCCAATGGCCGCCATTTTGTTGAAAAAAATCTAAAAAAAATATTTCAATTTTTCATAACATATTATCGATACAGTAATGTAAACTATCTCGTTTCTAGTTCTTGGAACGAGCTCTTAAATTTAGAGATAAGGAGTGTGTGTGTGTTTTTGTGTTTATGAATTTTACATCCGACTCACACTGGTTGGCAGCTGTGTTATGGATAAAACCGCCCTGCGGCATGTGTTTTAGTATCTGTGCTTGCAGAAAGCTTACATTTAAACGGAAATTAGGAGATGAAAGCTCAATCGCCACTTCAATAGCTCATTTAAAAACGCAACCAGTCCAAAATTACCTTTCAATACGGTAATACCCGTTCCAACACGTTCTCTATGTTAGTATCATCATGAATGTATCAGACCTGCCAATAAAATGACATAAATATAATAGACAATTAAGATAATTTCATCTAGAAAAAACTTACTGTACTACTTGATTATTACTAACTTACTGCTGCCGCTATACACTCTGTTTTTTTTCTATAAGATCAGGTAATTTTTGACTGCCACCTCTCAGGAAGAAAACACATCACTTCAATTTGTACCATGACATGTTTGTGTGAGTGAAACCTATCCCATGCATGGTAATATGCGTGTGTGTGTGAACGCACCAAGCAGTAACTACTATTTTTGCGATTCACCGTGTCCATTTTGTATAAGACCATTGGCAGATTCGCGTGTTTTCATTTTGCTGCATCAAAATGCCCAAGGGAAAAGTGCTCACGGAGAAGGAGAAGGGAATAATCGAGGCATTTCACCAAGTAAAAGTGTCAATAAGGGAAATCGGACGGCGGATTTGCCGATCCCATCAAGTTGTGCGCAATTATCTCGCTAAATCTGAAGGATACGGAAAATAACAAAAGAGCTCCACGGAAACCAAAGCTAACCGATCGCGAGAAGAGAGAAATAGTTAAAACAGCTTCGCACTCTACTAAATCCTTGATGCAAATCGAGCAAACTTTGAATTTGAAGGTTTTCCGGGAGACAGTTCGTCAGGTTTTGGTGAAAAGTCCTCATATTAAAAGGGCTAAAAAGGTTAAAGCTCCTAACCTTACAGCTTCTCATGTTGAGAAACGGCTGAGTTTTGCAAAAGCTAACGTGAATCGACAGTGAGATTTGGTAAGCTTTGGTTATATGTTATTTTTCGGAACGTTTAATATGTATTCCACTATGGCTCTTAAACCGATAAAATTATTCTTGATTTTTTTAACGTCAATCTTCAACGACGAAAAGAAGATCAAACTGGATGGTCCGGACGGCTTCAATGGATACTGGCGCGATTTAAGAGAGGAGGAACAATATTTTTCAACTCGGAACTTCGGGGGTGGCTCATGCATGGTTTTGGCAGGCTTTTGCGCAACCGAGAAGCTGCATCTTTTTTACGCAAATAACATCGGAAGAAGTTTACGTTCCAACATGATAATGCCGCTATTCATACCAGCAAGGAAACGAAGCAATGGCTCAGGAACCAAAACCTCGATGTGCTCGACTGTGCTTCGCAGGATTTATGTTTACGGAAAGCAGTATGCCACTGTTGATGAACTGAAGCCCGCTATTACGACAGAATGGGACAAAATTGAGAAATCTGTTCTACAAATCGAATTTTTCAGGTCATTAATGGAAATGGCAAAGCTACGGATTATTGAACTTACAATATGCTGATTTTTATAAGTTTTACTTAATAAAAATGCGTAATATTTGAAATGGTCCTGTAGAAACTGAACACCTAAAAAATATAAAATCTTATTACAAAAGTAATAGAAGGAATTTTTAATCAAAATATATCTAAGACATACAATAACTTGCTATGCCCTCTACAAAAATACGTACATTGACCTGAAATTGTTATTATTATAGTTGATTTTAAACAATTTGGGGCTGGTCTTATAGAAGTTGGACAGAGTGTATGCCATGAAGGACAAATTCCAGTCATAGACAAATCTTTTGGTTTCAGCCTGTCCAATCGGATGAATTCAGGGTCTAATCTGTCCTTGACTAAAGTTCCGTATTCCGCAAAGGTTCAACTTGAAATATTGGCAATAGAGCGCTGGGGGGGCAATGTTCCAGCAAAGCTCTTTGTGGCACAGTTGCTTTGTGCCACGAAGAGCTTCACTGGAACATTGTCCGATGTTAAAATGTGGACCCAAAAAAAAATCGGCATCACAAAAGTTTTGCACCTACTTTACTCACAACTTATCACTGATACTAATTAATTGAAAAGTACACCTAAATTGTACTAAAAGCTAACACAATAATTATGTATTTACTATCACAAGGTATGTCCTTCATTGAAAATATGTCAAGGAATGAAGGACAAGGTATGTCCTTCATTGAAAATACAGTCATTTTCAATATTTTGTTAATTAAATGTTGACTCATTATTTTCTTAAATTTCAAACCATGCAATGTCATAACAATGTATTCGGATTTTCCAATTCAAATCACCCTCTGAGAAATATAATTAAAAAATAATGTGAAATAAGAAAAATTTTGCATTCTCTTCAATTATTTCAACTTATTTCGATGAAAACTTAGACGAAAATGAATGTAAAATCCGCAATAACATTGAATTGATTGAAAGATCTAATCTATTTTTTCTTTCCCCTTTTAATCCATCGGTTAATCCTTAGCATTGTTCCACTCTATGCACCCTCTCGTTTCTGTCGCATTTGGCCCCAACCATCTCCCGAGATCTATTGCTCCGAGCGGTGAAGGCTACCATAACTCTAAACACTTCATTGCAGACATTTCAATTCGGCAGACAGTCCGACAGACAGTTTGACGGACACATCACCATTTTCATCATCATCATCATCATCATCATCATCATCGTCTTCGTGTTTCCAGCCTGTGCTAGAGCGATTCAACGAAGGTATCTATTATTTTGGAACCAAACGGTCTCGCAGTTGATTGAAGAAATCACGCGCTCCGTATCTGTACATTGCGCCGCACCACGGCCACGAGATGCTGTAATGGAAATGGTGTGTAAATAATTCGCTCGGCGGTTTTTTTTTGCCTGCGTCCGGAATTTTTTTTTTTTTTTATTGAAATGCTTACTTTCTACTCTATTGAATTTTTACGCGTTGCTCCTCTAATCTTTCGAATGGCTACTGCTCGCTGATACATTCCGGGAGGGAACATACGGCTCATTAGCAAACCATAAAAGGGATCTCAACCAGACGAATTCACCCGCGGAAAAATACAGTGAGGTTGGGAAGCAATTAATCGAATTGGAAAGATCATCAAAACCACACATACAACCACACAGCTCGTTGAAACTCTAAAAATGAGAATTCAGGCTCTACCCTGTCCTGTCACTAGTGCCAGTTAGAGTAAGAGAATCCTCGGGGCACTATGTCGATTTCCTTCAAACTTTTTCCAATCCACTTTGCTTAGCGAAAATTTCAATTTGAACTGAATTATGCCCAACATGACGGAACCGTTTGCAGAATGCCGTTATTAAAACGAAAACAATATCCCACGCAAATTCACTCCGGAGAAAAAGTTCCTCGGTTGCTGGGATTGCGATGTTAGTCGCGTGGGTTGCAACTCCGTTTCGTAAGACCAGAACCGGATGTAAACTCGAAGGTGTGCTTGCGCCAGCCGGGGGGTTTCCATCATTTTCTACTTGCCTTGTTAGGCAACCATCACGACCGGGTTGAGTATAATATGGCTTGGACGGTCCCAGTTTCTAGAGAAAATACAAAAGCGCAGGCCGTTCATTTCATGTTAGTCCTTTTTTACGTTATCTAGTATGTGGGTGTTGCGTTCAATTTCGGGGGTAGAATTCATTGAATCTACAAAATATGTTCTGGAAATTCTATAACGAGCCACAAAATGTAGCTTGGGCGTTGTTAATTGCGATAAATTGATTGCATTGTTAGGTTGAATTTTAATAATAACGTATCTCTCTCGTTCTCTGTTTTTTCCCTTTTAGGCCACCGGGCTATGGATCCAATATTCTTCTCTCCGCCTAATGGAGTCCCGTCTGAAAGTAAACTGGCAACCTATATGGTGAGTTTTTTTAAGCCAACATGGCATATTTTTTCTTCTAATTCTAGTTATCATTCAAAGATTTTTCAATTCATGCATGTGTTTGATCCAGCGTTCAATTCATTTTTCTTGAATCATTGAATATAAAACATTGACGAGCGTATTAGTAGAATGATAGTTATTGCAAAAACGATGAAAATTTAAACTCACACTTCCCTTGATCATTTTTTTTTTTGTAAATAATAAGCTGAAACACTTTTTCGAACTGTCACAAGTTATTGCAGGCATAATTTAATAAGTCGCAGACGAAAGCTTTTCCTACTGGATTTTAAAGAAATTCTTTGAATTCCAGTAGGAAAAGCTTTCGTGCGCGCCTTATAAAATTCTTCCGTGTCGAGTGCTCGACTTGATCGAGTCCGATTTGCTCACGTTTACTAGTGATAGTTTGAAAAAAGTATCATCGTTTTTTTAAGTTATCAAGCAAAGATTTAGTTTAATAAATTTTCCAAGGTTTTCACAAACTTTTTTTAAACGTGCTCTCATAGATCAATATTCAGGTACAATAATAATAAACTCGGCCCGTATGAAAGACAAAAAAATATTAAATTCAAGACTGATATAGTCTTTCTTTGTATTCTCCCAGACGCGGAGTAACGATCTGTGATGATGTTGTTTGAGAAGGAAATAATTTCTTATCACCAATGAGCTGCACAATATCACCATGAGCCTCTAGGAGTAGACAGCACTTTTTTTGCTAGAACAAAGTTGTTAAGAGAAAATATTGATAGTTCCGTTAGCTCACGGCAGGCTGTGAAAATTGAATAGAAGTAGGGTAAGGGGATGTAATGTTAGCCTAGCTCCTTCATTCGGCCTATGTACCAAATGTGTCATTAATTTAGCGATAATCAACAAAATCATGTTTCTATTAGGATGACCGATGTAATTCGAAGCAATTGAGACAATATTAATCAACATATAGTTGTTCACTTCCGCGTAATTTTCGATTTCTTGAACTTTTGGGGCATCTTGATTTCACTGGTTAAGCTGAACCGATGATCTACACGATCTTCAAGTGATCTAAATTTGGCTTAATTGAATCGATAAAGCAAGTAATGCAGTCTGAATGTGCAGAAAATAGTTACACATTACAAACTAACTGTTCACATAGGTAAAACAACAATGATTTTACAAGATAATCGTAGACCCAATGTTGGGGACATATTTTTTGGGATATTCCCAATTATGGCCTGTTGTATCAATAACGTAGTAAAAAGGTTATTATTGGTAACATTTCAAGTGAAAATGCATGAATTTGCGGTTGTATATATTCAAGTGGCTTATCTAAACACAAATCGAAGGAACAAAATCATTGTATAGTGAATTATAATGTTTTCATTATTGAATGGCTGATAAATCATATATGAACATCGCTTAAGTGTTTCGAAGCAGTTTTACTCTAGTTTGTTTTGTGAAATGTTGTATCAAGTAAATCTAGTAGAGCTTACAATGTCTTAATTCATAAAATTAGGGAAAAAACCGAACAAAGACTGCCTTTAGTAGTAAATCCATCGAATGGGACGAACTTGCATCCACAAATAGACCCAATTTGGTGCCTATAGACCGACATTAAATCCACATCCCTCGAATGTTTTTGACTTTATAAAAATAGTTATATAACTTTTCGTGATACATACTACCAAATGTCTTATCAAATTTATCTTTGCAAGTGTATAACTAGTTGAATCTCGCTTACAGCTCAAAAACTATATGAGTTATAATAAAAAATGTGATCGATGGTTGCATAAAAGGCTGAGTCAAGGGACACATACCCTAGTTTGAAATTGAGTGGAGGGCATTGTGAGGTAGTATTTCGGAATAAGCACACAATCTTTTGCCAAGCATCCCCATGCGGAGTAGGTCAATGCAGGAACGAATGCAACACCTTGACTGGCAAAATAATGTGGGCTTGATCGTGCTCATACACTACCGATACTAAAATGGTTCTAACGAACTGTCTATTCGTACTCCCAAATCCCCTACATGGGAGAGAAACTATCTTCCGCTCATTTGGGTTTATTTTTGGCATACGACTTTTGCTTTATCTAACATCCACTCGTCGTCTATGACTTATAGACCTCGGAGGGGAAAGGCGGAGTGCGTTGATCCCCACCAGTACGGTTAATGGAAAACCCCATTACGGTCTTTCTACACTGATATAGTCTTTCTTCGAAATTAGTTTCGAAATACTACCTCACAATGCCCTCCGCTCAATTTCAAACTACTTCTATTCAATTTTCACGGCCTGCCGTGCGCTAACGTGCGAACTATCAATACTCAATACACCTCGTTTTTTTATGCACCGATATTTCAGCAAGGTCAATATCGGGTGAAAAGGGGAAATACTTATGTTGGTGCGTCAACTTTGACGCCAGCTGTAGTCCAAACCACTTGATGAAAACAGTTCAAATTTTGTCCCCATAATTTTAAGAATTATAATACGGTATCTAAATTTTTCATAGAAACACGGATTTTTGAAATTGCTATGTCCAAAAATGACATTTTTCACATATGTTTTGATAACTTCAAACTTATAAATTTTATCAACATGAATTTTGGTCACATAAGGTCTATACATTGGTCATAGTGTTGTGAAATTTTCAGCTAAAAATATTGATAATTGAATCCATTTGAAAAATTGGCCAAAAATGGTGAAAATGGCTGGAGAAAGCACTGTGCAGAAGCTTCTGAGTAGTGTTAAGGAAAATGGTAGGGAACTCGCCTACTCTACGAAAAATCAAGAAAATTGAAATGTTTACTATATTTCAGAATAAAATAATCAAAAACCACAGTATAGAAAGAAAGTGTATTTATATTTTTTGGAACAGTCTATATAAAGTATAATTTATTCTTAAACAAATTTTATAAAAGTTGCTTAACACCACCAGTTATGACTTATACAACAAAACTCTAGAAATCTACCTAATCGAGTGATCTTATTGAAGAAATCAAACAAGGGTCAATAAAGTTAAAAGGTCAACCTTTTTCTAACACTTTCAAGTCTTATACTCGTAAAGTGTAACCTGTCAGGATCATGAAGTCACCAGGGATGTTGCACTGGGCTTGACGGTCGTACCAGTCTTCACTTCCGATTCTTGCTTCTGGTGGAAAGGGCTACAAAAAGGAGGAGAATTCTTTTAGGGTTTCATAAAAGTAACACAGTTTGGTTTCATAGTTACAATTATCTTGTCATTTTGCCGCCTCAACAACTCGGGACGGTATGCGGAAACCCATTTTCACCAAAAACCAACAATATTCGAGCATGCTTGTACGCCGCTCTGCAATCCAGATAACAGATTTCGTCAAAACTGTAATCGTATTGCATGAAATTGTTACGACCAAGGAGTAACAAGTTCGGGGTTAATCGTTCAGATTCTAGGGGGTCGCCTGATATATGAGTCAACGGTCGATTGTTCACGATGTTCATAAATTATTCTTCATGCTTGAACAAGTAATAGAAACCATTCAAAAGATAAACTTTACGAACAATTTTTTTTTCTTAATTGTTCTAGGCAATCTTTCAAACAATCCTTGAGTTCAGAGCTTGATGTTCTATAAAAAGATTTTTCTTGATGATCAATATAGAGATCTACATTGTCGCGACCGAATTTATTGAATGGAAAATCTCCACAGAACATCAAAACACTGTAATGAACATATTACAGTATTTCTAGAATATTTACAGCACTTCAAACTATCCGTGAACACAGATCTTTTACGATGTCTCCACCGTTCCTATGAGTTTAAATAGCTCCATGGGACATCATAACACTCTGTAATATACATATTACAGTATTTCTAGCATACCTTTGCTACTCCAAACTACACAGATCTTGAACACAGTGAACACAGTTCTTGATGTTCTTCATGGGCTGTTGAAATAGCCCCGTGGTACATTATAATACTGTAATAGTAATAGTATTTCTAGAATACTAAAGGTACTCCGAACTATCCTTGAGTTCAAATTTAGATATTCCACATGATCAACCACGTGGTTTACGATATCTCTACTGTACAGTTCTGTGAGAAAAACTTAATTAGATATCATTACACCATTTTAGACTTATGACAATATTTTAGATTATCTACGGGTACTTTAAACTATTCTTGAGCTCAGATCATAATATTCTACAATATTATCACGAATATTTACGACATCGACAGTATACATGCGTTGTTAAGCATCATGGAACATCATAACATGATACGTCACTTCATACTCTCCTCGAGCTCAAATATCGATGTTGTTCATAATTAAAGGGAGATTTACCTGATCCAATGAAGCTTTTGCTACTCATAAGTACGATGTTAACCACGTAAGTCGCCTTGTTGATCATGCAAAACATCAGTACCTGAACTAAAAGATAGTTTGGTATACCGTAGATATTCTGGGAATACTGTGAAATGTCTGCAACGGTGTTAAGATTTCCAAGGTCCTTTAAAAGCTAAGAAGTTCAGTCAAAACACTCTATACCTCCTTGTGGACCATGAACATCACCATAATCCAAACTTAAGGACAGTTTGCATGGACTAGATCATTGATGGTCTAGATCATTGTGACCGTAAGCATACCTGATCAATATTTTTCCTATTTGAAAGAGTTATTTTTGAACAAGTTTGCAGAACAAAGTTTCTCTGTGGCTTTGAAAGCCGAATTTTGAAAGCAAATTTAAATCTTGGGTCCTATGATCCATCCGTGTTGAATCGGTTAACATCACGTTCAAAGCTGTCTTGACGATTCGCACTAGTCAATCCACCAATGGTGGTATAAACTGCCATTCAATTTCATTGACGCTCACTGTTTATTCAATCAATTGTTGAATCAATCAGTGAAGTTCATCCCGGTATCCGTTAATAAAGATTGTACTCGAAAAAAAAGCAACGCTTTCTTTTATGTACAACTTTTTATTGCATAGGTAAAAATTGATGAACCTTTGGGTTAGTATAGAGAGTAATGTTTACATTTGCAAAATTTCGTCACAATTTGTCAAGTGGTTATCGAAAGTGAAGAAGTGCCTCGACAAAATATTATGGGCGCGGTCGTGAAAAATCCAGGCCAGTCCCAACGGTTGGGAATCGACAATTCGACCATATCCCGTGAGGTAAAATCGTTTCAAAGAGACCAAGACGACCCTGCGCACAGTGGGCATAATCGTGGCTGAAATCGGACTTATTTAAAAGCTGCTGGTATTGAACTGATGCTTTTCTATTGGTAAAAAATGTCAATAAACCGATTGACACTCTTTTCATCCTGGGCAGTGCATGATAAATGGATCTTTTATCCCTAGTTCAGCCTACATCAGTGTGTTTTTCAAGTTTAATCTGTATAACTACTATCTCCGCTGCATATTTTGCGGGAAAATGGACGTACATATATTACGTGAACATTTTTAAGGAATCGAATGGGGCTCGTTCATGCTGTGCTACGTCCGAAAAATAGTTCATTTTATCCCATTTCACCCTAAATATGCGTTTTTTAGTTTTTAACCCTAGAACTACAATTGCCGTTATATTATTTATCTGAAAAGGAGCCTAACTTATGTTAAAAGGTCTGGAAAATTAAATGGTGTTAGGTTCGTGTTGTGTCGTGGTCAAGAAATAGTCGAGAAATAGAAATTTTCGGTTGGGACCATGCTAATGACATATGCATAATGTCCGTCAAATTGTCCTCTGGTGATGTTTTGAGGGTGAAATTGGGCGAAATGAACTATTTTCCGGACGTAGCACAGTATGGAACGCGCCCCATTCGATTCCTTAGATATTTTCAATATACTCTTATTTTCAAGCAAGATATGCAGCGAAGATTGTAGTTGGACAGATAAAACCTGAAAAACACACTGATGTAGCGTGAAATAGCGCGAAATAGCGCGAAATGAGCCAATTACCATGCCCTAGGATGAAAGTGACGTTATCAATATATTGGCATTTTTTTCCTATAGAAAAGCATTAGTTCATGTATCAATACCAGCGGATTTTAAATAAGTCCGATTACAGCCTCGATTATCGGCGAGCTGGCAGCGGAAAAAAAGCGAAAACGACCGATCCCGTGAACGCAAGGAAAAAACGACAAGGATTTGAAGAAAGAGCTGATGAAAGTGTGTAAGAAAGATGGCGCAAGTGTCGCACAGGTTTTGAAGCGTAGCGTTAAATCCAAGGTGGGGGCCTTTAGCCTTGGAGAGGAGGTTGAATAAACCAGCTTTGCAAAAACAAAGCTAGTTTGTGTTTATTTATTCCCAGACTGTTTCAAAAATAACAAACCCTACGGCGGTCGATTCTTCGCTGGAACGGTGACCTCTGGTGGTGGATTACTCTACGAGTAGTTTTTGGTTGGAATATTTTTGGTTGTTTGGCTTGGTTTTTAATTTCTATACGAACAACGAAGATTACACGCAAATAATCTTGGACGCAACATTTAAACTTATTACAGCAAGCGTAAACAACGAATTCGCTTGCAATCTTTCATACAACAGACGAGAACCAGGCGTTATCTGGTTGCTCAATATGGCAGAAAATAATGGGGAATTTCATGTAAATAATAGCCAGATAACGCATGAATCTAGCCTTTTGAATAAAAGATTTCAAACTTTGTTGTATGGCGCGGGAAAGATTGCATACAATTTCGTTGTTTAAAGTTGCTTTGGCTTGGATTTAAACGAGGGGAAATTTTACCCGCTTGTTAAAATTCATTATTTTTTTCTGTGCGATTCAGGCGATATCTGGCTTCAATTTACAAGAAATATCTCATGAATTAATGCCAAATCTAGTATTCATAGTTTATGTGCCTTTGATAACGCAGAAAATTACATGTTTAGGTCAGTGAAATTTCTTTTTCTATCCCAAACCCATGTTAAATTCCGTATACTGAAACGGAAAAGTAAAGAATCGAAAAGGAATTTCTGCAGCAGTATCCATCTGGAAAGAACGAAAGATGAAAATGGAATTTGTAAGGTTTCCACGCAAACTAATGAGAGCTGTCACTTTTACTTACGGGAAAATATTCCGCTCGATTATTCCGTAAGTGAAGGTGACAATTCGTTCCATGCAGATCAATTGTCAAAATTCCGCTTGGTAATATTGTACAAAATTCCGTAACCTCTTTACTTTTTAGGTCGATACTGGCCTTTTCTTGCAAACTGTGTCAGTGACTGCTCATGCGATTTGCTCACAAGTTTTTGAATTCTGATTGGAAGAAAACGCCAAAGTTGATTTTACAATATAAACTCTTCGAAACATCCACATAATTGATAACTATACGATTTTTAACGTAGACTACGTTTTTATTTTCTGTGAAGAGGTACCCTGTGAGAGCGTCACGAAAAGTGGTTTTGTGAAATTTCCAACCGATTGGAAATATTTCTAACGATTTGTTGCATTGTTGAAAGCTTTTAAGGTTTACCTTAATCTGTATATTTACTAAAGGAAGTGTCATATTTTATAATTGTGAAAATTGATGAGTTCAAGCCATTTTTCGCAAGTGTTTCTTTAGAGGCTTCACAATCGAGCAACAAAGGATTTTGGGTTGAAGTTAGACATAGCAGGATTAGTCAAATACCTATTATTTTTGTTCTATGTTAACAGTTTGTACAACCATATCGATCTGTGCTTAGTTGTTGTTCTCTTTGAATGAAGCTAAAGTGAGGTTAAACATAATAGTATCTAAAACTGTAATGGATAATAACTTTCTAGCTATTTTTCAAACTGTATGATTTTGGTCAGTATCGTCATTATCGTCAATTTTCTTATCTTTTTATCACCAATTGCTTTGCTTAGGGAAGGTCCATTAATTATGTCAAGCAATCAGGGAAGAGGGGGGGGGGGGGGTGTTATGGAGAAAACGTGACGATCCATACAAAAAAAATTGAAGGTTCATACAAAAAACGTGACAAGGGGAGGGGGGGGGGGGTTTCTAAAAAGTCAAGTTTTGCGTGACGTAATTAATGGACGTTTCCATGCAGATCGAAAAATTATTTCGAAAGAGCGCCATCTACGACGTTTAACCTTTTGCGTTACCTGTATTCTTTCATAATTCTTCATTGCAAAACAACTCAATTCTAAATTGGTCTAAGTGGCAAGTTATCAGCTAAAAAAAATCGAAAATATTATTTTGGAACACCCTAGCTTAAAATGTGTTACCATAATGCTTGATTCAGAGAATAAAAGTCGATTTTTTTCTTAAAACCAACAAATATTTTATGCATTAAGAACTTCTGCGACCTGTTATACAATCATACTAAATAAATAATTCTACGAAGTCAATATTTTCAATTAAATTTGATTGCATTAGGTTAGTTTTACAGTATTCTGAAAGTACTGTGGTGAATTTACTAAATCTTTGTTTGCTTCAAAAACATTGCAGTATATTTTTTTCGCAATCAAACAAAGTCCCACATAATACTAACAAATATTTTTCTCAAACCTTCCAATTTCAGAGTCGACAGAACGTTTCAACACCGACGTATGGGTTGTCAACGGGCCTCAGCAAACTTAATCTTGACTCTCCCATATCGATTAAGAAAACTCAGGTTAGTGCACTATTAGAGCCAGGCAATTGCCCTCCTTACGTCAAACTAGTAGTTAACCATAACTCACCCATTTTGCTTTCAATTCCATTTCCGTTGTTGTTTCCAGGTGACTCCCCAGTCGCCAGAATTCATTCCAAACAATCGTCTCAACACATCATCATCACCAAATTTCTACTCGTCATACTCGATACTCGGCAGCAACGGTAGCACGGTACCGGCTGGTGGCAACAGTGTGATAACGTCAAACAATGGCACAACGGTGGTCGTGGCAGCGGGAAATGCTGCAGGGCCCGTCGTCCCCGGCCAGTCCCAGGCAATACAGCTTTCATCGGTGGCGACGGCGATTATCCCCAATGGCAGCGGCGGTCTAGCGGGTGGAGGAGGCGGAGGTGGAGGCGGAGGAGGGGGTGGAGGAAACGGGAACGGTTCCGGGGTTAAATCCCAAGCCAGTAGTTACGGGAGCAGTATCCTCGGTAGCTCGCTCAGCAATAGCTCAACGTATGCTGTGACGCCCATCAAGGGTAAGTTGTTGCAATTTGTGATGCGGAAAATTTTCCACCGAAAAGCGACGGAACATCGGTGCTAAGAAGCGTGGATCTAATTAGCACCTTTGCCAGTCAGTTGTCTAGTTTCTTCGCTTGGCGTCAGTAATTAGCTCGCCCTTTTCCGGCACTGACGAAAATGGTACTGATTAGGCTTTTGTATTTATTTTTTTTTCTTTTGTATTTTCTTAACGCTGCTTCTTCAAGGTCGAAGTTTACTCCGTAACGAATCACCACAGAGTACTAATACATCTCCCCGAATTACGCCTCAACCATCACCACCGCCAATTACCACCAACATTCATCAAGTAAAGTGTCGTTTTTTAGAATATACATTCTTGATCACTCAAATTTCTAACGGAGTTTTGTTTTCCATCTTCATGATTGAACGAACTGCACCTTTCAGGAGAATGTCGGTGGGACGACGTATTTCTATCCGACCGCAGCAAACCATCAATTAACACCGAGTAGTACAGTTAACACGACTGATAATACCTTTGTCCACGTAGCAAGCTCACAAATTAATTTAAGTTACACACATCCAGGTGAGTTCGTTGAATTTATCGATTTTTTTCTTCAATTGTGAAAGATGATTCTTCTTCCAGGACATGTCTACCCGGGACCTGCATCACACGTTGTCAACATGCAGCAAGTAAAGGCACAAGTATCGATGGCATACTTCTTGCAGGACGAACTGAGAAACGATATTTTATCTAGGAACGAAATAGTCAATAGTATTGAAACCGAGTGTCAAGGTAGAAAAAGGTTCACACAGTTGGAAGTTTCGTTATTGACTGTTTTTTTTCTGTTTTTAGATTTACCTCTAGAAGTGGAGAACTATCATTCGTTAAGCCAGTTAGAGTCTTTGCCAGTCCATCCCAAGCTACCGGTACAGTCGTCCACCTACAAAGCCACACACAATCTAACGGGCGTGAAATACTGCCTTAGACGTCTCCATGGTAAGATATTTTTAACTTTAAAGGTGTCGATTGAGACCCACTAAAACTTCTTATGTTTTAAAAGTAATTTATCACAAAAAAATTTAAATATTTTCCTCCCTAACCATCAGTTGTTTTTGAGATACTTAAAATGTGTCTTTGCAAAATGGCTGAAAAATATAGTAAATTTTCAAACGTTTCTGTTATTTAAAATAAATAATTTGCCTATTGTTTTTCAGCTATTGATTATTCAAATACTCTCAAAGATATATTGATGACGAGTGGCCATTTATGCATTCTATCAACCTTTAATTAAAATCTTTCTATAAATAGACTCAGCAGTTGAGAAACTTTTTAAAGCATTTCAAATTAATGATAGGGTTTGACAACCCTCCAATTGGGTCATAAATTTCAACCGAACATTTGGTATGGCCGCATTCAAAATAGTCAGTCATTGTTCTTGAAAATGCTTCGAAGTTTGTCTGCTTTCTATACATTGGATCTGTATCTATGGCAGTTAACATGGGGTAGGAAAGGGCTTAATCAGGGGTCACTATTTTAATCAGTTGTAAGGAAATAGGTCTAAAACTCCTAAATTTTCTAAAGTATTTCACTTTTTATGATACGATCATAAGCTCTTTCTATCGGGCTTATGATTCGATGCATAAATCATGATTGATTACCAATTTATTACTGTCATTTTGAAGATTTAAAGTACATCATCTCGAAAACCATCAGTTTCTTACCAGCTGAAGATGTTCGCTCAAGTTTTGCCTTTGAGTATTATGCATTTAATCGTGTGTACCGGAAGAGCATGTCTTCATCACCTCTCTCTTACAGTTAGGCTCGTTGCCAGAATGTGATGTTGAACATTTAGTAAAATTAAGTTCATATATAGATAATATGAAATCACTATTTATTTCATGTTTTCTTCCAATCATTAGAGGTTGATCTTTGCTTGTGATTATATTGTCCATCATCTGGCACTATCACATGCAATAAAAAAAATATGTTTCGGAGCTGTCCAATAGTACCCAAAGATAAATAATGCTTCACTGTTGAGGCAGCTATGGCATCACTGTTGCTTTTGAGAGAGCCCATGTTTCCTCTCTTCTTTGTTAACCATGGATATAGCGTACCGGTATTGTAACGTGAAGTCTGTTGTCTCTTGCATTTGTTTGTTTCCAAACGAAGCATCCCGTTTGTCGTCACAGTCACTTTGGCTAACATTTACGTGAGAGTAAATCAATAAGAAATACACATTGCCAGTCTATAGATCAATGACAAACTAAAAGTTTGGTCGTGTACGTCTGTCTCATAACCTGCTAGTAGACGAGTTTGTGATCGTAGCAATCGACATGTTTTGGTTGATTGTTTTCGAGATTAACGAAGGAGCGGGTTGAGGAAATTGACGTTTGCAGGAAATCGTGAACTGGCCTATTTCATTTTGCCTTCGCACACAGACGTGGCTTGCACTCCTACAATATTGTTAGTTTATGTACAGATTATGGAGCTGAAGAAAATATTTTTTTGATCGAAAATCATTCCGCATGCTTTTAAAAAGTCACTGCAATTGGGAACTTTATTCCATGGCTATCAAATTTGCTTGTTGCTGAAGGTATGCGTCGATAGACCAGAAGTAAGTAGAGGGGTTAATGTCTAAATATTGACAGTTCTAATTATAGATTACATACAGCTTCATCAAATGTCTCAGATGCTGAATAAACTGCTTGAAATCCGTCCCTTACCCTAAATAAATATTTTCCTCCTCAACCATCAGTACTTAAAATGTGTCTTTTCAAAATGGCCGAAAATAAAATAGTATATTTTCAAATGTTACTGTTGTTTAAAATCAACAGATTGCCGAGTGTTTTTCACCAGTTGATTATTCAAATACTCTGAAAAATATATTGATGAACGAGTGGTCATTTATGAGTTCTATCAACCTTCACGTAAGATATTTCCCTAAATCGACTAAGCAGTTGAGAAACTATTTAAAGCATTTAAAATAATTTGACAACCCTCCAATCGGGTCATAAATTATCAATCGAACATTCGGTGTGGCCGTATTCAAAATAGACAGTCGTTGTTCATGAGAATGTTCGAAGTTTGTCTGCTTTCATACATTGGATCGTATCTATGGCGTTTGGTTGAATGGCATTTAGTAAAATGACATTTCGTCAAAAAGACATCTCGTCTTATGGACATTTTGTCGAAAGAAAAGGACTCATCAAAAGAACAATTCGTTGAATACAGACTAAATCCCAAATTTGCAAAGTTTCGTCAATGGGAAGTATAGATTAGAACATTTTGATCGGAAGAATAAAGAACACATATGGTGACGTTGTTTCGCGTTTAGCATGGAAAATGCAACGCTTGTCATCCGGAATTACTGCTACAGTATAGTTAAGTAATTTCATTTTGAATTTGATTTTACCTTATTACTCATATTAAACAACCTGGCATTGCCTTCTCCATCATCCACTTTACCTTGTTTAGACAACTAAGTTGTAATATGATATAAGAGTACTTAAAAAAATAATGTGCCCACCAAATCATTATTTGAATTTCTATCATTTATTTGGTTCAAATTAAAGTAAACACACTGTAGTCTTTTTTTGTTATCTTATTTTTTATATTCTTCTCAAGTTTCACTCTAGTGGAATGATAATAAAAAATGAGTTTGCCTTGAAGAACTAAAAATCAATTTGTATTGAAAAATAAAACAGTGACTAAAATAAGTGCCCACTTGAAAAATCAATATGTTTTCGATAAGTTTCCGTTGAAAGACACCTCTATTGTTTATGTTTTGATGTTCTAACATGTTTTGAAGCAAATGGCTTGACCTGGTGCATTTGTAAACGTGATCGCGTTTGATTCAGTTGAAAAAATGTAGAACGTAGTGGTTTCGAAAGTAATTCCTTGTGTATCCAAAAATTGAAGGTTTGTGCTGTTGCTAGAAGTACAGTATTAGCAAGGCAGCGGTTGGGAAAATACTACTAAAACAAAAAATGTTCGGATCACTGGTGGGTCACCCAGTCAGAGGCTGTAAGCGCAAAACGGATACACGAACGGACATCCAGATCATGCGTGAAGTATTAAAAACCCGAAAGTAAGGAGTGTATCGAAAAATAAGCTATCCACAAACTTTCTTTCCAATTATGTTGAAAACCGATATTTTATTCATACAAAAAATGGATCCTTTATTGTGACGAAGTTAAACTTGAACATAATGAAGACCGATGAAATTTAAGTTATTCATTCACGAATTTTTGAACTTTGGATCGAATGCTCTTCATCAAGTTCCGGACAAGTGTTGCATCGCATTTTTTTGGACGCTTGAGCCCAAATTTTTTTGAACTCCTGCATGTTCCCAGCTGCTTTACCAGTCTTCTTGAAGACCCTCTTCACGATTGCCTCAGTAACGTTCGATGGGTCGAAGCTGAGGGCAATTGGGTGGATTGATATTTTTCTCAACGAAATCTATACCCTTTTCCGCAAGCCAATTGAGAGTGGTTTTGGCATAGTGAGCCGACGCTAAATCCGGCCAAAACAGTGAAGGTGTACTATGCCTCTTATATAAAGGGAACAATCTCTTCTGGAGACACTCAGATCGATAGATTTCCGCATTTATAGTTCCGGTAGTGTAAAAATGGTTGACTTCAAACCACAGGAACATATTGCTTGCCATACCAGTACCTTTCGACCGAATTTCTCCACTTGAATCGACCTGTCCGCATCACTCACATCCTCCCCAACGACGGCAGTAAAGTATTGTGGAGCTGGAAGTGTTTTTGAGTCCTCCTTACATAGGTCTCATCGTCCATCAAAACGCGATGCATCCGGACGCTGCAAAAGACGCAAATACAATTTCCGGGCCCTTGTTGCTGCTCGCTTCTTCTGTTCTGCACTTTGTTTCGAGATTTTCTGCTTCTTGTAGGTCTTCAGGTTGTTTCGCCCTCATGATACGCTGGATCATTCCGACACTCGTTCCTGCTTTTTTGGCCAAATCACGTTTTGACATTGATTTGTTCTTCTTGGATTAGAGATACCCACTTTCTGGTCTAGTTTCGGGTTGGAAGAACCGGGTTTTCTGCCTCTTCCTGGTAGCTCATCCAAAGAATAGTGTTCCCCAAACTTATTAATGATGGTTTTAACACTGCATGATGAATTCCAAACCGCTTCGCCAATTTTTGCATAGTAATACCTTTCTCACTTAGCCATGTGTCCAGAACCTTAATTTTCACTTCCTTTTCAATACGCGACATTTTGAAAACGCAGAATTTGAACCGCACAAACAAGTAAACAAAAGAAAGCTGACAGTCAAACGCACAGCATGCAGTGTTCAGAGCATAAAAAACCATCACAAATACATGCGTACAACGCAAATGTATGTGGATAGCTTATATTCGATACACTTCTTAACTGTCCGTGAGATCCAGAAAACTCTTCAGCTATCAGTTTCTGGTCGAACTTGTTCGTCGCCGTCTTGTTGTACAGGGGCTAATTAACAAAGTTGCCCGGAAGCGTCAATTTATTAGCGAGGCAAACAAAGCCAAACGGCTCAGATTTGCTATTGAGCATACTGATAAGCCCGTAGAGTTCTGGAAAACGGTTCTCTGAACGGACGAATCAAAATTAAAACTTTTTAATCGAGACCGGCGTGTTCGTGTGTGGTGCTGATCGGGTGAGGAGCTTCAGGAGCCAGACATCCAAGGCATGGTGAAGTATGGAGGAGGAAAATGATGGTCTGGGGATGTTTTTCGTGGAGTGGAGGGTAGCCTCGTGAAAATCCACGGGATAATGACGGCACTATTCCAACTTCAACATCCTGCGAGTGAATCTGTAGGTTTCGCTGGTTCAGACGGGTCTTGAAGAGAAGTTTGTATTTCAGCAGGACAACGACCCGCAGCATGTCATTCCGGTCTTGTCAGATCAAA
Organism: Aedes japonicus; assembly: GCA_034211315.2. Lineage (NCBI taxonomy): Eukaryota > Metazoa > Arthropoda > Insecta > Diptera > Culicidae > Aedes > Aedes japonicus. Next base: position 176,227 of record JASCZW010001065.1, on the reverse strand, counting down.
CCGCTGGAATGGCCTCCATAAAGCACGGACCTCAACCCCATCGAGAATTTATGGGCGACTCTCGATGCCAGGGTTGATAAAACTGGTGTTACCATTAAATCCAACTGTTTTTTTTTTTCAACACGAACTGGTTTGTTTTTCTTCAAGTAGAACTCTTTTTAATTTTATTATTCCATAAGAGAATCTTGAAGAGAACGATGAAAAATAAGATATCAAAAAAGACTACAGTAAGTGTTGGGTATGTCGCCTGACTACATTTTCTAGCAGCTAAAAAAGCCGAGCAAAATTTTGCTTCCAAAAACCACGTTAGTCCAACCTCCTGTAACGTGTCAATTAATCAATATTTTTTAGCTGAAAGTTTCACAACATCATACAAAAATGTATGGGACTTATGCGACCAAATTTCATGTTGATCAAACCCATGCATTTGGAGTTGTCATAAAATATGTGAAAAGCAATTTTGACATGTGCAATTAAAATCCGTACTTCCGTGAAAATTTGCAGCAGCATATTAAAATTTCTCCATAGCTTAACAAAGCACAGTAGATGCCCATCGTAGACTTAAATCTGAACCATTTCTACTGGCGGTTTGGACTGCTGCCGGCATCAAAGTTGTCGTAATAACATGAGCACTTGCTTATCTTCATTCCGATACTGACCTTGCTACAAAGATCGGTGAAAAAAAAAGCGCCGAGGTGAAATTGCGATTTTATTAATACACATGACGTGCTGGGCGTAAAATATCCCAAACAACTAGTGTACCCACGAAGAACTTTTGCAAATATGGCATTCAGTATGAATTGGTTTGTGGAAAACTACGTATACAACGTTATACAGTATTATTAATAAAATTCACCTCGGCTTTTTTTTTTGCACCGATATTTCAGCAAGGTCAGCAATCGGGTGAATAAGGGAAATGCTCATGTTGGTAAGTAAATCCTTTGACGTCAGCTGAAGCCCAAACCACTTTGATGGAAACAGTTCAAATTTTGTCCACATTATTTTATACACTTTTGTAAGCTATGGAGAAATTTGTAATATGCTACCTAATTTTTTTTACAGAAATACGGGTTTTTGAAATTGGTATGTCCAAAAAATGACTTTTTTCGCTATATTTTATGATGACTGGCACCCTATAAATTTGATCAACATTAAATTTTGACCACATAAAGTCTCATACATTTTGTATATAATGTTGTGAAATTTTCAGCTAAAAATATGAATAATTGACAAAGTTGCAGGAGGCTGAACATGGAGTTTTATGCCAGGGCTTAAGCTCGGCTTTTTTTTTGCTACTGAGTGTAAGTTCTCTTGAAACCTCGATTTAGCTTACTCTCTTTACGGGGCACCCAGAACCGGTTAGTTATGGGGTAAACATATCTGATATCTGACTCTTATATTGGCTATGCAATTCTGAAAACTTTGATGTATCGAATCTAGGATTTGTTGGAAACATAAATTTCCCCGAAAAAGTGGCATCCGGAACCTGTTACGGAATGACCATGTGGTTTAGAGCTTTGTTGGCTACAGATATAGTTTCGGATGAGTTGTCTAAAAGATTCTGCATGTTTTTATATGGGACACGATTAAGTTCAGGTGACATCATAATTTGGCCACTTTTTTGGGGCAACCTGAATCCATGATGCATGATAGTAGCATATTTGTTGCAAATGAGTTGAGATTACTTATATGTGACTCATTCTAATCATAATCAAGTTGCTGTAACTTGTTTAGATGGTCGTATGCTCATCAGGTAGAGATTCTATTTTAAATTTAACAAAATAGTTTTTCATTAATGATCGCTTCAAAAAGGTAAGAATGCAAGAGACGGTATGTAAACGGTAATTTCGTATGCCAGATTTCTTACCACTTTGAATATAGGAACTAGAAAAGAACTTTTCCACGATTTGGGAAAACTGCCGGATGCGAACAACAGCTAAGTTTTTCATTAAAATCAGTGGAACATCATCAGGCCCCGAGCATCTGGAGACATTTAATTTTCAGTGCTTCCCTTTTGCCATGCAGCATTTGTACTAGGTTGCTGCAAAGTCCCTTTAGTGATTTCCAGATGGCGTTGGTAATCCCATTTTTGAGCTTTACTCCTTGAATGACGGCTGTCAAAATTTCCAGCCATTTTGTTCACGCATTCATTAGTGACAACAGTGAGGAGCAGACCTATCAGCAAGTTTCTTTAAAAATCCGAGTTTTAGTTTTTGATAAAATACTATTTTGAAAACGGCTGCCGAAACCCAAAGCCAAGTTGGATAAAGTATTTTCCAGACTCTGCTCCGTCGATTCAAACGATTCATAAGTGGTTTGTTGATTTCGTTGTGGCTGCATGAGTCGTTGGCAACACCATGCATTCCGTTTTGAGTATGAAGAACCTCTGCGCGCGATGGGTGCCGTGTTTACATACGGACCAAAAACGCATTCGTGTTAAATCCTTTCTGGAGAATTTGAGCAAGTTTACACCGATGGCTATTTTGAAGGACTTGAAGGAGTACTATTCGGAGAGGATAAAAAAATTAGGAAATCGCTGGACTCGCTGTATCAGACCTAAAAGGAGAGTATGTTGAGAACAAACTTTTCAGGCAACCCAGTATTGTTTACACTAATATCTCTACTAAATTGTGGAAAGTAATCGAAACATTCGCAATCACGATTTGCTTCAGAAAATGTAGTGTGGCAAAGGTTGTCTGTCAGTTTTTTTTAGTCTCAGTGTGTCTCTTGTAGAGTTTTGTTAACCAATAATTTGATCTCATCCAACGGTTAGGAATAAAATGAAATGGGAACACGAAAGTGACAGAATTCGTTGGAATCTAACACTGTCGGAAGAGTAACGGCCAAGGATCTGAATAAATTTCCCATGCGTCGATCCAGAATATCGTCACCCAAGATTTTAAACTAATAGCGTATGAAAAAAAGCGAGCTCTCGGAGTAACAGAAAAACGAAAGAAGGCTCGAATGAATCGAAGTTAGGAGTTGCTGCAGCGGCACGAAGTTTGTGATATTCTAGATAAATATTTTTTCTGTTACAAGATAACTCAATGAAACTCAATGGTATGGGGTGGTATATTCGAAAGTGTCAGGCTTCCACATCTTTTCTTCGAGTCAGAATTAAAAATCAACGCTAATTACAACATCGAACATATTTTGAAGAATCAATTGTTATTACATACTTCGAAATTGATTCCCGATGGAAATATCAGTGTTTAACGGGGTTCTGCCCCTTCTTATCAATCGAAAACAACACAGGAGTGGTGTTGCCAAAATTTTCCCCATTTTATATTATGATAAGAATAGCATGCCTCATCGTCAGATCTCAATCCTTTGGATTTACTTACATGGGGATACATGCTCAGTAAAATTCGAAGCACAAACGGTCACACTCTTTAATCTTTCATGAAACTCTTGATCAAGAAACGGTGCTACTTGCGAAGCGTTTATAAAACATCTTAACTGTGATATCTTAATAATAAATTATAATTTTATAGGAATAAAGGGTTTTTTGATTTCATTCGTTGTGTTCTTATGAACATTTATTTTACTGACAAGCAACCGTTGGCACCCTGTTTATAGAGCTTTCAATTCCAGGTATCATTTTTGCATTAGTATGATTGTTTGGGTGTTACCAACTCTTTGACCCACTAAAAACCCAGCCGTGCCTCTAGCCTTGGCTCCCCCCCCCTCGCCTCGGGACCACCTTTCAGTATTACTTGGGAGGGGGGCTATTGAGCGTTAAGCGTCCCGGCTATGTCTAACCACTTCAGGGCTTCAGTAGCTAGTCGATCCATCCCTCTGGCCTGTCGGTGGTCAGCTTCGCCACTGGTCCTGTAGCTTCCAAAGACAATCTGGGGAGGCCGCCGTTTTCGCCATGTCCCAAGTGTCCTGTTTTTTGACACCTTACTTCTCCGCTGGCAAGATCGTCCGGAGTCGTGTCCCAACCGCTCACGGCCATCATGCCGTTCCTCGCGTCGATTGAAGCAAGGGCAAACGAAGAACACATGTTCTGCAGTTTCGTCCGCTTCCGCGTACCGGCACACTGAGGACTCGGTGTGCCCGTTCTTTTGCAGATACCGCCCTGGTGCAGCCATGGCCTGGCAGTATATGTGTCAGGTGGAAGGTTACTTCCTACGACGCCGTTCGACCCATGCCAGATATTTCCGGAATTAGTCGGTGGGTCCACCGACCTTTGGAGAATGGAGTTGTTCCATTCCCTTTGCCACTTAACCATGGATGTGGCTCATGGTCTCTCCGAATACATCTTGTAACAACGTCCTCTTTATGACAATGCTAGACTGCGTCGCGTGACACCGTTTGGTATGCACTTAACTCTTTAGGCACATAAGCCTGTGCGTACTCGAGCTTACTAACGTAGCGTACCATCGCACATCGTGTCTCCATAGCACCGGGCCTTGGATCGAACCTTGCGGGAGGCCTGCGGTGATCTGTATTGTACACCAGCACACGACTCTGGAAATAAGTTCCCAAAATCTTGTACAGGTATCCCGGACTCCTCGCCTCTTGCGCTGGATTGCCACTTCGGCCGTCTTGGTGATGGACAAAATGGCATCCACCGTCGACTTCCCTTAACTGAAGCCAAACTGGTTTTTAGGCAGACCACCTATAAAATCCGTGTATTTTGTCAGTCTGTTGAGAATAGCCCTCTCGAGTAATTTACCCGCTTTATCCAACAGGCATATAGGTCTATATGCCCTTCCTTATCTTCGGTAGCAGTACTAGAATCTGGATTTTCCAGGCGTCCGGGAAGACGCCCTCGTCCAAACATGAAATAGCCGTCTTGATGACCAGGCTCGGTATACCGTCAGATCTTAGCGCTTTGTTTACCTTCAGTGATTTTCCTCTCGCAATGAGTTCCTTGTTTGTAACGGTCGCTTCGTCCCTTTCGTCCGCGGTTCCATCGACGTGAAACATCGGGAAGAGTCCTGTGATTGCTCGGTTGGAGCTGTCGTGCCCTTGGTTTTGGCCATTAGCACCCGCTTTTCGAAGCTTTCGAACACAGACCCTCAGAGCAGGCTCGTCAGCTGGCCTTTATCTCTATCTAGCGCCACGCAGCGCTCCGTTCTTTCAGAGTCCTCCTTCTGGCTCGGTAGCAGGTTCTCCGGAGGTCAGAGGTTATCTCTGTCCACCAGTAAACCGACGCCAGGTTTGACCTTTCTAGGCGTGTTTGCGTCGCGCACTCGTGTAAGTAGTGCTACAAGTTGATCACCGCAAGGAGCTCGGGTAGCGCTCAATCTCTGTTCCCGCTCTAGCGCCTCTTTGAATACTTTTTCTTCGAAGTACGACGTTCTCCATCTGCGGACGACCTGAGTGGGTGCTCCTCCACTCTACGGCGCTGACTGGCGTATGGGTGATGCAAACCGTGGCCAGGTGGTCGCTTAGGTGTATGCCATCGTCCACTCTCCGGTTGTTCAACAACCCAGGGCTGCAGAACGTCAGGTCGATAATCGACTACTCTCCGTTTCTATGGTAGGTACTATTAGTACCTACGTTGGCCAGGTCTACGTTGAGCCGGGCCGGGGTCTCAAGCAATATCTGGCCCCTTGGGTTGGTAAGGCGGCTGCCCCACTCTAACGCCCAGGCGTTGAAGTCGCCCGTTACTACCAGCGGGCTACGGCCAGTTAGCTCTGTTGTCATCCGATCGACCATTTGTGAGAACTGGTCAATCGATCATCTCGGCGGCGCATAGCAGCTACAAATGAACACTCCGTTCACTTTGGCGGCCGCGAAGCCCTCGTTTGAGGTGTACACAACCTCCTGGACTGGAATTGTCGCCATTATCGCAACCTATCCGCAACCCAGTTTCCGTTACCCCAGTTGTCCGATATTGTTGGATATTATTGCGATATTCGTTGCGACAAACTGCCTGACAAGCAGCAGTTGCTGGGCCGCCTCAGTGTGGTTTAGATTCAATTGTGTTAAGCTTTTTGGTTTACCTTTGTAAGCCGGGCACTTGAGATCTTCCGTGACGTGCATGTCGTCTGGTTTCCCAGAGCACGTCATGCATTTGGGGGGATCCTTGCAGTCCCGGGCCTTGTGACCGTTTCCTTCACACCTTCGGCATAGATCGCTCCTATCGGGGCTTTGAAATTCCCACGACATATGCCCGCTCTCGAGGCATAGTATAATTGTGTGGCAATTGCAATCATACCCTATGCCCAGGGAGTCGAGACATTTTCCTTAACGAAAAATTCCTAGACCTGACCGGGAATCGAACCCTGCCGCCTCCAGCATGGTATTGCTTTGTAGCTGCGTTCTTTACCGACTGAGTTGAGGGGAGGACTCGGCGAATTGTACCCCAAATTTTCATCAAGGTGCATTGATGGAGAAATTCTCCGATTTAAATTTAGTTTTAACATAGTTAAAGAATTATTTTGGACAGATTTCAGCTCCACTTTGGGTTTTTTGTACTCATTGTATTCAGAGGTAATATCAACGACTTGATTCAGCTGGGGCAAATATTGAAATAATTTACCAGATTCTTTATGTGATTTATGTGCTTTTTACTTGGGGTATTTTTTCAAAATTTTTGATTTGTTAATTATAATACACTGGATGCTTTGAATAACTTGATCGCCTTATTATTTTCAATGGTACATGTTCAACTAATACTTTGTATATCAATTCGTGACATACATCATCAGTTGATTCGATATTTTCCTCATTCCATTCCAGTCTAATTCTACAACTTAACCAATGACTTATATCTAGACAAAATAGTCAAAAGGTCGAAAGTAACATTTGTAAACAATGACTTCTAGCGTATTTTTCGTTATCTGCCTGCTCCTACAAACCAAATAGCCCTAAAAACAGATACAGTGGGAGTTATTACCTTCCCCTCGATAGTGAATGTTTATGTTAGTAACCTGGAATTCAAGGTTTTCTCAGTCATTGTTTATTGTTGTTACTTTCGACCTTTGACGATTTGGTCTAGATATAGTCAAAGTTTGACAAGAGAACGTCTATTAATTATGTCACGCTAAAAGTGACTTCTTATGCCCTGTTCACGTTTTTTGTTGACCTTAATTTTTATTGTGTTGACGCCACGTCCCCTCCTTCCTTCCCACCTTACTGCGTGATATAAATTAATGGAATCTTTTCCGCGATATTAAAGGACCTCTTCATATTCGCTGTCGTCGGGTCTTTTCTGTTAATGCACAAATAACTCAGTTGCTGTGTGTTGCTGTGTATTCTATTGAGCCTGTTTATAACCCAGTCAAAGACTCATTTTTGAAACTCAGTTCCTCCGAACGTGTAGACTTTTTCTCCATACATTTAATTTTTTATTTTTTTTGTGTAGAGCGTAAACTCTCGAATTCTTATTTTTGATCAATCGAAGATTGCATAAAATCACTGACAAACCTGGGACATGAATGATGTAATATAAAATGTCTTAATATTTCTGTGCAAATCATATTAGTGGGACACCATCTTCGTGTTCACTGAGATCGTTTATTGAAGCCACGAACACGCTTGGGAACTTGATGAGATGTCCATGTCTGAGCTATTCTGGGTCACATTTATTTGATCTAGATCACATGATTTCTGTAGGTTTTGACAGATGGGGATCGCTGCACATTTGAATCGGTTGTTATGGATTCTTGATCAATAGTGAAGATTGAGTTTCATGTCAGTTTGTCGGTGATAAAATTGTTACTTCAACAATTATTTGGAGTGTATAAAAATAGAAATACGGTAAAACCTTTGAGTAATTATTGGATAAAACTTCGTAACTTTTTTTGTGCAGCCCTTCAGAAATTTTTTGATATGAACGCTTTCTCAAAGCAGAACTCCTGACCCTGAGATTTCAGGCTTATAGGCAAAGATGGTAAATGAACAAGATGTCCCAGATATTATTTTCTAGTATAATTTAGAGGATACACTCTTTTCATGTTATTGCAACGACGTCTGGTGACAGCACATTGAAACATTCGATCATACGTTTACATATAAAAGCACGGATCAAAGTGTGCGTGGACTTTTTTGACAGTCGAGATGTTGAGGGCTTGTTTTGATTGTTTTTATTCAAAGTTGAAGTGTTTTCAAGTGTCCCATCAGTAAATAATGGCTTGAAATCATTTAACCACCATAAATGGCAATCTCATTTCAAGTAGCAACGAAACGTATCGACGATCGAGGGGGAATGGCAATATTGTGCTGTTAATCTTGTTTTTCGCTCTACGTGTTTGGGCATTAATATGTGTGTGTTTGTTTTGTATATCAATGTGGTTCAACGTTATCTTCGTCTCTAAAACTTAGAAAGAGTGGAGGGGTTCTGCTTATAGGTTACTATTTGCAAAAGCTTACCGCATCTGTGAATACGTTTGCATTCTCATACATTATGGAGGTTTATAACCGTGGAATTACATTAAGAAATTAAGAATACTAAGTGAAAAGCCAATAAGCTTATGGTGAACACAATAGGCTTAAATTGTTTATAAAGGATAATTTGTATTTAAGACAACGTTGTCCATAACATGCTTAATCTTGAAAAGGTATTGGAAGTATTCTTTCTCAACAAAACTCAACACATTTTCCAACAAATCTCAAATATACAATGTAATTTTATTTTTAAATCCGACCGTTAGTTCCCAAGTTATCAAAGTACAAAAATCATTAATTATATTTTCCAGCAATTTCTCAACTTGCAACTCTACTACCAAATATTAATATGACTAATGGAAAATATTTCCTGCACTCTCATCAACAGGTTTCCGTCTCCAGTCGACAAACGCATGCATGATAGTCGATATGTGGAAAAAGCTACAGCACACAAACGTAGTACAACTTCGAGAAGTATTCACTACGAAAACCTTCGGTGATAATTGTAAGTACTCCAAATACCGCAAATCTTCTTCCATAGTACTATCATCACCGTCCATTTCTTCTCAACAGCCTTGGTGATAGTGTACGACTATCACCCCGGATCTCAGACGTTACTCTCGGAAATACTTCATCCCGAGCGCAGAACCAACAAACGGCTATTCCGATCCATTCTCCGGCGAAGCAACTGACCCTTCAGGTGGATACCGCTTGTAGCCGAAGTTGCGAAATGTTTAACGAAACTTCTCTATCCACAGCCACAAGGCATCCCTTCATCGGGCAGCTGCCAGCGCACTCCTGCCGGAGAACGAAATCTGGTCAATTATCATCCAGCTGTCCGCCGGACTGCGTGGCAATGCACCAAGCTGGTCATTGCCCGCCGGTACACCATTCCCAACTGTTTGAAGTAATTGTATTCTACGCCAACATACTAACCTCGGAACTGACTGGACCCAACGAAAATCATCATCACTGGCAAGCGGATCCGATTCAGTCGTGTAGCGATACATCGGACCTTGCCACGTATGATGGAAGTCAGACGAACCCCCTGACCGCTGTCAATCATCATCAACAGGTTGGTTTGCTTCATAACATAACTCTTCGCTTATTCACCACCCCATTCCCCGCAGGACGACCCAACGGCACTGGGAAAATTGATCCTGGCCCTCGCCTGTCGAAGCTACAATCTGCGCCAACGAGATCAGATTCAGAACAGTATTGAGCCAACATCGCGGCACTACTCGTCGGATTTGAGGAACATAACTTTGTAAGATAGTTTCGCCGGAACAACGTTCAAAAGCGGAATTTTATCGTTCGTTCCCTTTCGTAGATACTTACTATCATCGAGCAAACCGACGCCCAGGTGACCAGGTGGCGTTTCTGTTCTCGCCGATGACGGTGCTCGTTTCTATGTGCAACTTGACGCACCACAATCCCAATGTGATATCCAGGAGGACGAACTGGCCCGGGAGATGGAAAATGGCCGGCTCTATCGGGTGCTGGTCAAGCTGGGAACGATCAACGAGCGGCCAGAGTATATCCTCCCTGGCATCCGTGGTGGCTTGGATGCCGATCATGCGATTACCATTTCTGACCAATCGACGCAATGTGGTCGGAAACGGGCGATCGTTACATGCTGAAACTGTTTCGTGATTACCTCTTTCACACCGTCACGGAGGACGGCCGTCCTTGGCTGAATCAGTCCCACATCGTGCAGTGTCTCAACAAGCTGGACGCGGGCACCATGGAGAAGGTATGGATTTATTTATTCCTACATATGTAACAGCATCCATTTTGAGAAACTTTATTTTTTGTCGCTTGGATCAAGCCGCAAGAATAAGGAGATGGTTTCGGTAAATTATAATGTTTTGAAATAGAAACACCCTTCTTATCAACATGCAAGCCTTGGAGTGGACAGCAATTTCTGCTATAAATCCAAAAGATGATAAAGAGAAAGTATTGATAGGTCCTGTTAGAGCACGGCAGGCTGCCAAATCATGGTGGAGCGGCTGAAATTGAGCGGAGGGCATTTTATTGATAGACGTATGCGATCAAGCACACAATCTCTTACCAAGCTACCCCAGTGCGGGGGTAGGAAGGAAAGGGAAGGGACCCCCTTTGGCTGGCAAAAGAGTGCGCGTCTGATCGTAGTGATACTCCACCAAATGGCACAGAACAATTTTAGCGATGTAAAAATCGCTGTTTACATTTCCTAGAGTCAACATGTGACACAAATTAATTTCCAAAATTCGGCAACGACGGTCAGAACGTTGAAAGACATCAATCATAAGTGGATTTTTAAAGATTTTTTTCTGATCTTCAAGAGGTTTGTAAAGATGGGGCCCATTTTTATGCCATTGGAAGCAACCAATCCGAACGCCATTGAAACGTGTTAAACGCATATGTTCCTTATTCCCAGAACTCTTTATCATCGGATACTTTCCCGCTATCGAACTGATTGCGCAACCTTCTTCAATAAGCAGTTCAATGACTATAAGCATGCGTCGGCAACTTCCATTGGCATGCTTGCTGCAATAAGCTTTGCAGTTGTCGCATTAGCTCTGATTTGCCATTTTTCTCATGCCCCAACCATAGTAGGATTGTATTAGTGCGAGTCTGAAAAATTCACGAGGCATATTGTAAATAAGTTGTTATCTGACTGGTATAAAACAACACATATAACACACACATACATCTGGTATACAAACTAGACTCACTACGATGTTCTCTGCAACTGGATTCTGAAGACGTCTGTAAGTCACAGGCGAAATAGGCCTGTATGTCAAAAGATAAGCTAAAAGTTTTCTAGTGGCCTTAAAAGAAATTTGCTCGCGTTTATTAGTGATTGTTTTGAAAAGGTGTTTCAGTTCAAATGTTGCACAAAACCAACCTCTAAACTACTTCTACCCTAAATTTTCAAGAGAAAATCCCAATGGGTAATTTTCTACAGCGTTTTTACGGGGCCCTTTTAAGCTTTAGTCCAACTTCAATGATGCACTGCAAGCGTTTTGATACACCCACTTTATATGCATGTTATTATAGCCTCGTGGTTACTTGGATAAGAGTCTCAAATTCTTTGGCCTCTATCGACGAATTTGGTTCTGTCGGCTCCATCTGCCTTATATCAGGATGGAAATAGAACGAGTTTTCGTCTCGTCGTTGAAAATCACCTTGTAGGGTAACGGGATGTAATGTTTGCCTAGCTCCTTGATTCGGCTTCTGTATCAAATATGTTATTTATTCAGCTATAATCACCAAAATCATAGCGTGCTATAATGCTGACCAATGAATTTCAAGGCAATTTAGATATTATTAATCAATTTATGGTAGGTCGGCGTAATTTTCTATTTCCTTAAGACATCATGACATCATTTTTATTTTAGACATCACTGGTGTAGCTGAACCGATTATCACCGTGGCCTTTGGATAATCTAACATTTGCTAAATTGAACAGATAAACCTAGATATGCAGCCTAGAATTACAGACAATAGTCATACGTTGATAAAGTCATTGTTTTCATAGATAAAAATAACAATGATTTAACAAGAACACCGTAGGCCCAATGTAAGGGATATCTTTGCTTCTATGTTCCCAACTGTGGCCTGTTTTATTAATAAAGTAGTAAAAATGTTGTTACTGGAAAAATTTACAATGAAAATTTATAACATTCGACTGTATATAACTTTTAACACAAAGCACAGGAACACAATCTGTTTAGAGTGAATTAAAATGTTTTCATTATTGAATGGCTGATAAATTATACGTGAAAATATTGTAGGTACTTTAAAGCAGTTTTATTTAAGTTTGTTTCGAATTTTTTTTGTGTTGGGTTGAATGAAAACAGCTGGCATTGCCTCTCAGAAAATCAGGAAAAAAATGCAGGATCATTGCGTTTATTAAAAAAAAATATCGAATGGGATGAAGTTTCATCCACAAATAGACTCAATTTGGTGCTTATAGACCGACATTACATCCATATTCCTCGAAAGTTTTCGTCTTAATAAAGTTATTTTTTTAGTTTGTCGTAGTTTAAATAACGAGCGTCTTATTAAGCATATCTTTGCAAGCTAATAACTAGCTGAATGCCTTTTGTAGCTAAATTATTTTATGAGTAACAATGAAAAATGTAACTGACCGCTGCATAATAGGCTATGGTATGGGACATATACCCTATCGCTTGTCAACGATGCTCTCTTCGCAAATTTCAGTCGCTTTTTAATATTTGCTTTTGAGAGAGAGGCTTGAGCAACCGGTTCCTCGGATTGTGTCGATGTGCCACATGTCGAATGGCGTGGGCTTTGACGGATCTGTCGATATTGTCAGAAATCTCGTTGGGCAATTTTGGAATACAGTGTGTCTCACAATAGGTGTCACCTTTTTTATGTTTTGGTTTATTCCAGCTGGGTAATTTTTAACATTGAAATGATTACACCAATTTTAAGTGTATTCTTTTGACATGTTATCGCTGAAGATAAATAAGACTGATTCCGTTTGTTTTATAATTATGAGCTATCATGGCAGCCATACGGGAGCAAGTTTTAAAATTGCAGCTTAGACCGTTTCAAATATTCAATAGCCTTAAGTAGTACATACAATCAATGTATGTAAAAACCAAAAATGGTGGTAACTATTAATCGTACTGGTGGGGATCAGTATCGCATCGGTTCACGGTGTTTCTCTCCGAAGTCTCTACGTTAGAGACGATGAGAAAAACTTGAGTGATCTCAGTCGTTGCGAATCGAAACAAACCCAAAAAAGGACAGAGTTCCTCTCCCATGTGCGCACCAAAAACAGAGTGAACACAATATATCGCTAGAATAACTATCACAAGCCATCAGTGGTACATGAGCGATTTCCATACGTCAATTTTTTGCCTTTTTTGAAGTGGCGGACTTGTTCCGTGCTTCAACCTACCCGCAGTGGGATGTTAGGCAAAAATTGACGTCTTTGGTTTGAGTACCACTGGACACATGCCCTTTTTGCTCAATTTTCCAACAATAAAAAAAACCATCTGTTCAACACTTTCTCTTCATATCTATCATTCTAGCAAAAAACATTAATGTGCACTCTTGGTGCCTCATGGTGATGAGCGAACATCTCCTTCTACATAATAAAAATACTGTTGAATGAACATTTCAGCCCAGCGGTGAACCCGACATACATACTGAGATTTTTTTTTTACGGTAAAATTCTGTTCAGAAATCCGTTCAATCGGCTTACGGAACGTTCAACTGTTGAGAATCCGGTAAAATTTAACAGTTTTCTGTAAAAAAAATCTTAGTGTGTAGTGGTTAACATCCATACCTCTCATGCCAAAGTCACGAGTTCAAATCTCATCCCCGGACAAGTTACGAAAAATACCTCAAAAGGTGTTTGAGTGAATACACGACGGGAGATGAACCGGCCCATGGCTTAAAATCTCGATAACACAGGAAAAAATAAACATTTCAGCCCATATGCGCCCATACTATAGTGAATACCCTTTTGGTCCTCTCTTCCCCCCAATCTTGTATTTTTTCTGCAGTAGAGTTTCATGTTAGCTCCTATTAGCTCTTCAGGCATTATTGTGGAGAAATCTCATAAGCAGATATCTGTGCTCGCATGAAACATGACGGTAGTTTTCGTCTTCAAAAGTACTGTCACAGATATGCCTAAGACTAACAGTGTTGCCAGAAAAAGTTTTAAATATCGTGATGTGAGTAATTCTATCACTTTACCGAGTTGTCAAAACGCCACATATTTGTTACACATGATTATATTCACCATAAAATGTGGAACAAAATGGAGTTTTCCAAAGTTTGTAACAAAATGGGGAGTGCACAGAAAAAAGTTACTAATCTTTCAGTACACGCGCCAAGCTTTTCACACGAAGCACCTCGTGCGTTGTACCTTCCCGTCTTCACTGTGCTTCAGCAAAGTTACTTTTCATTGACGAACAGTTCAGGATTCTAGGCGCTGGATGCTAATTGTTTTCAGGACATATGCTGTATCTTGGTATGTTAACCAGATAGAATTTTTCTGTCATCGACAACTTTGTTTGAGTGAAACGAAACTTTTTGATTGAATACCAGTAGTTCACATTGTGTCCACTAATCGGCGGTGGAGTGGTAATTATTTTCAGTAATATGAGATATCTTGGTATCCTGACCAGATAGAATGTTTCTGTCTTAGACAATGTTGTTCAAAAGTTCAACAGATTTTGGAGAAAGTTTCCCAACACTGTGGAGTCTGGATCGATTGAGCGAATAATTTCATCCAATTCTGATCGATAGAGTTGAACGAAATGTTGTGATGACTTCCTTAAAATTTTGAACTTTCGCGTAAGTGTCCAACTTACCGTCGTTACTTGTCACAGCATTCTATGCAGATTTTATGTGGCGCTTCGTCAAAAGAATTTAAAATTGAATTTTCCTCTCCGGCTGATACTGAGCTTGTCGAGCCACACTGAACCAAGCATACGATGCTTTCTACCTCTCAAAGCATCGGTACTGAGGATCACGGATCCATCCATTTCGGAATTTCTGTACCTTCTAGACGTACCTAGACGTTCTTCTCCTTTTAGTTTTTGGTTCTCCAGTATCCGCAGATATGTCGTGCGGTTGCTCTGAGTACTGAAAGTAATTAAAATAAGATGATGGTTCTACCTAGCAGGTAAACATAGCGTGCCGTACCATACAATGTGTTTGTAAACAATTTCCGGATCGGAAGTTTGAATTTGGTGAAAATCAGATTGATATGTCTGCATTCCCGTTTCAGCACTTTTTTTTTCGTGCAATCCGTGAACTTTCAGCAAAAAAACGGTAGAACACTTCTTCCAAATTCAAAAACAAATCTTGAAAAATATTCAGAGCCAAACAGGCATCACAACAATCCATACTGGTTCGTTCCAATGTGTATGAAAATTCATGCTATCAGTACATAGTTTTCTTTCGTTGTTGTGCATTCTTTGAAAGTTGATCGTAACTTTTATCTCTGTGCACACTGCGCTGCACAGAGACAGATTTCATTAGTGCCAGGTGTAACGCCGCAAGTTTTTCGCTACAGTTAGAAATATATTTATATATATTTTTGAATGTGATCTTGCATGTTCAAGATTTGCGATTTGCAGATAAATTTCAATTTAAAATTGAGCGGTTTTCCGTTTTTTAAACTCGCACAAATATGTACCAATCTGTATTTTCGCTTAAATATCTATAATCTGTAATGTCCAGAATCTGTAGCGAACATTGGAAAAAATCTGTACCTTTGTATATGTACATGTGGCAAGACATCACTGTGGTATAGATTACGCACGACTATGACGTACCTTTTTCATCGTTTCCTTATTTCTACGGACTACACGCTCAAAACAGCCTCTATTTTGTTTGTACCACCGTCCCTTTCTTTCTCACGGCAAAGTTACTCAATATTCGTTAAAAGTGGAACAACTCATAATTTGAGTTGTTTCACTTTTTACGAAAGTCTGTGAGACAAAAGGGACGGTGAAATAAATGAAAGATAGGCTGTTTTGAGCGTGTAGGAAAATTTGATCACTGCCCTGTATTACCTGTATGACCTCAATGTTTTGACAGTTCAGGGAGCTTGTTTACAAGGTGTTAATATGGTTTAATGAAATCGATTTTCAAAATTCTTCAAAGTGTGCAGCTTCTTGAGGAATTAAACACTCTTCTGTCTTTTATCAACGCGTAAGTTCTGGATCCTTCCGATCAAAGCGCTTAATGTCTGCTTAATCAACTTGGTCCTATATTCTTTTTACGAAGATGTTTCTCGAAATCAAAAACGTTGAAATCTATAAGGTGTTTTAGGTAATTACCCTCGTAAATAATTGCGAGGAGAACTATCAGTAATTAAGATGACAGAGATAGTGCTGTGAGTTTTCATTGCTGTCGCAGTTGGATTGGAACGAGAAAAACAACACGATCTCCGAAAACCGTCCCAAATTCTTTTTGACAACCAACGACAACTTTGGTGTCAGAGGGATGCAGAACTTTCAAAGGCATTAATTCCCAGATACGTTATATCATTCCGGAATTCTTTGGATTTTTTTGGGGCTGCATGGACGCAAGTAATTTTGTACCGCATCAACTTTTACAGTTACAATGGCAGCTTTTTGCATGAGTAGCTTGCATAAAGATCCAAAGAATGGCAAGTACACCAGATAATTATCGGGAAGATGACCAGTCCCGTTTCTGCAGCTTCTTGAGGAATCGGTCAGAACCCATCATTACTGATACCCCATCTGATCCAAAGCCCACAAGCCTTTTTTGTAATCGGTACCATCGATCTGGAACTATTTGACAATATAAATATAAACATATATACATAAGTTTCCTAATTGCAAATTTAGTATGAAAGACACAAAAAATCAGACTCGTATTAACAATACATCGAATAGGAAAAATATAGTAACTATCGAGAACATTATTCAACTCCCCAAAATTCCTATGCGTGAATGCAAAAAAAAATCTAAATTTGAAGAACAGTATCTTTGTAGAAATTACTGCAGGAAATTTGCGGAGCAATCTCTTGAGAAACTTTGAATTCTTCAGCAAATTACTTGAGGAAAATATTGAAATAAATTCTGGAGAACTAAATTTACGAATATTTGCAGACATTCTAGACCAATTAAAAAAAAAATCTTCAAAAACCCCTTGCGGATTTTAATAGTTAAGAATTATACATATGAGATTATGAAATAAGTGCAAAAAGTTCTTCTTAGACTACTCCAATAAATTAGAATTTTCTCAAAGAATTACTTCAGGAATTACCTTCTATATTTGTGTAGTTCTTTCAGGTGTCCTCTGGGGATTTCTTTAGAATCACAAGTTCTGGGGATCCGTCATACCCACAAATAATCCTTCATACTTCATAAATACTTCATCGGCATTTTTTCAAAACATTCCTCCAGAATAAACTCCTGAAAGAGTCCCTGGCGGAATGCCTACACACTTCTGAAGAATACCAAAGAAAACACCCGAGGTAATATTTCAAGGAATCCCGCATAATCACAAACTATTATTGGACCGTTTCCCTTAATGTTGGCGACCATTTCCGTCATTGTTACGACATTTACACTTACAGTTGACAACTATAAACCAACAAGCTCCTATAAAGTTTTAACAACATGTCAGATGGTAAGATGCCAAATAACAATATGATGAATAGGCGGTTAAGTTAGGTTACCATAAAAAAGCGGAAATTTTCACGAACAAAATTTTTTGCTAAACTCTATGCCAAAAGGTTGTGTATATAATCCAAACCGAGTGCAGACAATAATAAACCTTTTCAATAACACATGATAGCATGCATTAACATTATGTGTTAATGTAAGAGGTCTATATACTGAAAACGAGATTAAACATTTCGGACACACAATATCGTGTAACGTGATAATACATCTTTCATTCGAATTCATAGTTTTTGACTATATAGCAAATTGTTTTTCGTTATGCGGATTGTCTTTTCGTAGAATCTTCCGGGACTTTCAATAAAATTTTCTTAAAAAAATTATGAAGAATTCCATCAAATGATGTGTCGAACACAAACTGACATTCAGACTGTTATTTGTCACTGTAGTGTCAGTGTCATTTTTTTCTCGTTTTGCTTCATGGGCCTGAAACAGCACACTGAAAGTAGAATTGATAAAAATATAGATCCTTTTTGTTTTTAATTTGAGAATTTTGAGTGGACAAGAAATTGCCAAAAATCTTAAAACCTTGGTTTATCCCAAAAATCTGCAATCTATACATACAGGTATCTGTATGAAAAAAAAATGCAAAAAAAACTGTATCAATCTAGAACTATCCGTGCATGTGGCAACCCTGGGTTCAATTAAATGATGGTTCCATCTGTGACGTATCAAAACGCGCTCCACATGCTTTCACAACTGGCTGGCTGAATCAAGTTAAAGTGAACTGCTTATTTTTAACTGTATTGATGCTCAATAATGCTGAGGTTTTCCATCAAGTTGATGAATCGTTGATACTCGTCCATTAAATACTGGATATTAGTGACTGGAGATTGAAGCTTTTCATGTTCCGGCGATCGAAATAAATTTTGCACTGCGCTGACAAAAACTGAAGTACTGATATTTGAAACCTCCACAGGCTCAAATACCGTTTCCACCTTATAAAAATTGGTTTGATGATAATAGTCAACATTGCTGAAACCAACATTATTTCCCCTTTATAACCTGTATTACAAAGGCTGATAAATTCTTCCCAACAAGTACGAACTTCAGAATTTCTAACTTCAGTTTTCTAATTGCGTTCACCCTTTCCCATTTCAGGTCCAGCTAATGTCACGTGACGAACAATCAGTATTAGTGGTGACTTATGCTGAACTAAAGCACTGTTTAGAACAAGCATTTTCTGAACTGGTAGCGGCGGCAACCGTGTAATCGGAGGCTTGCATCCGCACCTAGAGTGACACCTGCTTGAAATGAAAGGAAACCGAAACTTTAACTTGAGGCTCGAGAGATGTGTAATATTTTCTACAGTGTGAAATCCAGAAGCAGCCGACGACGGCGATAATATATTGAATTTGGTGAACATACATGCGCACCTATTTAAAAAAGAAAACAAAACAGAGCAGAAAACAGCATACTACAGCAACAACAAAAAACAACAACCACAACTACAAACAACAGGTTTAAAGTGGAGAGAGAAAGCGAAAGAATGCAGTTTCTACTACACATAGAGGTACGCTCGTGATCCTATTTGATCTTATTTTTTATACACATACAACCTAACAGAGGATGAAAGAGATGAATCATTATAAGATGAAAAAGTGAAACCGTGAAACAAAACGAAAATATCTGTATAAAAAAAAAAACTACACGATGAGGCAGCAACAGCAGATTAAGTAGAAACAGAAAGATGCATCATCGTTGTGTGGTAAACAAATATTTACAAATACATAAAAAAAACACACACACACATAAACACTCACACATTGTAGCTATGAGGAAACGGAGACGATAATGAAACAATAGAAAGCCGCTCGCGAAACAGTTACGTTAGAAAAGGAGACGGAAGATGAGTTCGGGTTGATGCAGCCGATGATAGATCGAGGGAACAATTCGTGCGAAGCAGCGGATCGGGAAAATTAGGAAAATCTCTATGATTTGGTTCTATTTCAAAGCTTTCATTTCTTACTAATGATATGTTTTCGAAAAATTGATCACGCGTAGGAAGAACGAAATGCATTCATTGTGTGAAAAGTGTTGCAGCTAAAATTGTTGCTGATCGAGCGCCTAAAAGCAATGCAATGAGCAGTCGGTGACGAGAGCTATTGTTGAGCGAATTTGAATCGGTAATGAGGTTAGAAGTGTTAGGAAATCAAAACAAAAAAACGTAACAAATGGTAGGATAATGGATGTTAAACGCGTAAACACAGTAGATGTTAGCGAAAAATTGCACAATGTCCAAAATAAGTCGCTGCTCATAAGATAAAAAAATTGCGGAAAGTTTTGCCTAAAAGATTATCCCGGATCATCCGAGTAGCAATTTGATTTTTCTTTTACCTGCTGCAATTTCAAAAGCATCTGATGATCTGAAAAGTTGGGATTAATCAGTTCAACTTTTCTCCATTCAAAACACGCTCAATCATACATTACCATTTTAGGCGCTTTTAGAACCTACAGCGAGAAATGAAACCTTGAACCCTTTGAACACTGCGCCTTCTAACAAACACAGAGATCGAACTTGTCGAGCTTAAGCAAACCAATATTATTTCGATGATAAGTTATCATTAAACTGAGAAGCAAAAGAATTGTTTGTGATGTTATTTTTTACTGCTTTACATTTTATTTTAAGAGTCCATTTTTGTGCGTCTTTATTTCCTGATTGTATCGACTATTAATTAATATTATTTTGTATCGTTAGAAATTAATTATTTTTTTGCTAGTGATAAGACGTAGTATTGCAGTTATATAGGCAAAGATGCAAAAGATTCGTATTTGTGGAGACAAACATGAGATAAACTTGGACACGTTAGTAACCGGAAAACAAATAACAAACACACTATTACTTACCTCGAGTTCACAAATACATACAAAATAAAAACACTCACGCTAGAACTTAGACAGTACGTTTTTTTTTTGTTTTCTCGTCGATCTCTCCTTCGTTACGACCATCAGTGTGAATAGTATGAAGAGCGCATTCCTTTGATCGGTTTTCCGACGAAGATTTCCTACTGTTTTTGCTCTTCTTATTTTTATTCTACCCTCAAGGCATACAGTGGGTAGCGAACAGGATACAAAAACAAGCATTTCCGGCCACAGACAGAGTTTAAAATAATCCGCACCGCAAAACTTCGTTTTTGCTTTCCTTTGGCAGAAGCTTTTTCCAAGTAACAAAAGTGAGAATCTTTCAAAAACGTTAGATGCAGCAAATAAAGAGAACTAATATAAATCCAGTTAGTGGTGGTTTTAAATGATGAATGGAGCAAAAAAAAAATAGAATCACAGCGAGTAATGCAAAAATAGCGATTGAAATGCAAACAGAACGAGTGTAGATACAATCAATGCATATGATGAGATTTTGAGTGGAAGGGAGAACACAACAATATCTTAACTGATAGCAAAAAAAAAACAAGTAAACCAATAGATGTAAACGTACAGAAACACAAACACACACACTCATACACGTGTACACCTACTATGTATTAACACAGGGAAGCAAAGCTGGATTGAATTTCTGTACAAAGGGAGCGCGGCGAAGACTAGGGTTGATTGTACGTGAATATAAATGCAACACACACCACACACACAAAAAGAACAAATTCATATTCTTCCTGTGAGCAAAATAAATAGAAACCAATAAAACAAATCCAAATGAGTAGCACAGAGATAGCGAAAGCGTGAGAGAGAGAGAGAGAGAGAGAGATAGAGAAACGAAAGTTTTGATTTAAAATAAAGAAATGGAGAAAGACTTTTTACTGTGACAAATAATATTTAAAAGATGAAAAACAAAACAAATGAAACAGAAGTAAACAAGAGAAACTGATAAGATACACTTATAGGGGAAGAACACAAAATGAAAACAGAGATATATTTGTAATAAAAGAAGAAAAACGAAAAAGCACAAAAAAGAAAACGTAACCACTCTCGGCAAAATGGATGCTGGTTGATGTGTGGTTGGTTAGTTTCCTTTACTGAACTCTGAATTGGCGGCCTATTCCATTCGGCAGAGAAAATTTAAAAAAATTCAAACATACTCCGATAACTTTTACCAATATCTGCGTGCAATGAATTGTGTTAACTGATCTCACAGAAATCAATCTCAATTTCCCATCTCTACAAAATCATTATTTACCTTTGTTTAACACGGCAGATAAGCGTGTCTCATTTTCAGTATGTCGATTGCTTTTTTCCACTTTAATTTATTATACCTTTTTGATTATTATACCTTTTGATCAGCCACATCGAAGATTCGAACAGAACGAAAAAAAACGAACCCATCCGATAATCTGCGAGTGGATTACGGAGAAATTATTGTATTAAAAAAAGAAAAAAAAGTAAGAAAAGCCTTGTAAAAAAACTACAAAAATGTAAAAACCTGGAAACGATTGTATCCGATCAAAAACACTAATAAAAAGAAGAAAATTTTATGTTTCATAAAAATTTGTTGTTTGTCTTATTTTTCCGTAATCCGTAACCATCCGTTCCATTTCTTATTGTTGGTTGATGCGTACTTTGCACAACTACAAACAATGCCTACTTTTTTTTACTTCAAATGGTATTACGTCCGGGTGGACATAGCCTACTGCATCTTTTCCACGTTACTCGGTCCATAGCTGTTCAAGTTGGTCCTGCCATCTTGACCGTAGAGCGCCGTTTCGTCTCGTCCCATTCAGATTTGAGGCAAACACCTATTTAGCAGCATTATTTACCGGTATTCTGACAACATGACCGGCTCATCGCATTTTGCTAGCCTTTGCCACCCTCTGATTGTTGGGTTCACCGTAGTGTTGTGCTAGCGCGTGGTTTATTCCCCTCCGCCATACACCGTTTTCATATACACCTCCATATATAGTTACGCCACAACACTCTCCAGATCGTTCAGTACCTATATTGCCCATTTAGCCCGCTGCGCTCAACGACTACTTGTACCAACTGGTTTTGAAACGAACACCATCTTTCCAGGATTGTTATCCGGCATTCTAGCAACATGTTCTGCCCAGCGTATCCTTCCAGCTATTGCCGCCTTCAGAATGCTTGGTTCGCCATAGAGTTGACCGTTCTCCTGCACCAAAGATTGTCCTAAGCACACGTCGCTCGAATTCTCTTAGTGCATGGTTGAATTCCATGCCCGTAGAGAACCACCGGTCTTATAAGCGTTTTGTACATGAAGGGAACCGTTTTTGACCGCAGTTTCTACTGGAGCCTACAATAAGCACGACTTCCACTGATGGCGCCTTCGTGCTTCATGACAAACGTTGTTGTCTGCCGTTAATAAGAATCCAAGGTAGACGATTCCATCCACCACCTCGAAAATATCCGCTTTTATCGTAACACTGCTACCTAGGCTCACCTGTCGACAACAATCAATATGCAACTAGCGATTTGAAATTGGTTCACTGTTGTAGAACCCCTAGGTCGGAAGTTCACCTTACAGTCTGCACCTTGCAATAAATCTTGCGCTTTTCTGTACCTTTCGGTACTAGTATCTTTGTTGTTGTTTTGATTCGCTTTGTTATTTTGGCACAATGCTTGAGGGTGTGTTGGTGAGGGTAATGCTAGTACTATTGAGCCAAGAAATATTTTCATTTTCTTCATGACTATCCACCCGCTGGTCTTACCGCAAGGGTAGGGTGTCATTCGAAAATCTAAATATTATCGACCATCACGAAATATCGTTACAAATTGAACACATCTAACTTAATAAATGCTCGACAGATTTTCAAGAGGTTTACATCAACCGGTTGGAAATTTTCCCGCGTGTCGATTCGAATATCAAAAATTATCCGTTAACAACGTAAACAGCTATTGAAAATAATGAAAATAAAAGGTGATGTGTTATACATTTTTTTGCAGGGTAAATTTACTAAATCCACAGTACTTTCCTATTACAGATTTCAAATGTGATCAAGGGAGGTCCCATATGCAGCAGTGAACGATATAGAAAGGGTATAGGAAAGGCTTGTAAGATGGAACACGATCCGGTTTTTGCTCGTAACATGTATAATTTTTATTTTTTCGCGGATCTTTCGAAAGAGGAATTTAAGGGCTTCAAGTTTGCCCACGGAACTCATTATTGATGATCATCAAAAAAAATTATGACCGATTTTCGAAATCCATCGAAAATTGCAATTTCAAAAAATGTATTGTTATATGAAAAAAACGAAAAGGTGAGATATGCCAGTGACATATCTGCAAAGTCAACGTAGGACTACTTGTTGATGTGGAGGAATTGTAATAGAATTAATAAATATCTACTATATTTTGTTCAGTCTAAAGACTCATCAAACCATCTGTTATTAGATTTAGTTTTCCACGGAAAATTAATATAGTCAACTCTTTATAACTCTTGAAGTGGCCCTAAAAAGGGCCGTTTGGTATTCAGTTATTCGCTGTTCCTGGAGTGATCCGGTAATTGTCGTAGTACCAGATGATGATTTGGTAGACAGTAGAATCGGTGGTCGTTGTTGTTGGTTCTGTTCCATGGAAGAAAAGCATATAATATTAGTCTTTAGGTGTTTTAGAGCGTTAATACTGTGTATGAAAATCTTGAATTCAACTCTTTAGAACTCCTTAAGTGGCCCTGAAAAGAGCCTTTTGGTATTTTGTCGTTTGTTGTTTATGGTCCGAGTAGTACAGACAATGGTCCAGTGCTAGGTGATGGTTGGTTGTCGAATGGGTAGATGTTGTCATTCCAGTTCATTTTCAACAATATCGGCTACCTGTTGATTTAATGGTTCCGGTGCTTCGAATGCGAGTACAGACAACATAGGTCTATGATACGAAAAATATGAACAATATCGTCTGCACTCTACGCCGATATTTTTAACAAACGTTAAATCTATACAAGAACCACCAAGTGTGGTTGCTTCATTCCGAAGGTTTGCCAAAGTAAATTTTAAATGTTTTTGCATAAAATCTAGAAAATCTATTATGTAAAAGGAGATGTTCGCTCATCACCATGAGGCACCAAGAGTGAACATTAATGTTTTTGACTAGAATAAAAGATGTGAAGAGAAAGTGTTGAAAGTTCCGTCAGAGTACGGCAGGTAGGAAATCTAACTTTAGTGATCGTCAGTCGGTGTTAATCAAAACAAACAAAAAAAGGAGAGAGTTCCTCTCCCATGTGCGCATCAATAAACAGAGTGCACACAATAGCTCGCTAGAATAACTATACAAGCCACAGTGGTACATGAGCGTCTTTCCATGCGTCAATTTTTGCCTGTTGAAATGGCGGACTTGTTCCGTTGCTACAACCTACCCCGCAGTGGGATGTTAGGCAAAGATTGACGTCCATGGTTCGAGTACCATTGGATACATGCCCTTTTGCTCATTTTTCAAAACATCTGTTAGATTTCCTAACTGCCGTACTCTGACGGAACTTTCAACACTTTCTCTTCACATCTTTCATTCTAGTCAAAAACATTAATGTTCACTCTTGGTGCCTCATGGTGATGAGCGAACATCTCCTTCTACATCATAATCGTTACTCCTCGCACGGAGAATAAATAACATAACAATTAATGTATAGAAAATCTATGTTTTCATTTTTGGAAACGTCAATGTTAAAGTCTCCGGTCAACACAACTGGCGTATCTGGCGCAGCATACCTGAACAACATGCGAATCAAGAACAATTTTTAAATTCTTGGTAGTTGTTCCTGGTGAAATGTACACCACAACCAGCAGAACTTCAGTGTCCATTACTGATATATTAGATCGACGTTATCGATCTGTTTGCTGATTGGTTAATACGCTCCACGTATCACGTGATGTGGTATTTTGGCGCGAGTGTGATATTCTTCATTTCCCGCTCATTTCTTCTACTGGTGATTCATATCGAAATGAATATGAAAACAATTTATATGTATATATGATAATTAATATGTATATAATTTTATTAAATATTCTTATAATAATAAGAATTATTGTTATTATTTTAATAATAATGAAAATTATTATTAGAAGAGTTTAAATCAGTAAAGATATTATCTTTCAAATGTCTTTACACATAGCTAGAATATCATGAGAATTTAATTTATTTCTTCTATATTCTGTTTCTTCTCTACAATCAATTAAACAAACTCTTTAGTTGGGAAAATTGTGTTGAAAAGGACCCTTTTATTAATTGTTGGGGAGAGGGGGAGGGTCTTCTCGAGTAGCCAGATGGCCTGAATTTTCTCCGGCCTCTTGGAGTAATGTCATGTTGAAGTAACGCCATGTAGTGAAAATGTCGATTAGCTCAAGATAAACTATTAATTTAACAAACTCTTTTATTGGGAAAATTGTTTTGGTCGCCCAGAAAGAACAGGTTGTATTAATTATCGGGGGAACATAGGGATCAAATTGGCTTCTCGGTCTTCTCAAGTAGCAGGGTGGCCTGAATGATTGGCGGGTAATCACCCTGTGAAATTGTCAGAACAGAGAAAATCGGGATTTACATATAGATAAGCAGCATCAGCTTCGGCCACTTCATCCGCTCTTGAAGTAACGCGAAGTAACATTACCACCATGCGTTGTAATGAAAATGTCGATTATCTTACACAGATAAAAATTATTGATTCTAACAAGCGTATAAAATTTCGCTTCGTTTAATTGCAAGCCAAAGGAAACGTAAACAATGTTTGCATTCAACAATGTTTGCAATCTTGCATACAACAGGTTGATTCAGGCGTTATCTGCCTTAAATTTACATGAAATATCCTATAATGTTCTGCCAAATCTAGCATTCCCTTTATGTGCATTAGATAAGGCAGAAAATTCAATGTTTCTTTTTATCTGTGTATGATAAAATAATATTTTAACAAACTCTTTAACTGGTAACATTGTTTTGTTCGCCCTGAAAAGGACGGGTTTTTATTTAATTGTAGCAGGGCAACATGGTACACGTCCGAAATGTGCTAAGTAGCAAGATGGCCTGAATTTTCTCCGGGCTCTTGAAGTAACACCATGTTGAAGTAACGCCATGCAGTGAAAATGTCGATTTGCATATTGTTTTGGTCGCCCTGAAACGAACGGGTTGTATTAATTGTCGGGGAACATGGTACGCGATCAAATTTGCTTCACGGTCTTCTCAAGTAGCAGGATGGCCTGAATAATTGGTAGGAAACCACCCTAAGAAATTGTCAGAACAGAGAAAATCAGGATTTACATATAGATAGACGCGGCTCGGCCATTTTATCCGGGCTCTTCATGTTACGCCATGTTGAGACGGTGCGTTGTAATGCTATTTTCATTACTCGATTAGCTCATAAGATATTAATAAAACAAACTCTTTAATTTGGCAAATTCTATTGTTCGCCCTGAAAAGGGCGGGTTTCATCAATTGTCGGGGAACGCGATCGAAATTTGTATGTATGGCCTGAATATTTGACAGGAATCCACTGTATGTACTGCCATCGTCAGCTGCTTTTTAAGTCACGACCACTTGGTTTAGGGGGATGGATGTGGGTCGAGACGTCATTCGTGTCATGTCTCGCCTCATGTCCAATCATTATTCTTTGAACGCTCATTTATACCGGGTTGGGCTGAGCGACAGCAATCTCTGTGAATGTGGACAAGGCTATCAGGACGCAGATCACGTTATTTGGTCTTGTGCTGAACATCGTGGAGTCAGATCGGGGCTCTATGATTCCCTTCGGGCTCGAGGTAGACAACCCAATGTGCCAATTCGAAATATTTTGTCTGTACATGATTTGGAGTACATGAAACTCATTTATGTTGTAGAAGGAGATGTTCGCTCATCACCATGAGGCACCAAGAGTGAACAACAATGTTTTTGGCTAGAATGAAAGATATGAAGAGAAAGTTTTGATAGTTCCGCTAGTGTGCGACAGGCTCGGAAATATGACAGATGTTTTTAGGAAAATTGAGCGAAAAGGGCATGTGTACAGTGGTACTCGAACCAACGAGTCATAATCGTTACTCCTCGCACGGAGAATATATAACATAACAATTAATGTATGTAAAACCAAAAATGGTGGTAACCATTAATTATACTGGTGGGGACCAGTATCGCATCGCTTCACGGTGTTTCTCTCCGAGGTCTCTACGTTGGAGACGACGAGAAAAAACTTTAGTGATCGTCAGTCGGTGCGAATCAAAACAAACCCAAAAAGGAGAGTTCCTCTCCCATGTGCGCATCGGTAAACAGAGTGCACACAATAGATCGCTAGAATAACTATACAAGCCACAGTGGTACATGAGCGTCTTCCAACCGGACATTTTTGCCTGTTGAAGTGGCGGACTTAGTCCGTGCTCCTTCAACCTACCCTGTAGTGGGATGTTAGGCAAAAATGTCGTTGGTTCGAGTACCACTGTACACATGCCCTTTTCGCTCAATTTTCCTAAGAACATCTGTCATATTTCCGAGCCTGCCGCACACTAGCGGAACTATCAAAACTTTCTCTTCATATCTTTCATTCTAGCCAAAAACATTGTTGTTCACTCTTGGTGCCTCATGGTGATGAGCGAACATCTCCTTCTACATCATAATCGTTACTCCTCGCACGGAGAATATATAACATAACAATTAATGTATGTAAAACTCATTTATGTGTTTTTGACTAACATTAGCTTTATATTGTAGTTAGTTTAACCTGTATGTTTAGTTTAAGTTTTTTTCTGTGTATGTTTTTTTTTGTCTTTTTCAAAAAATGTTCAAGTCAAAAGAAATCCAAGTTGTATAGTTATGTGTTTCAATAATTTAGATTTAAATTTTATGTGTTATGTGACCAAACTTTAAATTTCCACCCTCTTTCCCATCCGTAATTTGTAATTCCTATTAACCTCGACACGGCCGCGAGTAATCGGTTATATCCCCCCAACTTTAGTTTTAAGAAAAATGATGTTTAAAAAAACATGAAAATTTAGCTCTGTAAAGTTGATTCGATTGAGCCTGTACAAATAAATAATAAATTGAAAAAAAAAAGGCACGACCAGCTGGGCACTGCTGGGTACCGACCGCCAGCTGCTGCTGCCACGACCAGGTGGCAGCGTTACTGCAATGCTGGGTACCGAGCGATGCTGCTGGGTGCTGCCCAGCTTTACCTCCCACCAGGAGATCCGCTCAGCTCCAATGCTGCCGAACGAATGAGGCATTTGTTCGGAAATGTGCCTTTTATGATGGCATCGGGTACCATTGCATGAACAAAAGGGGGTATCAACTCAAGCAATGTGAATCACATTCATTAAAAGGGGAGGGGAATCAGATGTTTCGCCAAACACTAGCGTGAAACAGAATCTACCTCTCGAGAACAAATAAGAAGAAGAAGAAGACGATGGCTTAGATTTGAAAACTGTGCTAGGAAATTTGGTTAATTTACTCTGCGAATCGAAATTATAAGACATCACCTTACATTTACGTTATTTTTAATAAGTTAATGTTAAAAATCAATTATCTTGATTACTAAAACTGATACGTAGAATTATTTCCAATCGATTGGTGCAAACGATATGAAAATCGTTTATGCAATGACTTAGTTATTATCGCTCAAAATATCCAAAACGACCCGTAACGCGGTCGATTTCAGAAATTTTAGAACGGCGCCCCAGTATAGAAATGAAAGACGTAGTCCTACGTCAAAATGTATTGTTATAAAATGTGTGCTTGCGCTTCAAAGCTAGCTTTCGATTCTTTCGCCAAATACTCAACATCAAGATATTCAACCTTCAACAAGCGTTACATCCTCAGTCAATTCATGATTGAACGGACTGGCAAGGAACTCGATGTCTTGGAATTCATTTTCCGTTTTGTGGGATGGTTCAGGTTACGCAGGTTGCGACGGGATGGCATTGCCACGTAACTTAAAAAATGATTCTCTGTTCATAATATCTAACAACTGAATCATTTTTTTGCTTACCCTTTCTCAGGCTTGTAACAGTTTTTATAAGCTGTCGAGTAGAAATGGTGGGGGCATAGTTTCCGTTTTTCGACCGCCCTTTGTCCGCCTCCACCAAACTCCTCCACAAGCTCCCTTGACTGGCAAAATTTCACCCACTGCGCGCATCTACTTTATCTCAAAATTAATTTTTATGTAATAGTAATATTAATCTCAATAAATTTCATACCTTTCTTCGTCACGGGGAAAACTACAGGAGGATTTTCGCAGTTTTTACCTTTCCGATTGAGAGTAAAATAAAAATTCACATTTATGGGACGTGTTTTGACGGAAAAAAACAAAACATTTCCGAACACTCACACCTTTAAGCGATGCTAGTGCAAGGAAATTACTCAGCAGGAAAATATCATAATTGTCGATGCCAGCGCTGTTGGCAGTGGCTTGGCCAACTATTTGTTTTCAAATTAATTGTTTTTTTTTGTGGACGATGGGCATCAATTAGAGTGCTACGTCTGTTTAGTTACAGGAAACAACGCTCATTTTTTATTATGGTGCTTCACTACATGAATCACCATACTATAAAAATTGAGCGTTGTATGTTAACGTTTACCCCGTGTTTGAAATAGTGTCTTGGAGTGCTTAAGCTGTTTCCTACCATATTGTAAAAGAAAAATCAAACTTGCATTTGTACCAGTGTATCACAGAGGTCAAATTTCTAATCATTCAAACTAGATTTTTTTTCTTATTTATTTTTTCTTGCTATTTAACGCTTTTATCTGTTCATTTTATCAGCAACAGAGAGTGAGAGCCATCGCAATTTTCCCACCCATAAAATTGTACTTCCTATTAACCTCGAGACGGCCGCGAGTAATCGGTTCTACCCCCTTAACCTTAGTTCTAAGATAACTAATATATATAAACATGAAAACTTGGCTCTGTAAAGTTGATTCGATTGAGCTTGTACAAATTCTTAAAAATTCTTAAAAAATTAGTCAAATAATTGACGATAAAACTCGAACATTAGTTCGAAAAAACGTCGAAATGCGAGAAGACGAAACATGACTACGAAAGATCAGATCGAGTCAGTTTTTGGAGAGACGTTAATAAAGAGGACGCTGAACGCTGACTTCCCGAACAGCAAAAAAATGGAAAGAGGCATGGAAAAAAGAGCCGGTACTGATGGACACCACAACAGCGAACATCGGATTATATATGAAGATTGAGCTCCTCAAGTATTGCTCCTCAGATGTTTATTGGAAGTATCAAGATAATCAAGAAGTTTCTCTCTCTCTCTCTCTCTCTCTCTCTCTCTCTCTCTCTCTTTCTCTCTCTCTCTCTCTCTCTCTCTCTCTGTGTAACTGGGATTGATAAGTTGACAAATCAAAAACATCAGTTACATTTACTCAAATTTGAGTAACTCCACTAATTACAAAAGTGAGTCAAACACGACCCGAAACTGAGTTGAAATGGTTGGCCGTGCAGATTTAGCCAGAGTATCCCGTATATTTTAATAATTTACGAGACATTGCAAAAATCTGGAAATTTGGTCGATTTGCAAAACTGCTACTTAGTGTGTGGAATTTCTATCAAATAAATAGCATTTCCAAAATAACTATAAATTAGAAGAAAAATTAGTAATCTCCATTTAATTCCAACTACCTTTGCTTATCTTCGACAGATACGCGTATTTCGTAACGAAATTTTCGTCTACAATGTGCAGACTTCTTCAGTCAGTCGACTGCAGTCGAGTTATTAGTACGAGACACTGAAGAAGTCTGCACATTGTAGACGAAATACGCGTATCTGTCGAAGATAAGCAAAGGTAGTTGGAATTAAATGGAGATTACTAATTTTTCTTCTAATTTATAGTTACAAGTATTCCACTAAACAGCTCAAACCCTCTAGAATTCATTTCCAAAATGTTACTAAACCTTAGAAGAACTTTTAAGAATGTTTAAGATTGTGATACGGCGGATATTCCAAGAAATTGAATAAACATTAAAAAAAGTTGTTGATTTTTTGACTCCAGTTTTGATTCGGTACGGAAAACTATCGAATTGTAAGAAGTTTAAGTTGGTTCTTAAAACTTATGTACGCTTAGCATCTGGGATGTTCCCTGAACTATTGGAAAGTTTGTCGCGCTTCTGAGAAAATTCTAGGAAGCTCCCTAAACTTACGGGCAATACTTTAAATGTTTCTTAAATCTTTAGAAGTTTTTTGAATTTCTGAAGTCTCCCGATTTTCGGGGAAGTTCCCTGAAATTCTTGGAAGATTCCAGGACTTCTAGAAGAGTTATGGGAAACCTAAGAAGAGCTAGGACTTTCGAAAAACTTCCTGAATATCTTGGAAGTGCCCTGGGAAACTTTGGAAGCCTTGGAGAACTTTAGCCTTGGAAACCTAAGAAGAACTTTTTAGAATTTGCTAGATGGTGATACGGCGGAAATCTCAAGAAATTGATTAAACATTAAAAATGTAGTTGATTTTTTTTATTCTCGGTTTGATTTGGTTCGAAAAATTATCGAGTTGTAGGAAGTTTAAGTTCTTTAAGTATCCTGAGCATCTGGAATGTTCCCTGAACTATTGAAAAAGCTTCTGAGAAGATTTCTGAACTTCTAGGAAGCTTCCTAAACTTATAGAAAAAATCTTGGAATGGCTCCCAAACTTTTGGTCAAAAAATCATTAGAAGTTTCCAGAATTTCTGGAACGTTCACTGAGATTCTGTGAAGTTCCCCAAATTTTGATGAAGTTCTCTGAAATTCTTGGACTTTTGTAAAAAATCCTGAATTTTTGGGAAGTGCCCTAAGCATCTGGGAAGTTGTTTGAGCTTTTGGAAAGTTCCCTAAAGTTCTGGGAAGCTCTTTGAATTTCTGAAAATTTTTGAAAACGTCTGAGATGTTTGCTGAGCTTCTCGAAGATTTCCTGATCTTTGGGGTAGTTTCCTGACCTTTGCTTACGTTTCCTGAAGTTCTGGAAAGTTTTCTGAATTTTTGGGAAGTACCCTGAACTTCAAGGAAATTTTTTGAACTGTTCGCTACCGACATGTTGGTTCCGGCAGATAAGCACGCGGCGCAAGGCGCGCAAAAACCACAGGGCTGAAGCGGCTGTCATCCACGAACAACAATCGTGAAGCCGAAAACTTAGTGCTGCATGTGGTGCTGATTTGACAGCTCGATTTTCTTGAATGCTTTATGCAGCAAACACAATGTTCGCGGCAGAAGTTGTCGTGTTTTGTCGTTAATTTGATTCGAGGAAAAGAGAGAGAGAGAGAGAGAGAGAGATTTTCTGGGATGTTCCCTAAACATTAAGGAGAATTGCAAATCTTCTGGGAACTGCAAGCCGTAAGCCGTCAGGATGGCTTTGCAAAATTTTCTCAGGGTCAGTAGGCTGGTTGACTCCCCAATCCTCGCATTTTCGTAGAGAGAACTAGCTGATAAAAATGGACGCCAACATCTGTAAGGCTTCAGTGCTCTTTTGTAACGGGCTCACGCCAACTTTTCCAACTGCATCACAACTCAGCTAGAAAAAGTCATCAAATGACTCCAAGTGTTGCATAATATCCTGAAACATTTCCCTTGGCATGTGGAAACGACGCAGAAAAAGCATGTCGTCGTAGGTTAGCGTGTCGTCAAAAAAGTCCTGGAAAAGCTTCTGATGATCGGAACAAAACAATGGTCGACGTTGGGGCGTCTTCCAGGACGTGCCTTTCTCCGTTTTGACTCTTGTTTTCCCGCTGCCCAATTACAAATCAGCATTATCTAAGAGAAATGCATATGCATTCACACACTCACACTCAGCCAAACTCTTAGTCTGCTAACGACGCAATACTGTCAGCGAGGGGTGAATCACTACCTATATAACTGAATCGGAAATGTGTAGGAATTTTGAAAAAAAATGCATTGAAAAATACACCAGCGCATTCAATGCACAAATAAATCAAATGCGCTCAAAAATGTGCAATCAATGCGGATTAAAGTGTGCAATCAATGCGTTGAAAAATGTTCGAAAAATGCCTCAATGCACTTCTTAATACGTAAGGCTGAATCGAAAATGCATAAGTGATTCGCCCCTAGACTGGCAGTACAAAATGTTTGGTCAAACCATTTCTCTTATGTTGAATGTTTGACAGGATGACAGGTGTTGGCGGGTTTAACAACAAGAAATACAACACCGGGGCGGGGAACGCAAAGTTTGTCTATTTTAGATGGTTCTATTAAAGTTTTGCTGATGCCGGAAGTCCGAAATAAAGTTGTTCCAAAAGTAGACCACCGCTGAAGATGCCCTAAGGGCAGACTGAAACTATTTCTGAGTACTTTTCAAATTGTATGTACCGTGTTATTTTTCACCTCTATCATCTGTAAAGGTTAATGCAAGCTGATTTTACCTTGAAGCCAAAATGTTCAATCCCTCGTCGACCATCTCAGCGGCAGCGCTGCAGCATTGTGTTCGGACAGTTTGTTTTGATTTCGAAAGAAAAACGTGTCATAAGAAAAAATGCTAAAAATATTTATTTATCGTTTCCATTTGTTTCAAAATACAATTATCGTTCCCATATGACAATACTCCGACAGGCAATTCTTCGTTACTCTTCATCATAACCGGTATGGTTAAAAATATAAAATCAACTATTTGCTATGCGCCTGACTGTTGCGTATGTGTGCTTTAGTATGTGCCTTCTGAATTCATGTGAAACATTATAAACTAATTAAAACCGTTTGCCGGAGGGTAGAGAAAAAAAACGCACACACCTCGGACACCTACAGCTGAAACACGCATCCATACATGTAGGTTGGCCCCCGCGACCGATTCAATTAGTAATGAGGTGCGTTTGAATTTTTATGCATTTTATGTGTTTCCGTTAATACAATTCGTGGCGTTCATGTTGCTGCATTCAAACCATCCGGCAGCGGTGGTTGTTGTTGGTGCCAAGGGGAAAATTTGTGCAGTGTGGTTTTGAATGTGTTGTTTCTGTTGCTGGGAAATGTCCTGCACTCGAATGTATACGACTCCCTTGGAAATGGTTCCAAGCGATAAAAATTACGGCCAGCTAATTATTGTAATGACTTTTTTTTTCAATATTATTATTATTATTATTATTATCATCAGTGGAAGCCATTTGGCGGTTTGTCACTAAATTGGAATGAGTTAAATTTGAAAAGTGAGGCTGTCGACGATGGCATGAATGCTTGCAATTTGTACGAATTTAAACAGTTTTGGAATGTCGTTTCCTCATATTAGTTCAAAATAGCGCTTTCTTATCAACTACTCTATAATAAGAGAAAAAAGATTATCTAAAAACATTTAGAGTAAGTCAAACGTTGGATGGAATCAGTTTCATTAAAGATCTTTCTTCAAGATTTGATTTGCTGGTAGTTTTGGTCAACCGGAAATGAAAACATTACTTTCTTCGCTCGCTTTTTCGTTGTAGGATAAGAAGATTGGTTTACAACTTTTGCAATAAAAAAGGGTTCATCGTTTTTACTACCGTCACGTGACGAAAAATGGAACAGAAATCGGTTTTAAAAGAGAATCTGATTGAGTCCCTTTGATTGTGAGCATATCCGGATCCACCCTCGAAGATTATCTTTTCACGCTGACGTGGTACAACTTAAACATATACCGAAGACCGGGTCAAGAGATGGGTAAAACAAAATAGGAAAAACGAATCTGCTACTAACTAAAAGGCGTTACACTGTAAGACATTTGGCATTTCTCCGCTGTCCGTCAGAGATTCTTATCATTGCTTATATGCGGTGGAAAGGGTGTGAAAGGGATTATTGGTTGTTCTGCCGAAGGAAGTGTGGACACGTATTAATCAATCAGGCGTAGCTGACTTTCTGATCGTAGGTGTGATCCCTCAAATCATTGTCATCCGGGAGTGTGTGGTGGCGGAGTCCCAGCCTTCCCCCGCACCTGAGAATCAACATGATGACGATGATGACAAACATGGCCAGAAAAGCCACGGCAGGATATACGACAATGAATGCCATGGTTCAGTAAGCAGTTGTTCTTTGATCAAAGTTTTGTACTGTTGTTATCGGGGCTTTAGATGTCGCTTTCGCGTTTAGCGTGCAGTTCGACGTACTCTTCTCGGTAACCGGCTCCCCGTCCGTACTGCTGCTGAGGTTGCTGCTGGGGACGATGGTGCGAAACGGTGTACTCAACCGGGCGTTCGATGTCGGGCTGTAATTGGAAGAAGCGATGGAATGTTTGAGTAATTTCAGTGATATCAGAAGGAATAGTAATGTTCTACATAAGGTTGGTAGGTACTTGACTTACAAGCTATTATTGTCGATTTAAGTTCGTGTTTATGGATAATATTCATGAGTCCCAGAAAAAGTCTGATGGAGGTGTTCTCATTGCAATTTCAGCTAAATTCATTTCAGAAATCATTTCAACGTCTAAATTCAAAGAATTAGAGCATGTTTCGGTGAAATCAGGCATTGCTGGCGAAACACATGTGTTTTCCTCCGTGTATTTTCCACTAAGATCATGCAAATAAAACTACTTATGAGATTTTTTTTTCAAAACGCTGAACAAATTGTATCACAATTACCTCCTGAGGCTAAAGTTCACATATAAGATGACTTTAACCAAAGACAAGTTAAAACACTGCAGTTTGCGTTAGGAAATCAGCTGGTCGATTCACCATCGATGGGAACACACGCACAAGCCAAGTGCAACGTGTAGGAATCTGCTGAATAAGCATAAGTATAACATAAAAGTGCCACGACAACGTGGCTCGTCCTCTTTTTTCGTTCAACAGTGCTAGCGTTAGGTGCCTATATTGTAAGCTAATAAAGTTTTTGGTAAAATTAGTGTTTTTAAAAAGTGACATTGAAAGAACAAGTCATTAACTTTGTTTTGGACAAAACTGCTAGTTTAGGTCTGAATCAAATAAATAATGACAAAAATCATTAGAACTGTTACTTGGACTTTCTGTTGACCAATGTAAACGAATCATTGAATTTCTTATGGAAAATGAAGCATTTCACACAGCAATTGAATTCTGTGTTTGTTCATGAAACTCAAAGACCCAAGGACTGTGAATTCGAGGAAATTTTTGAATATCACAAAGCAAATTATGCAAATATTAGACACAGATTAAGAAGTGTAAACTGGCAACTAATACTACTGAATGAAAGAAATGTTAAAATTGCTGTTGATATCTTTTATAATGGTCTTTTCGGAATTATTGATGAAGAGGTTCCAATCATGATAATACGATGTCATGGCAATTCAAAATATTCAGTCTGGTACAACAGACAATCAAAAATTTAAAAAAGCGCACACAATTTACAAAAAAAAACCAACAGAAATGGAGATTTAGAGAACTATTTAGACGTTTGTAATCAACTGAACTTAGCCATCGACATCGCATTTGAAGAGTATTATACTAAAACTGAAATTGACCAAAGATCTTTTTCAATTACGTAAAAACAAAACTGGAATCTGACAATTGTCCATCATCCATGCATCTAGATGAACGCATTGGCAGCATCTCGGAAAAATTATGCAATCTTTTTGCAACATTTTTCCAGGGATCTTATACCACTTGTTCCCAAAATGACCGGGACCGGAACTTCTTTGAATTTATCCCGGATTTTCCTTGCAATTTAGGTGTCTATAAAGTCACAGGACCAGACATCCTGCAAAATC
The DNA here is from genome assembly GCA_034211315.2 of Aedes japonicus. Classification (NCBI taxonomy): domain Eukaryota; kingdom Metazoa; phylum Arthropoda; class Insecta; order Diptera; family Culicidae; genus Aedes; species Aedes japonicus. The sequence continues at coordinate 139,207 of JASCZW010001065.1, read as the reverse complement.
CTGTAAAAATCTAGATGCCTTCAAAGGCGCAGGACCTGACGATATTTCCCCTGTATTCCTGAAGAACCTAGCTATGGAACTTACAACTCCTTGTTTTGGCACTTTAAAATATCGCTTGAAACTGGAATATTCCCGAAAATATGGAAAAGCTCTTTTCTGGTGCCTATCTTCAAAGCTGGAAAAAATCCAACGTATGTAATTACTGTGGTATTGCCATCATCACTTGCATTCCTAAGCTATTCGAAGCAATAATCAATGAAAAATTGTTTGTCCTGAAAAGAATAGAATTTCCAATATGCAACACGGGTTCAATAGGCAATAAACTGCCACAAAATTATTAGAATTCATTAACTATTCAATGATTGCAATGGAAAATGGCAATCACGTAGAAGCTGCAACGTATCCTCTTCTATATTATGAAGTGCGCTGCATGCTTATCAATATTCAAACATTGCAACAGCGTCACGAATTTGGTTTCATTTGTTAACGACATAGTTACACAGCCAATAGATTCAGCTAAAATTTTATCAATATAAAATTCTGTATACCTTCACGGCAACAACGGAACCGGTATTTATTCTTACTTGATATTTATCGAACATACTATGCCAAGCATGGCCCTCTAAATCAAATTATAACCGCTTATAATCAGCATTGTGAAACTATAGGCTTAACCATGTTACGGCAAAACCTAAAAAAATACTTGATTCCAAACAAAACATCATCTACTTAAAAATATAATAAAAGCACATTCTACTTTTTTTTTATAATTAAGTGCAAATGGACAAGCCTACGTCGGTTGACGAAATATGTAAATAAATAAATAAATAAATAAATAAATAAATAAATAAATAAATAAATAAATAATTAAATAAATAACTAAATAAATAAATAAACAAATATATATATATATATATATATATATATAATATATATATATGATAAGATAAGAAAGAAAGAAAGCAAGAAAAAAAGAGAGCAAGAAAGAAAGAAAGAAAGAAAGACAGAAAAAAGAATGAAAGAAAGAATAAAAGAATTAAAGAACGAAAGAAAGAGAGAAAGAATGAAAGAATGAGAGGAAGAAAGAAAGAAAGAAAGAAATCAGTAAATAAATAAATAAATAAATAAATAAATAAATAAATAAATAAATAAATAAATAAATAAATAAATAAATAAATAAATAAATTAATAAATAAATAAATTAATAAATAAAATAATTTATGAAGAGATATATAAATAAATTAACAAATAATTATATTAATAAATATATAAATAAAAAATATAAAAAAATAACTAGACAAATAAATAAATAAATAAATAAATATATGTATAGAAAAATAAATAAATAAATAAAAAAATAAATAAATAAATAAATAAATAAACAAATAAATAAATAAATAAATATATAAAAAACAAATAAAAAAATCAATAAATAAATGAATGAATAAATCAATTAATCAATTAAATAATTTATAAATAAAAAAATAAATAAAAAAATAAATAAATTAATTAATTAATTAATTGATAAATAATTAATAAATAAATAAAGAAATAAATAAATAAATGAATAAATTTATAAATGAATAAATTAATAAATAAATAAATAAATAAAAGAATAAACAAATAAATAAATTTATAATTAACTAAATTAATAAATGAATAAATAAATAAATAAATAAATAAATAAATAATTAAATAATTAAATGAATAAATATATAAAGAAAGATTAACATCGTAATCAACTGTTTGAAATATAGATAGCATTATTTCATGTGATGGAAACAATCGGGTTTGTTGAATTATGTGTAAATTTTTTTAATGCTAATAATTTTGTGTCCAAATGTGGAAAGGCTTCCCAAATAGCACACTATGATCATAATTAGTTGAAGTAACTTGATTATGACTTAGCAAGTCATATTTATGTTATCTCAACTCAATGGCAACAAGTGTACTACTAGGGTTTACTACTCCCCAATAGACATTTTGTTGTTTCTCTGAGCAACTTCAGCTCACACCGATCGATCACGAAGAAGCAAACCACAGATGGACAATATAACATGCTCAACAGCATCCTTACTGTTGGTTTAAATCCGTCCAAATTGGCTGTCAAGCGATACAAAAAAAATATCTTGTTATTCAATTAAAAACCACCATAAAACTGTGTGAGTATCCCCAACAGCATCTTTGCTGTGGATTCAAACGGGGCCTTACTGGCTCTCCAGCGTTATTTTAAGTGTAACATTTGCACTTAAAATTACCGATTTTTCATGGGTTTACCTACACCCGCACTGACAAAACTACTCATGCAGCATCAATCATAGTAACCCATGAGTCAGCAGACAACATTTGACAGCTGTATTAGTCGAACTCTAACCGTGATGGCAAACACAAGGAAGCAACTCCGTTCAGAAATGTGCGCCTTCAAAGAACGACACCCCGTCGCGTCGAAAACACATCGTGCGGCACTTTGTGGACGCCGACTACGCTCGTTCCGGCATCTACAACAGCTTGTCACTATTAGACAACAATCAGAGCATCGAAAGAAAGCCCGGTTCCGGACGGCCGACCACCCTGAGCGACATGAAGCCCCAAAGGATGCTGAAGAGAAAGACCGAGGGAAAAGTGGCTACGTCGCTGCGTACGCTTGGCCGGGAGGTCGGTTCAACCGGCCAAACAGTGAAAAAGTACCTCGTGAATATGAACATACATGTCAGGAAGCGGAAGTCGCGTCCATTGGTCTCGGAGCTGCATGCAATGACGTAGCGGCACCGGCTGAATAAGATGGTCAACTCGATTTTACCGGCGAATCGCGACGTGGCGGTGGTGATAGACGACGAAACCTATCTCACGACTGGCAGGATGACAACGACTGGCAGGGCACTTTGTATTTTACTTACCCCACGAAGGAAGTGTGCTCCGAGGTGAAGTTCATATCAAACATCAAGTTCCCCAAGAAGGTGCTGCTGTGACTGACAATCAGCGAGAAGGGGATGTCAAAGCCGCTCTTCTTTCGCTCCAGACTGGCCGTGAACGGGGAAATTTATAGTACGAAATGCCTGCCAAAAGTTGCGTCGTTAATCAAGAAATACCATAAGGGCGATCTGGGATAAGGGATCTGGCGTCGGCCCACTACTCGAAGCGATCGTTGGAGGTGATGGAGCGGCTGAATATCGATGTGGTAGCCAAGTCGGTGAACCCGCCCTACGTCCCATCGATAATTTCTGGACCAACTTGAAGCGTAAGATCTACTCCAACAATTTTGTCGCGAAAACCGAGGAGGAATGGATAAAAGAAGAAAGAACTACGTAGATTTTTTTTGCAAGTAAGCTTAAATAATTACCTTCCATGAGAAATTTATCAAAATCAATTATCTAACTTAGCTTTTTTTATCTCCATCCGAAAAAAAAATATTTTTTTTAATGCGAACGTTATACCCTATATCAAGACTCACAAACCGATTCCATGTAATGTTCAGCTGAAAGCCCACTTTCCACAAAACTAATCCTGTTTTTGAAACTACTTAAGACCTATTCATCTAAGCGAATAAAAATATGCCTAGTAGTTTCGACTAGTTAGTTGAATTGTTAACTCAAATTAAGAATAAAGGTTCGTGAATCGATTCGGATGAAGAGATTGCCAAATATTCGGCCGTGCACAACCCCAAAACAAAACAGTATATTCCAATGCATGTTGTTGGCCACAGTATATCGCCAAATTTCACGAATATTTTTAGTAATTATTTATTTTAACCCATTCGAATGCACACTCATGCTTCCATTACTGAACGCTTCACCGAAATCGGTATAGCTGTTCCAGAGTTAAACGATAATCTACAGCTAGTCCATACCCAATTGCTACAGATTCGGTCAGATCGATCCTAACCCACGTTTGCACACTACATATTGCATAAATTCCAGGGAAAATACACTAAATTAAAGGGAATATTTCATAGGAAATTCTGTTAACTTCCCATGGTGCCCATGAACCATCACCGTCGTTGCCGGTTTATACGCAGTTTGTGCAGTGCAAATATGTGTTCCCAGCAGATGCTTTGATGGAATGCATCCTGCCAGGGGTGGACTTGCACTCGAGTTGGCCATTAGTGTATACGTGGAGTTAGTGCTCCAAACAAAGGGGGTTGGAAACTATTCACTACACAGATAGGAAGAAACATTTAATTTTCTGCGTTATCTAAAGCATATAGAGCGAATGCTAGATTTGGTAGAAAATAATGGCATATATTATGTAAATGTAAGCTGAATAACGCCAGAATCCAGCCTGTTGTATTAAATATTGTTAACATTGTGGTGTGGCGCATGAAAGATTGCAAACAAATACAAATTCCATGTTTGACGCAATTCAAACTGGTATAAATTTGCAAACAATATTGTCATGACCCTGAAATTCAGCAATGGGTATTAAGACACTGAATATTTTAAATTGGAATGCTCGATCTCTTAAAGATAATGAAGACGAGCTGTTTAACTTTTTACGAGTTCATAACGTGCATATTGCCGTTGTAACTGAAAATTTTCTTTAACCAGGTAATAAAATAAAAAGGGATCCTAATTATTTTGTATACCGCAATGATCGTCTTGATAGTCCAGGTGGTGGCGTAGCCATAATTGTTCATAGGCGTATCAAACATCAAATTCTTTCTTCATTTGATACCAAGGTTTTTGAAACTTTGGGGATTTCTGTTGAAACAAAATTTGGTCAACTTTCACTATTAGCTTCAGAAGCTTACCCGTAATAGGTCAAAATTCTTCATTATTGGTGATTTTAATGCAAAACACTGTTCATGGAATAATGTTCAAAGCAATTCCAATGGTAATATACTATTTGATAATTGTTCTGCGGGTTATTATACTATAAAATATCCAAACAGCCCAACTTGCATTTCTTCTGCAAGAAACCCCTCAACTATTGATTTGGTCTTAACTGAATCATGTCAACTTTGTAGGCAATTGGTTACCCATGCTGTCTTCGGTTCGGATCACCTTCCAGTAACTTTTGAAATATCCCAAGAAATAATGTCTAATCCCAACAGTTCTACTTTCAATTACCATAGAGCTGATTGGAACCAATATCAAACATTCATGGAATATAACTTTGATCCTAATATTCCTTTGAATACTACAAATGATATCGATAATGCTCTTGAATCTCTGACCATTTCTATAGTCGAAGCAAGAGCTGTCTCAGTTCCAAAATGCGAGGTAAAGTTCCATTCAATTATAATTGACGACGATCTTCAGCTTTTGATCCGTCTGAAAAATATCTGTAGAAGACAATATCAAAGAACAAGCTGATCCCGCCATGAAAACTATCTGGCGAGTTTTGCAAAAACAAATTAAAAACGCTTCTCTGCCCTGAGGAACAAAAAATTTTGAAAATAATGTGTCAAAATTAGATCTGAGTTCCAAACCTTTTTGGAAACTCTCCAAAATTTTGAAAAAACCTCAAAAGCCTATTCCAGCGCTCAAAGAAGGTGATAAAATATTGTTAACAAATGTGGAAAAAGCTCAAAAACTTGCTAAGCAGTTTGAGAGTTCCCATAATTTTAGTTTGGGTCTTACTAGTCCTATTGAGAATCAGGTTGCTCGTCAGATTATCTGAATATTTTCTCCCGGGAAAATATTTTTGATGAATCCTGGGGCACTGATTTGGATGAAGTAGAATCTATAATTAAAAAGTTCAAAAATATGAAAGCTCCAGGTGATGATGGAATTTTCTATATACTCATTTAAAAACTCTCAGTGAATACCTTGTCTTTCATGGTAAAACTATTTAATAAATGTTTTCATTTGGCATATTTTCCTGACAAATGGAAAAATGCCAAAGTTGTTCCAATTTTGAAGACCGAGAAAGATCCAGCTGAAGCTTCTAGCTACAGACCAATGAATTTACATCCTTCAATAGGTACACTTTTTGAAAAGATAATTTTGAAAAGAATGTTGCTTCACATCAATACAAACTTAATTTTTGCAGATGAGCAATTTGGATTTCACCATGGCCATTCAACTACTCATCAGCTCTTAAGAGCTACTAATTTAATATGTACAAACAAATCTGAAGGCTGCTCAACTAGAGTTGCTCTTCTAGACATAGAAAAGGCATTCGACAGTGTTTGGCATGAAGGTTTGATTGCTAAATTGAAAAACTTCAATTTTCCGCTCTTTATTATGAAATTAATTCTGCTCGAATACAAGTTAGAGCTGGAGTTCCTCAGGGTATCATTTTTGGGGCGATATTATATAACTTCCGACCTTCCTGATTTGCGTCAGGGTGTTCAGAAATCCTTGTTTGCCGATGACACACTGACATTGACACAGGCATTTCCGCTAAAGGAAGAAGTCTTCGTGTCATTTGCAGGAGAGTGCTGAAAAGTTTAGACATTTTCTCTTCTTATTTGCAAAAAACGAAGATTTCTCCCATCGCTTCCAAAACTCAACTTATAATATTCCCACATAAACCTAGAGCTTCTTTTTTGAAACCTAGTAGTAGTCACATAGTTATATGAACGGTGTTCCAATTTCTTGGTCAAGTCAAGTGAAATACCTTGGTCTGGTACTTGATCAAAAATTCAATTTCAAAGATCACATTGAGGGCATTCAAGCCAAATGTATTAAGTATATAAAATGTTTATATCCTCTTATAAACAGAAAATCAAAACTTTGTCTAAAGAACAAACTACTAATATTTTAACAAATTTTAAGACCGGCCATGCTTTTTGCTGTTCCAATAAGGTCTTGTTGTTGTGCTACCAGAAAAAAAAACACTTCAAAGGATTTAGAACAAAGATCTGAAGATGATTCCTTCTTGGTACATCACTAACGAAGTACATTTAATTTCAAATATTGAGACTTTATAGCATATGTCCAACATAATAATTAATAATTTCAGACAAAAATCGTTGCAATCTTCTTCTGTTAGTTTGTTTTTAGTTTTAAGATTATTATTGTTATACTGACACGCAGGCATTAAAACCTGTTTAAAATACTTAACTGCTAAGGCACTAACAATGTAAACAAAATCAGGTACATATTTTAACAATTAAGGTTGATACATTACGGTAGTAGTTGGAGCACCTAGATTAACACGAAATGTAATGATTGATAAATTTGGAACAAATAAAGAGTTGAAAAAAAAGAAAAAAAAATGGTTGCAAACAATATTGTTGTTTACGCCTTCTTTGGCTAGGAATTAAATGAGTGGAAATTTTATGCGGTTGTTAAAATTAATTATTTTTTTCTGTATAGCGTTTGACAGTATGCAACTTATCACGGCCCCATCTGACGACTACGGGTACGAAAACCAGTATTGTCAGGGTTGCCACATTATTTTTCGTTCCCATCTTTAATTTTTGCCAAAAACATCTTTTTTATTTGTGTTTAGCGAGGAATTCTGTAATTTTTTACTAGAATATACGATTCGCTCTGTCGATAAGAGGCAAAACATAGCTTAGGAAGTGGAAAGGTGGCTACGTAATCGGGTCATTAAGTTGACAACAATCAAACCTTTGTTCTGAAATTTCGGAATCTGAAATTTTGTGGATCGTTCAAGGCCTGCAGGACAAGTAACTGCAAATATATCGCATCATTTGCTCCAGGTACAAAGGCAGCTTTTTGCAAGCGTAACTTGCACAAAGAGCCAAGAATCAAATCAAATGAGGACAGTCAGGTTTCAACAGCATCTTGACGGATCGGTCATAACCGTTTTTTTTGTTATTGATTTGGAACTGTTATTAATTGTAAAAATATGTATAGGTTTGCACACTGCAAGATCATATTTAAGCTAACAAAAAATTACGGTCGAAATAACTATGCTTCAAATAGCAAAAACAACAGCCAAAAACATTATTCTAACTTCCAAAAATTCCTCTGCATAAATGCATAAAAATACTTCTAAATTAGAAGAAGAACACAGAAGAACAGTTTTTTGTAGAAATACTTGCGGGAAATTCTACTGAAATTTGTGGAGCAATCTCTTGGGGAACTTTGAAACAATTCTCCAACGGAAAGCCTGAAAAAAATATTGAAGTGATCTCGGGAGAACTATATAAGACATCCTAGACAAAATTTAAAAAATAATTCTACAAAAAATCCATTGCGAAATTTTTAGAGTTAAGAATTAAATATATTAGATATTTTAATTCATGTACAAAATTCTTATTAGATTTCTCCAAGAATAACTATGGAATTTTCTTCATGAATTACTCTAAGAATAGCCTTATAGTTTGTTACCGCGATTACGTTTTTAAGTTAAAGAATCAGTGTTCTTGATTGGATTAGGAACGACACAACTTTATTAACTCCGACGACTATAACAAAACGATATTCGATGCGATGTCTATTGAATAGTATACTGAATTGATTAAACCTATTCTTATCGGTTTTATTCAGTAAAGCTGGTAAAGCTATGATATAAGTAGGTACAAAATTGAGACAAGTTCGGGAATTGCCAATAACGATCAGCAGATCATGATCGATAGATGTGACGGACAGATAAGAATAGTGCGTAAGAGACAAGAAAGAGTGCACTACTGACTGATAATTCGAGCATACGTTTTTTCAAAAATCATCTCAAAAAAATTATAGAGAAATCATTTGGGGGCAACATACAAACTGACTTTCAGACTGTGATCGGTCACGGTAGAGTCAGTATCAATTCTTTTATTTTGAATTGTGGGCCTAAAACAGCTCATTGAAGGTAGTATTGATAAGAAGTTGGATCCTAAACTGTATTAATATTTTAAATTTGAGGTTTTTGAGTGGACAAGCAATTGCACAAAATCTTTAAAATCTTGGTTTTTCCCAAAAATCTGTAATCTTTACATACAGATATCTGTATGAAAAAAATGAAAAAATGAAAAAAAAATCTGTGTCAATCTAGATAAATCTTTGCATGTGGCAACCCTTAGTATTGTTAACAAACAATAAATCCTTTGACGGTTGGATATTAATGATGTTGGCTACAAGGAAATGGCTGTCCATCAAGTCCCTGCCAAAGAACGATCCGTCCCTGTCTACCATCACTGGACAGTTTTGTGGTTCAACCCATCTACGAGAGGAGGGGTATTTCATCCAATAATTGGTTTGACTCTCCGATGGGTTTGAGTGGGGCCAAATAGAAAACATATTAGATAGAATTTCCATGTGTTGTTGTGGGAAAAGCCTCGCTTTACATACAAAAAGTATTTTTGTGGTATTTTGAATCGATTGCCTCCCTGGAGCAGTCGCTGCAATTGGATAGGAAATCGAATCATTTCCCAATGAACTGTTGCATCGTGCCGGGCGTGTCAGTCAGGGAAATACCTTTAATTGCTTTCGTTTTAATAGAACAGCAAGCAATGCATGATACAGTGGATGAAACATTGTCCACCAACACACTGCGTGCCCAAAATTGAGAATTATGATGTTTTCAATAATTTCGTTGCAATCATGTTTAGCTGGCATTTTGTGGAACCTGTTTGGGCAATTGCACTGACAACAAACGCGGTTTCTGGCCTCGACCGCCTCCTCCGACCAAATAATCAATCGAAAGCTGGGATGAAGCAGGAATCAAGGGGAAGCACTTCAAACTAATATACGCACTGTGGTCAGCAAAACAAGCCACCTCCACCCCCTTCTCACCATCTTCAAGTGTAGGTAGGCACGTACGCCATGGGGTTGAAATTTCTGTTTGGTGTTGTGGTCGGACTGTCTCTCCGAAATTGGAGTGCCTGCCTATAGCAGTGGGTCACCGATGTATCGAATTGTCCGTCAGCTATTAAAAATGTATCATTCTGGAACCGGGCAGCGGATACCAACACACGGAGAGAATCATTAACCCAATCGTGGCAACTTACTTTAAAAGTTTAATTCAGTTTCGCAAAAAAATGTGGTTACTCATCTGACAAGTAACCGCACTTATGGACACAACTGGGTAAAGTTTTCCAGAAAAGGGGTTGGCGCTGGCAACATGATTCTTTCCGTGCAGGTAGACGAGCGGTTGGATGAGTGCTGATGCGTGTGCAGATATCGTATCAGGATAAAATTGTTTATGATTCAGTATGCAAAATTTTCGGATGCAATATCTGGCAACAATATTGCTTGGCTGGTATCGTTTCATAAATTTATGTGATGAGAGGAATGTTTTGGATGAGAGGGGACAGCCAATTTGAACAAAAATCTAGCGAATGAATAAGATAAACGGTATTTGAAGAGACGATTTCTGTCAACACTTGAAGATAGACAGCTTAGTGATATTATCCAGACTGGCTTTTTTCAGTACGTATCGCCCTAACACCATAATCGATTATATTTGCACTGCAATACAAGGGATACAGAGTCATTAGTTTGCATCGCCACGAAGCCTCTCACCATCCGGCGTTCGTTTTTTGACATGGATTTTAATCAAAACAAAATGACTTATGGCTTAACACGCTCCCGGTCGTCGCTCCACTTCGTTCAATTTTGCAATAAATACTGGACAATTTCCGAGCAACCCTGCCGGCTTCCAACATCGGAGGAATGATTGAAATATTAATTTTAAAATACATCGATACTCACATTGACAGGTTGGAACGATCGGACGTCCTTCAGTTCGGTCAGATCCAATGGAGGCTGCTTGTGGGGAGTTGCCGACCAAATCGAAATAAGCCAACGGTTGCCTGTAAAATGACGAAAGTGAATTTTCGAAAACATAATTCTCAGAGGGTTTCTGGAGGAATGTAAACACTTACCGGTATGACGGTCCTGCCAGTAGTGTTTGTGCTTGGAACAGCAGCCGCAAATGATGTTCAGCGCAAAGATGAACACGCCGAGCACGGTGCAGACCGCGATGGTTACGTAGAACGGATTGAAATTACCGTAAAGATGACCTTTGAAGTAGGGATTTTCCAGATAAGCGACTCGTTCGTCTATCGTTGACATGATACACCATTTGAAGCACCGAGCCGCCGCATCAATGCCGTTTGTCGCTGCCCTGGCCTAGGGGTGGCTTTGCGGTGGAAACGGAAATTGGCCAATTTGCTGCTGCTGTCGTTACTGTAGTGGAGTACGGCTTTCCGTACGTCCGGAGGGCGGATTACAGTTAATCTGCAATTGCCAAGAAGTGGGGTTCAGTGGATAGGAAATCAATTAATTATTCACTTAGATGGGTGGTTGCGTGGAATGTGAAACAACAGGGAAGGAAGTGAAATTTGATAAATGATTGACGGATTGAAGAGTTGGTAACAAAATGGAAGCAATTGTCATTCCTTGTGAAGCCACATCAAACGTTTATTAAATAACGAGCCGCTTTTACGACGCAATATGCACAGAAAAAAATAATTAATTTTAACAAGCGTGTAAAATATCCTCTCGTTTAGATCCAAGCTAAAGGAAGCGTAAACAACGAAATTGTTTGCAACTTTTCATGTGCCATACAACAATATTGGCAATCTTTCATACAACAGGCTGGATTCAGGCGTTATCTGGCTTAAATTTACATGAAATATCCCATTACTCTCTGGCAAATCTAGCATTCCCTTTATGTGCATTAAATAACGCAGAAAGTTCAATGTTTCTTTTTATCTGTAAGTATATCGTACAGTTTTTTTTTTGTTGATGTAAACTGCCACATTGAAAATGTTTTTTTTTCGAAAATTCGCTCACGCATAATTTGTAAACACACGTACAAAAACGTTGAACACATAGTTCATACATTGTAAGTAACTTTCTTACTGAAACTTTCTCTAAGTAACTTTCTTTCTTAAAGAAACTTCTCCCAATACACCTTATTCGGGCAATGTACGAAACAAATTCCTCTTCTATCGAACATGTTGGTGAGGCTAGTGATGCCGCAAAAACCATGTATTTACCTCGAATTAAGATTAAAAGTGTCTCACGATTCGAGCCGAAAACTTTGACTACATCTCCATTTATCGCTCTGCTTCTCACTGGGCACCATAAAGCTCGATTCAAAGTAAATATGGACGCTCGGTTTAATACACCACCGCATCCCTGGTGGGTGAAAAAAAACGCGTTTGACAGGCATTTGTTGATGTTTCATTGACGAAGAAATTAGTGAAAAGTTTTTCTCGATTGATCGACGCATCTCGAAATTACGGATCATGGAACTTGAGAAAAGAAAAATAATTGTACACAAACATCTAGAGAATCCTTCATGGTCTGTCTCAAAAATAGCAGAAGTGATAAAATTCCCAAAGTCAACGGCCTGTCTTGTAATCAAACGTTACAGAGATACTCTAAGTGTGGATAGAGCACAGCGCATCTTTTATAAAAGTGTCCCTTGTGCCGGACAAAGAGCTGAGGAGAAAGGTGTTGAGGTACGTGAAAAGCAACCCAGGTGTCTTCATAAGTAATTTGGCAAAGAAATATGATTCTAACTCTTCCACCGAGCGTAACATCCTTTCAAGAGAAGGATATAAGTGTTTTTGTGCCAGTAACCATCCGAATCGCTCCCTGAAACAAAATTTAGTGGCCAATATGCAAGCACGATTACAATGGATGACGAAAAATATCTTAAAATGGATTATACTCAAATCCCCGGACGAATGCTGCCAACAATGTTAATTTCGTCGCCAAAGAAATTAATCCTCCAAATTGCCCTGAGGTCAGACCGATCAAAAATATTGGGCAATTGTTAAGCGAAAACTAAAAGGATGCGGCAAAGAAGTGAAAATGCCTAACAAATGCGTTTACAATGGAATAAGTTTGCCGGTACAGTGTCACCAGCGCCTGTTCAGATCATGATGGCATCAAGCACAAGTAAAGTGCGACAGTTCGTTCGAAATGGTAAAATGTACTAACTTGATATATATCGTTTGAAAGCTGAATAAATACCATTTTGTTTGACGTTTTGATCAACCGTGTATGTTGTTTAATGCTTAAGTTATGATCACTTGAATGCGTCCAAATTAACATTGAATCGGGCTTTAGCCTACACGGATCTGAAAAACTACCTAAAATAAGCTTCTTTTGACGCAACCGTGAACATCGTTCAATAAAGAAAATTTATTTAAATTTAGATTTACGAAATTTAAGGTAAACGGGTGTACTTCTATTTCGATCAGATAAATAAAAATAGATAATTGTGCTAGTTTTTTGTTATATTAGCAAATTTTGATTCATCACAGGTAATAAATTAGTATTTGTTTAATGGGATGATTCTAGATGATGTGTATTGTTCGTTGCTGGTTGCCGTTCGGACTTCTTGATCGGATACGGGATCAGATGGAATTAAGCTAAGTACTTCTAATATTATTGATACCAGAATAGCGATAGTTCCCGTAGCGAATGTTGTGTAGTGGAGATAATTCTTTAATCGCACATACATTTATTGTGGGCTTCAAATGGTGTGTTTACAACCGGGAAGCAGGCTGCGACCTTGTCTCCGGTCTTCAAAAGTTCCAATAAGCGAGGTGGGAACGGGGGAGGGATGGGAGGGGAGGCGACTCAGGATCGTGTACCTTTTAGTCATGTTGTGTGTTTTCTGTTCTAATTTGGTTGATGGTTTCGGTGCGCCTTGGAGTCACCTTTGCGTTCCGAAACCGGGGGGGGGGGGGGGGGAGCATGTATTCGATTAGGGATCGATTAGGGACTCAATTGGGTCTTTGGGCATTTCAGCATGGACATGTGGATTGCACTTCTGAATTCCGGTTACTGTTTTCGTGGAGGATTGACATTCGGCTGCGGGCAGTATGAGATTGTATTTAAATAAATTTGTTTGGTGGTTTCGTGATTGTATAGGCCGTTTGTTTCAGGAGTCATCGGCCCGGGATCTTCGATCGATTATACTGCGGTCTTTGGAGTGTGACTGGAGGAGTGTAGGGAAGGGGTTTAAAAGAGCAACAAAGCTTCAGATGGGAATATCTTTTGCGTATTTTGATTGAGGTTTTGTCTATGATGAAGCATACCTGATTTGTTATTTCAGTGGCAACCCAGTAGATGTTGGATTTATTTTGTACATACATATGTAATATTTTAGAAAAGAATGTATATTATTTATTATTTCTTTATAACATCGTATTATTTTCATCATAGTCATTGTATATTACTTGTAATCATATTGAATTTTCTGGAGTCACAACTTTTATATACATTTAAGCGTGTTTTCGTTTAACATATTTATATATTCTTGATGAGAGATATTTTTGTATGAATACATACAGGTTTTCACATACATAAATTCATGTTTAGGTTGAGGAAGCCAGCATCAATTGTAGTCATCGTCGGGAGCTCGGGACGATTCTGTTTCTGTCTCATTTGTTGCATGATGTAGCATACATTTTAGATACACTATTCTTTATATTAAATTTCAGGTTGTTCATGGAGTTTCCAAGTTTCGTAAAATAAAAAAAAAATTGGGGCTATGATACATTGTCTAAGCTTTTAGGTTCATAATAGATGCGCAAATCCTTCTACATTTGCAGCAGGGCAGCAATTTGCAGACTTGTGTAATAATTATTTTCATTTTACATTATAATATACCTTTTCTTATATTCTATAAAACATATCATATTGATTTTCCATTTTCAACATTATCATTACCATATTCTTCTTTCATTATTTGGATTTTCATTATTATTTGAATATTATTTTATTATTCTTACCTCGGAGCGTATGGTACGGTATGTCCACGCATCCTTCTTCCCCTGTAGATTCTTAAAATGCGTTGTGGTTCAAATCTATTCATTTGAACCCAACTCATTTTACAGAATCATCTTTTGCGGTAAATGCAACGCAGTAGGCCTGGCCGCTTTGACGCTTGTATCATGTTTTTGATATGCTGCAAGCATCAATATTGACAAAAAAAATAATTGGGCGTTATCTAACCCAATTATTTCCAGGATGCTTTCTCGTACTGGCTGCGTTTGTATTAGATTAGATTAGATTAGATTAGATTAGATTTGTTTAATGGGATGATTCTAGTACAATGCCAAATGTCTAGTACAATGCCAAATCCAGTACAAGTACCAAATAGACAAACATCGTTTTCCGCTGGAAGGTGCCCGGCTCTGGCAGCGGATACCGCCCACGCGGATTAACGATTTTTACGACCCATTGCCACGGCAATAGGTCGAGCGGGGAAACTTGCAAGACTTTTTTGCGCTTCCTTCTGCCTTGTAGATGAGCAAGCGCAGGCGATAATTCTAGGATTTTATTTTCCAAAGGGCGAATCTAACAATGAAAGGTCTCTCCTCTCTCGCTCTCTTTCATTTATTACAGCACCATTATAAATCTTTAGAGGGATTCTTTAGTACAGATACAAACACAACAGTGCTGGCTACCATACTCCCCAAATAGTTGAATGAAAAACGTAACGCTGAATGGAATATGAATGAAAGAGAAGGTATTCAAAGAGAGTCACTCAATTGCAGATTCGCCCTAATGAAAAAAAAAAAAACATAAATTTGCGCAATCACGAGAAACGGACGAGATAAAAAAAAACGAGAAAAAATCGTCGTAACGAGAGAGTGCAAAACACAAACGTACGTGCCGCGCTGTCGAATTGTAAAAGAGAGGCACAAACATGCAGTACACTCCCGCCAGGGATGCCAGATAGTTTTTCAAAACATCTGTAAGCAACATTGAAAAATGTCTATTTGTCTGTATTGAGGATTTTGTCAAAAATTTGCATAAATGGTATGGGTGAGGGTAGTATTTTATTTGAGGTAAGGTAAGGAATGGTTTCGAAGAAATATGGTAATCTCATTCTCTCTTATACATTGGTTTCGAGAGCCTTGTTCACTTAACTTTTTCTGTTTTACAACTGTCACAAATTTTCTGGGAATCCCTTATTATTTAAAAAGTCTTGGCCTTTTCCAATTTACATACATTGTTGAGATCCTTCTTATTTTTTCGAAATTAACGCATGCATTAAAAAATGGACAGATTTTAGCGATTCTGCATGAAATCTTTGGGTCACCAGGTGGGGAATCCACCTGTGTGTCGCCAATCGTAGCAACTCTGTTGTGTTCAGAAAAAAAATTGATAGCATTATCAATCACAAAAATGGAGCGGCTGAAGGAGCTGGTGAAAAACATATTTTCGACGAAGCGCGATGTCGTGTTCATAATGGATGACGAGACCTACTTTACGTCCCCTACCAAGGAGGTAAGCGTTGACGTCAAATATATCTTCCATTCCAAGTTCCCGAAGAAGACCATTCTGTGGATGACATTCAGCGAGAAGGGAATGTCCAAGTCGCTTCTTGGACATATTCGCCTGTAAATATTCGCAAGTATACATACAGTATGAAGTATCTTCCCGAAGTTGCACCCTTCATCAAAAAGCATCAAATGAAAGACAATGTGGTCTTTTGGGCGGACCAAGAGATCACTGGAGGAGATGTACTGGTTGAAGATAGATGTTGTATTGATGACCGTAAACTCTCGCCAACGTCCTCAAGCTGCGACCTGATAGAATATGTTTGGTCGAACCTCGAATTGAGGATCTACTCCAATAATTTCGTGGCCAAAACGGAGAAGCCAAGACCAAGAAGAAGCTGCCGAGATTCATCTTTTTATCGGTCATGGATAAAGTTTCGGTACACTGCTGAACGGCTGCTCTGCAGAGCGTCGAGGCATTTTTGTAGCTCAATAAACGTAAGATTTTAGGAAACTTTGTTGCATTGAATTATCTTTTATAGTTTTTTTTAAGCACTGTCATTCAAAATTAGTCTATTTTTTTTAATGCAAACGTTATCTGATATTTTTCAAAGTACTGGAGTTCGTTAAATATATGAAACATACTTAAGCGTTAAAAGGATATTTTGTTTTAATTCTCAGAACGTTATCAAAGATTTCATAAAAGTTTTTGAAAACTTAAGACCATTCGATGCTCAACTTTAGCTAATGTACAAAAGTTTTCGTAGCTATACCTCGTACTTAATTTTCTTTTTTGAAAAATTATACAATAATCTGAAAATTTCTTAATATTATTTATATTAAGTTTTTTTTCGCATTCCTTAGCTTTTATTAAGTAATTTTAATTAGATAATATACAAAATAATTTTCAGAACTGCAGGGCAAACATGTCAACAGATGCCGGAAGGAACACGGTACCATTGAAAGTTCTGATTCACACAAAAAAAGTCGTTGAATCAGTAAAGCTTGTACAGTATCACTTCAAAAAAACATCATCCATGCTTACAAAAATTCAACTTCGTCTTAAGCTAACACCTCGTATTTAATATTAATAAATTTCTGATAAATTCCACAGATCTTTCAAAATTTCAACAGAAGCTTTCTTAAGTTACTCGATTTTTCAAGTTAGTAGAAATTATTAAGAGCTCTCTGAAAATAATATTGGATCCAAACGGAATCTCCACTTCTTGATCTGATAAATTTCGTGAATGTTTATGAGATATTCCATTCGGATAGATAGAGTTGAAGTAAATGCGATGGCATCTTAAAAACGAATGTACAATATTCTCTGCATGGCTGAAGAACTCTCAAGTTTTCAGTCCGCTATCAATAGACAATATGGCGAAGCTAAAAAAAAATCCCTAATTTTCATTTTTTTTAAATGAAAGCTTAACTTAAGGTCTGTTTGGATAAAGAAGGAGTTTAAATCAAGCTCGTGAAAAACCGGAGAAGATTACTTAACAGATAAATATAGAATGCTTTAGGTCAAAAAACAAAATCTCAAAAATTTTTTGAGTAGATACACTTTTTACGAAAATAGAGTAACATTTCCGTGCGAAAAAAGAGATATTATACAATTGTACTCAAAAATTGAATAAATAGAAGCGGGAGCGTACGAAGCAAATTTCATAAGAGGGGACGGACTTCAGTAATAAAATCAGACACCACAACAAAGCAAAATAAACTTGCAACTAAGGGGTTTGGCTATGATTGTATTAAACGTGGAATAAAACCGAGTGAAATAAAAGAAGAAGACAATTTGAACCATTTGTTACCCGGTTTTGAGGACCCGGAAATAGAAAACCACATTTTCAACGTGGTCGTATGCAGCATTGTATAGGAGCAAAATAGGTCATTTTTAAGTAAAAAAATTAACTACTTATACAAATAGCACTCAATTGAAATTTTATTCCAATATATTTGTAAGTTTTTCTGGTCAAATGGTGTTTAAACAAAGTCATTCTGTTTAGTCAAACGAGAGTAAGTAGCTTTCAAATCCTTTCACCCTTTCAAAATTTTGAAATGACACCCTGTATAGAAAAGAGAAACGTAGTACAACGTTAAAAAGAAGTAGAACAATAGCGGTGTAAGTGAAGGACAGTTGATCTATTTTTAGTGGTCTATATTTTTGAAACTGATCAACTGATCTGGTGGTCTATATTATTTAAATCAAAATAATTCAACTGAAACGAATTGCTGAAAATGGCCTTAGTGTAAAACAAAGAAATATATTTTGCTTTCTATTTATTCTTAGCATTTCAAGTTTATTGCACTTATCAAATAATTTTTTGCTTTCTTGAACTTACACTGTTTTTAATTGAGAAATTTCGATGCCAATACACCCAATGTGGCGCAATAATACTCTATGTCCCTCTGCCGGATCGGGATTCAAACCTTCGGATTAGTAATACCGACTTCGCTATCGTTTGCATCTAAATTATTTAAATGTAGCAGATTACGCTGAGCCATGGACATAGCATTGTTATAAACAGGGTCAGAAACACAAAACAGAAACTTTGGTAGCGGGCTGCCACCACCATACTACCCCAGCTATAGAGGGTATGCCACCCAAATACTCTGCTCCGACCCAAGTGCCCGCTACATAGGATTGAAATCTGAGTAATTATTATACTGTACGCTGTGCTGTGCAGTAAATCTTAGGTTTAGTTTCGTATACAGGAAGATTGTTTTTCTTACTAAGGGGTTATTTATAAACCACGTAGACTTTTTTAAGGGGAAGGAGGGGGAGAGTTGACCAAAGTCTATGCTCTAAACAAATTTTCACAAATTTGTATGGAGAAAAGTCTACAAGGGGAGAGGGGTAGTGTGAGATTTTCAAAAATGTGTCTACGAGGTTTATGAACAGGTTCTAACTTACTTAAAGCCAGAAGAAGACCTGGGTGTTCTCTGCTATACACAGAAGTCGTCATCAAATCATACGGTCCAGGATTGCAGTTCACAAGGTTAGCAGGCTGCGGAGGGTCTGCAGGTCGCTATTACTTGATCAATCTCGTTCCGCGCATCTTCTTGTTTAACATGTTTTTTTCGAGAACCATTTTAACCGGGCTGTCGTCCCTACGATGTGCCTAGCCTATCGATTTTTGCGGTGAAACCAATGGGAGGTTCTCTCTGCAAATCATGTAATTCGTGGTACATTCGCCTTCTCCATGTTTCGTCTTTCATCTGTTCTCGACCGTTTATTGTACGAAGCACCTTTCGTTCAGGATACCAAGGGCGCTTTTGTTCTCCACAAGCATTGTCCATGTTTTGTGGCCGTAGAGGAAAACAGATCGAATGAATGTCTTGTAGAAAGACTAATTTTGTAGAGTGGCACACTCGGTTCGATCTCAGCGTCCCTTGGAGCCAAAATTGTCGGGTGTCATTGTCGGGGGTCACCAATGAGCTCAGATAGTTGAACTAATCTTTCATCACCGTCGATCTGAACTCGGGATGGAAGGATGACAATGTTTTCTCGTGAAGCTAATCCTTTCTTGTACTTCGATTTTGTCACAATTATGACAAATTCAATCCTGCTAGTTTAAGCGATTATTCGTAAATTTATTAGGCACTGGGTACTGTTGCTCGATAGTGTAGTACAAAGTGAGACGTAAACTTCTTCTAAAGCCTAATATCACCACTCGAGACCGATAGCAAACTAGAACCATGAGGAAAGTTGAACTCGGAATGGAGAGTCAACAAGTACGTGAAACTTCCTAGGGCCGAAGACGTTGAACTCGATTATCTGGGCGGAGACATTTACTTGCGGCAGGTGGGGTGCATCCCCGCCAGCTGCAGGGCACTTGTCTCCCGCACTACACTCAACAGAACAGGACTTTGAGATCCATTACGAAGCTGCTTCTGCGTCGCAAAACGCAAGGTCACCTGACTCCACTGTAGCGACGCTCAGATCTGAAGGCCTTACTGTACGTGGTGTTTGCAGTCGGGCGCGTCATGGATTCCTGTGTACACGGTTGGCTTTCCCGCAACGGGTCGGCGGGCTGTCGATCGCCAATACTTAAATCGTGGTATCTTCAGGACCCGTCTTGAAACACCAACCAAAAAGTCTTTCTCGCGCGCGAGCCACTGATCGTCCAAGGGCGCAAAAACGATAGCTTGAGTTGTGCGGGATTATGGGGTGCTGTAACCGGCATGCAATGGTAGCTCCTTCGAGGGCTCGCCACCGTACCACAACATACCGTAAGTGTGCAGGATGCGAGCTGAAGGATAGTGCGCTTTGCCAGACCAGTCTTAAGTCAGGGGAAACCCTGATGGAGGACCGAAACTGTTCTGATTTGCAAATCGACTGGCACAATTGGGCAAAGGTTGCGAACGAAAGATCAATCGAACCACCTAGTAGCTGGTTCCCTCCGAAGTTTGCCTCAGGATCGCTGGAGCACGCAACGGTTCAGGCTCTAATATTATCTGGCAAAGCGGATTATGAGTAACTTTTGGAAAATTTTACAGTATTCGGTAATTTTTACCGAAATTTCCTGAACGTTCGGTAATCCGATTTACCGGATTTCAGTGAAATTTTACAGTATTCCGGAAAAAAATTACCGGAACTTGTCAAATTTTACCGAAATCCGTTAAATCGGATTACCGAACTGTTCAGCTGTTGAAAGTAAAAATTGACCGAATACTGTAAAATTTTCTTTGTGTGTAGGTTCTAAATGATAACCTATTTTCAAACTACAATGGGTACGTACCATAGCATTCTTACATGATGTTATTGCAACGTTGACAGCGAGCCGTCCCATGTCAGGACGTGCCAACCAACAGCGACGTGGCAGACATCTGTGGGCTTAGTGGGACAAGGATTGGTACTCAGAACTTGTGCTGTTGGATGAACCGAACGTACTTTTACGGCGCCCAAATAAACGACGCATCATCATTACACCATGAAAGATGTTGATTGCTACAAACAACAGGGCGGTGGACATGGGAGTCTTCATCCGCCATGGAGTATGTAACAAATCACTTGCCGAAGCACTTGGCCCTTAAAATGGGTGGTGGTTAAGTCGTTATACATAATCGCTGATGTATAAGTGGTGCAGCGTAACTTTGGGACGCCAGCGTGTAGGTAGTCTGCGTTGAAGTGCCTGGCGTAAGCTGATATGAGCCACTACCCAAGTAGCGCACTACGATCATAGTTTGTTGTAGTAACTTAATTATGACTTAACAAGTCATATTGATGTTTTCTCAACCAAATGGCAACAAGTGTGCAACTTGGGTAGCTCATATCTTGGTAATAGTAGCAAATATTCGAATGAGATCTTGGATAACTGAAGTGAAGAAGGGTTTCGTTGTCAACAGCAGTTGAACACGAGTTAGCCAATCCTAAGTTCTATGGAAAAACTGATATATTTGACGGACTTCCAGTCTTTACTGTACCACTCGTGTTGATCTCACGATGAGTACTGTTATGATAGTTTCAGGATCAAATTCAGTTTAACAAAAGTTCAGCGAATTCAACAAAATCTGTTTAATCTAATCTCACACTAACGCAGTTAATACTTGAAAGCATCCTGAAAATGCCTTCTTGAATACATACTTTTTCTAGTCATCGGCCAGGCCAACTGCGTAGCATTTACAGCAAAGAGGATTCCAAAAAATAGAGCGATTTCAGAAAGAGTGTCTGAAATCGCTCTATTTCTTCGAATCAAAAGAAAGATGATACCGTGGGCCTCCCTAACCAAACGCTTCCATATAGAGTTATATAATGTGAAAATTTTTATTTTATGGCTACAAAGATAAATTTATGCTCCTTTTGTCTGTTGGTGAACTTTTGGTATTTGATCCAAAATCTGGCAATAACATCAATAATCTGGCCAAGGTCATAGCGCGCCTTATCTCGCTCACTTTCCTAATTCAACGAATGAAAACCTGTGAAGATTTCCTACCGAAATCCCAACAACAATCTAACCAAAATGTCCCTTTGGAGATGCGGGGCAGCGATCCCCGTACCTCTCACATGCTAAGCGAGCGCTCTACCATGGGAGCTACATCCCCATGTGAGAATATTCCTCTTTAGAAAGTACCAGCCACTTCATATTCACAATCTACCAACAAAGATCGATAAAGAAGAGCCACTAAAATAAAGTTCAGCGCCCAACGAGGGGCTCGAACCCACGACCCTGAGATTAAGAGTCTCATGCTCTACCGACTGGGCTAGCTAAAAAATGGAGATGCGGGGCATCGATCCCCGTACCTCTCACATGCTAAGCGAGCGCTCTACCATCTGAGCTACATCCCCATGTAAGAAGATCGCCCCTTATAAAGTAACAGACTCTCCATATTCAAACCTACCAACAAAAGTCGATAAAGAAGACTCACTAAAATAAGTTTAGCGCCCAAAGTGGGGCTCGAACCCACGATCCTGAGATTAAGAGTCTCATGCTCTACCGACTGAGCTAGCCGGGCTATGTTTCAGCTGAAATTTGTACATGCCTTTATTTGAGAAATGAGATAAATAGGGTGACAAGCGTCTTAATACATGATGATTCCATTGCAAGCATTGAGTTTAAATCAGAATTTAAAAAAAATCTTTTAAAAACATGCTTCCAGATGTTTTGTACATACCTTGCTTATATGACGAGCTGATTAATTTTTTTGATGGTCACGTTATTGTTAATTATCTGGTCATTTGGTTATGCTTCCAGCTACAAAATCGTTTTTTTCTGTCATAGCAAAATTGGAGATGCGGGGCATCGATCCCTGTACCTCTCACATGCTAAGCGAGCGCTCTACCATCTGAGCTACATCCCCATGTAAGAAGATCGCACCTTATACAATAAGAGCCTCTCCATATTCACAACAACCTACCAACAAAGGTCGATAAAGAAGACCCACTAAAAAGTTCAGCGCCCAACGTGGGGCTCGAACCCACGACCCTGAGAGTCTCATGCTCTACCGACTGAGCTAGCCGGGCTGTGTCGGTGTGACGATTTTTTCAAACATTGGTTGGTAAAAAAAATTGAATAAGATGGCAAGCATCTAAACCAAGATGCGATTTAGTTAAAAATATTGAATTTATGCCTCAAATGAAAATAAAATATGAAGAACTTTGTACCTAAGGTTTCAGCCTTGCTGTATTCCTTTTTCAAATACGAACATTTTTTTCAGCACTATAGATTTAAAATCTGTGTCTCTTTCATTTTGGTTGTCAAATGTTTGTAATTTGTTATTTGGTTCAGAAAAATACCTTTTAGTGATATCGGCACCGTTAAAACCCAGTTATAAAATCCTTTTTTTCTGTCAGCAAAATTGGAGATGCGGGGCATCGATCCTCGTACCTCTCACATGCTAAGCGAGCGCTCTACCATCTGAGCTACATCCCCATGTAAGAAGATCGCTCCTCATAAGGTAGTAGTCTCTCCATATTCACTTATAAACAAAGGTCGATAAAGAAGACCCGCTTAAAAAGGTCAGCGCCCAACCGCCCAAGATTAAGAGTCTCATGCTCTACCGACTGAGCTAGCCGGGCTATGTTTCAGCCAAGATTTGTGCATGCATAGGATTTGGGAAATGAAATAAATAGGGTGACAGCGTCTTTAAAACATGACGATTCTATTGCAAACTATCATAATTAAAAAACAAATTTAAAACGATATTTCCAGATATATTGCACCTCGTTATATGACGAGCTGATTAATGTTATTGGTGCACATTATATGGTTAATTATTTGGCATTGGTTGCTCCAGTTACAAGATCTTGTTTTCAGTCAGCAAAATTGAGATGCGGGGCATCGATCCTCGTACCTCTCATATGCTAAGCGAGCGCTCTACTATCTGAGCTACATCCCCATGTAAGCATTTCGCTCCTTATAAAGTAACAGCCTCTCCATATTTACAACCTACCAATAAAAGTCGATAAAGAAGGCGCGCTAAAAAGTTCAGCGCCCAACGTGGGGCTCGAACCCACGACCCTGAGATTAAGAGTCTCATGCTCTACCGACTGAGCTAGCCGGGCTGTGTCGGTATGACAGTTTTTGAAGCATTGATTGGTAAAATAAATTTAATAAGTGACAATTTAGTTAAAAACATTGAATTTATGTACAGCTCATACCTTCAGATTCATTGAATATATGTCAAGAATGAAAATAAAATATTAAGAACTTTTCCTAGGAATTGGTTTCAGACTTGCTGTAATACTGCTCTCAAATACGAAACATGTTTTGTTTCTCAGTACTCAAAGATTTATTTCAATACTGTGTCCCATATATATATAGTGGTCAAATTATTGTTAATTGTTTGAGTCGTTTTGATTACGAAAGTAAACATCTGATTTTATTTTCGATTAAGTGACGAATCTAAAACATCGAGACAAACCAGATGGATGTTTTGATTACTGTCACTTTCATTCATATTTCAATCGCCTTCACGTTTTTCATTCTGTTATTTGTTGAGTATGCTAGCCACCACGGTTGTGTTTAGATCTGTACTAAAGGTTCCATCGAAAGTTTCATAATCACGCTGTAACAAATGAAAGAGAGCAAGACCGGAGAGAATCTCCCAATGTTAGATTCGCACTAATGAAAAAAAAACCCTAGAAATGCTTTTAAAAGTTTCCGCCCGCGTTAAACCCCAGTTATAAAATTATTTTTTTCTGTCAGCAAAATTGGAGATGCGGGGCATGGATCCCCGTACCTCTCACATGCTAAGCGAGCGCTCTACTATCTGAGCTACATCCCCATGTAAGAAGATTGCTCCTTATAAGGTAATAGTCTCTCCATATTCACTTATAAACAAACGTCGATAAAGAAGACCCACTAAAAAGTTCAGCGCCCAACGTGGGGCTCGAACCCACGACCCTGAGATTAAGAGTCTCATGCTCTACCGACTGAGCTAGCCGGGCTGTGTCTAAGCCCAAATTTGTTCATGCATTGGATTTGGGAAATGAAATTGATAGGGTGACAAGCGTCTTAAGTACATAACGATATTATAGTAAAAATTGTTTGTATCAGAAATTAAAAAAAAACACTTAAAAACATGCCTCCAGATTTATGAAACCTTGTTTGTATGAGACGAACTGATTTATGTTTTGGTGGTTACATTAATGTTAATTATTTGTCATTAACTGGGTTAAGCCCCAGTTACAAAATCTTATTTTCCTGCCTTAAAAAAATTGGAGATGCGGGGCATCGATCCCCGTACCTCTCACATGCTAAGCGAGCGCTCTACCATCTGAGCTACATCCCCATGTAAGAAGAACGCTCCAACCACTTCATATAGACAAATTACCAACAAAGATCGATAAAGAAGAGCAACTGAAAAAAGTTCAGCGCCCAACGTGGGGCTCGAACACCCACGACCCTGAGATTAAGAGTCTCATGCTCTACCGACTGAGCTAGCCGGACTATGTTTCAACCAGGATTTTTTCATGCATTGGATTTGGGAAATGAAATAAATAGGGTGACAACCCGAGCAGCACATAGTCGTCGAAATAAGTTACAGATACTTGATTATGACTAGAATGAGTCACATATAAGTAATCTTAACTCATTTGCTACAAATGTGCTACTAGGGAAGCGTCTTAAGTACATGATGATTCTATGCAAGCATTAAGTTTATATCAGGAATTAAACAAGAAATCAAAACACGCTTCCAGGTATATGTCGAGCTAATTTTTCGTCCCAACAGAGGCTGATTTTCGTCCCAGTTTGAGGAATAGTGCAGTGCTCAAATTTTTTATGCATTTTAGTTGATTCAGGAATTCATTTTCAAGGGTTCCGGCATCCCACAGCGCTATAGCATGGTAAAATATAATTGGAGATGCGGGGCATCGATCCCCGTACCTCTCACATGCTAAGCGAGCGCTCTACCATCTGAGCTACATCCCCACGATGGAAAATCGATAACTTTGACAAATCTGTTTCTTAAATCCATAGTGATTTAATTCCAAAGAAAGGCGATTGAGCTGGAGGGAAAAATAGTCTTCAGCTCTACTCTCAAAATAAGATTGGATTGTGCCTGCGTGAATTGAATATGAATCAATTTCATACATGTCGTTAATGTAATAACAAAACTAAAGGCATACCATTATAGTTACTGATTAAAACCGGGTCTCATTAAAACCAAATAAATTGAATTCAATAAGATTCCACTGAATAATGTCTTAAGATTCATTCGATCTAAAAAGTCCTTTTGGAGATGCGGGGCATCGATCCCCGTACCTCTCACATGCTAAGCGAGCGCTCTACCATCTGAGCTACATCCCCACGATGACTCGATGCCTCTTACAACGAATCATTAAATGGTTTTCGCCGAACGGTGTCGATAAAGAAGATCACAGGAAAAAATATAGCCGCCCAACGTGGGGCTCGAACCCACGACCCTGAGATTAAGAGTCTCATGCTCTACCGACTGAGCTAGCCGGGCACTTAAAATAATGTTGCTAGAAGCACATTGGCTTACAAAAACCATAACACGGCTTGCTTTCGCATAAAAGATTGTACTAAATCACTCCGCTCTAGGTCCGTTTTCATTCACTAGCAATCATAATCAATTGCGATCATTTCTCACTTGCTAGTCCACACACATTCAAAGTGTAGAAGATTTCCACGTTAAAGCACAACATATCAGAGTGCTGCTGTTTTCCTAGAATGCCTCTCGCATACACATCACAACGAACGACATGTTTACGCTACAGCATTCAACTGTTCATTCATGCAAAATAATTTTCGTTCATAATTCGATCACCACACCACACTAGCACCCTTTTCCCACCAAAAACTGTGAAAACAGCCAGCAGCTTGTCACACAAAGATCCACAGCTTTTAATGCGTATTCCAAGCACGTCTATCGCACCCATTCACTAGCACCGTGGTTGACACAACCACTTTTGGTTTTCGGATACTGCGAATATTCAAACACAAAGCTACATGCCATTCGTATTCGATGGAGCGGGCTTTTCTCTGTGGAAAATTAATACTCAAATCCATGTCAGCTTACATTTTTGGTTGGCATGAAAAAAGGATAACATAGAAAAAAAATTTGGGCTCAACCGGGATTTGAACCCGGGACCTCTCGCACCCAAAGCGAGAATCATACCCCTAGACCATTGAGCCGCATAAAAAAAAGATTGTTTGAAACGCATTCCAAGACGCCAAAATTCCAACAAAAATCATAGCAATATGCAGCCAGTAAGCCATTTAAACATATTGTTGGTACGTATTCGTGTTGACTTAAGGCCAAACAACAGATGTCTCATCAATATTTTCTTAACCTTTTTTTTTTCAATACTATCAGCTATGGTTTATCTAGAATCGTTGTTTCATAAACTTGTTGCATCTAATATATTCCAAATCAACATAATACATAACCACTTTTTCGTGTTTGCATGATTTTACGTCGAGACATGCGTTTTACACTAACACCAGTAGTTTTGATCGGTGGTTGTTATATCTACACCAACATAGCTGTGCATTTCTGTGGGTACTTGTCGGATGCAAAACATGAGTCGAGATCACGTATGAAATTACCAATCGGAATTGACGGGAATTTCTCCCTTCAATTAGGTCAGCAATTTTGTTATTTTCTAAAACATATTCTCCATCTGCTTCCTGTCAAGATTTCAAGCTCCGACCACATCTCCCTCTTCCACAAACTAGTAACATTCCATTCGATCGATCCACACAGGTTCCATCGTTTCCACCACTTAGGGTGTGGTGCGTTAATTAAGCTTCCAAATTCTTCATCACTCCAGTACACCTTTGGTTTTCCACTTCATCATCCATCATCACCATTCAGCACTTAATCAAATCGTAGCCGGGATCAGAGGAAAAACTTACCTTCAAAGCTAACAGATCCGGAAAAACAACACCAAAAAACCACCGAGCTCTAATCGCGATCCACGAACGAAAGACTAAAAAATGACGCTTCGCGAAGTTCGTTAACAAACTGAACTGGCTGGCTGACTCACATCATCAATGGGGCTATAGTCGGTCGTCTAGAAGTGCCACTACTGTGGTGGGCACCCGACACACATCAAAGCAACCAACACCTCACACCATCACCATAACAACGCCCCTGTCCGTATCACCACGACAACGACCGAGGCGCTTGTTTTCCTCTTATGCACTGTAGTAAGGTTACCTGGTTCTACACCGGCACGACAGGTATCTTTGCATAGTGCTGCGTGCATGCTCTAAGGCACTGACCAGCAAAAAGGGAACAGCGATAGCCGATAGTATCGGGGAAATGTAAACAGAGGGACTGAAAGTGCACATGAATGGTTACTGTAAATAGAAATCCGTTTCACATTTTCGACTGCGATGTTAATGGAATTTTGGAGTTGTGTCATTGATGTTCAATAAATATCATAAGCTAAGCTAAGAGTCAAATGAGAGATATGCTAGTTTCTGAACATATTTACTCAATGAAACACAAACACTCTTTTCTGTGTGTTTGTTTAGGATTTTAATCTATTTTTGTTCAAATGCTAATCCTGACGGTCAAATAAGTTGACCAGCCAACTACCACCACAAACAAACTCCATGACAATTTTAGACATGCCCTCCACTTTAGACTCCTACTAAGGTGTACATGTGATTCAAGAAGACTAGGAAGTCACTCAAACTATCAGCTTAGCAAACCAGGGTGAATTGATCAATAATGGAGGCCTAGTAATTTTTTTGAAAAAATAACGCTGATTTCAAGCCTTAAAAATTTGCTTTTATCTAGGGTTTTTTTTTTTTCATTAAGGCGAATCTACAATTGAGAGATTCTCTCCGGGCTCGCTCTCTTTCATTCATAAACCAATCACCTTTACGTTTTTCATTCTACTATTTGTAGAGTATGCTAGCCAGCACTGTTGTGTTTCAATCTGTACTAATGAATGCCTCGTAGGTTTTATAATGGCGCTGTAATGAATGAAAGAGAGCGAGCCCGGAGAGAATCCTCCAATTATAGATACGCCCTAATGAAAAAAAAACCCTAGATATGTCCGAAAATGCCTTGTCGTAGAATCCATGGCCTTTTCATACTATTTACTCTCTGTACGTATTAGAATTATGGCCCAAACACAATGATAACGAAACCTGAACAGCAACGGCAAACGGCAAAGCCCGATCTGAGTAAGCCTGCTTTTCGGAAAGAAAATAGGCTACACCTGAATAAAAAATTCCCATAGGCTTACAATTAAATGTATTGTAACCATACAATAGAATTTAAGGTATGTACAATTAATACCATTGTTCACAACGATAAGATGGTAATAGGAGTTATTTTTCCCACAATAGAATCTACTGTAAATTGAGGCATCGACAATAGAAAAGGAGGGTTGTCATTTTTTTCCTAACAAATTTGAGTCAATTACTATACCCGAATAAAAATTTACATCAGGCTGATGTCTGATTTTAATGTTTACATCAACATGAAATTCAGATGTACATCTTACGTTGAACACTAGAGTTCAGAAGGATTTCGCTGTATTTAGGCAAGGTAACATGATGTTAACATCAGACATTTTCAAACAATTTTTCTCTTTTCCAATGTCCCTTTGATGTCATGATTTTTTTTTACTTTTGACATTCAAACAAAATGTTTTTTTTTATGTTTTAAGGTTTCAAAGCTTATTGATGTTTTCAAATGTATTTGAATAAAACAGCATAGCCAAAGGATTATATATGTTTTCAGACGTATTAAAGGTTATGAATAAACATCTTATATATGTTTTCAAGTGTTGATTTTTTCCAATAAAAGAGATGATGTATGATGTATTCAGTTGTAGAAAAACGTGACGGTGTATCGTTCCAGATGTTTTCAGTTGTAGATAATAACATTAAAACCAAATAATCTGTTAGACTAAGGTAAATTTTTTTTCGGGCGTTGAATAAAGTACATAAAGTAAGCATGCACTAATATCGCCAAAACATATACGATTCTAATATCACATTTAATTCTAATCTCTTCGGATATGTACCGATATTTTATGTGTACAACATTTTACATCTATAAGAACATGGATTTCAACGCAACGTGTGATTGTTATGACACAGGATGTATTCTGGCTTATTATGCATGCAACATTTTACTTCACAAAGACCTTTGGTTCTGTCGTTCTATTGTAACGTTTCATTCTTATGTTGTAAGAAGTTTTCTTATGCTATAGACTTGCACTCTTTTACAGTAGAATGAAGTGTTTATTTCTAAGGTAACGGCCAATTCTAATGTCATCAGATGTGTTTAGATGTCTTAGGTACACAAATGTAACATCATCAATACGTTTGTTTTTAATGTGAAGTTTAAATATGTTGTATTTATATGTACTAGGGCCAAGGGGTGAGTCGCTGAGAACAGTGTGCCAGGCACGCCGTAGTAGAAAATCTGACACCATAACGGAACATGTGTGGCACTCTGTGGCAAACTTTTGACATTTGAACTTGTCGAAGATATAACCTGGCAACCCTGGATAATTGACGTTATAAATTGTTGTGGTGTTGTTTTAGTTTGTTTGTTTTGTCACGAAACAGAAATAAATATTAGAAGATAATTCATCATAAGTTAACATTTGAGCTTGCAGTTTGTTGAGGCAAAAGATTGAGTGGAACAATGGATGAGGTAAGTGATCAAATTAATTGGTCGTGACATAATAACACTACAAAGCTTCAATTAAAGGCACATTTTTGGAGCGAATTGGAGGCGCAATATCATCACATCTATATGAGGAATATTGTGAAAAGCAAAACCTCTGCAGCCAGTCACTGGGTCAGTTTATCATTGAGAGGATCCGAGTAATTGAAGAAGACGATCATGACTGAGAACCTTCGTCAAGATGTTGCAGCTGGTGGAACTTCGTTACAAGATATAAAGTAGGAAACACAGATAAATTTCGGTGTCTAAGCGGAGAAGTGATGTGACTCGCCAATATCAAGCGCAAAAAATGAATAAAGAATATCACAACCGCCATCTTCTTCAGCACCGCGTATTTCATGAGAAAATTATGCTGCATTTTGCTTTATAGTAAATGTATTTAAGTTCAAATCATAATTTTATCTCACAATAACTTTCTTTCGCCGAATGTATTGAGAACTCGGCTTTTGATGCCTTATTGAAGCAGCTGAAAAACCTTGAAAAAAAATTCTAACGGCTGTGGAATGTTTCGGGTGGAGGCCCCCCATGTCCAATTTGTCAAACGGATGAGCATATATCGAGGTTGTCGTTTTTGATGGATTAGTGAAGAAACTGGCACATTTACAGCTTGACCAGGCATAGCGATAATGTTCATTTCCCAAAGCCAGAATGTTAATCAAGGAAATGACGTTGAACATATACGGACAGTGAAAATGTTTAAAATATTTGTCGGAGCTTCGCGTCAGCCGGGAAAACCAACATCCAAAGAAAAAGAATAAATATATCATAAATATACATAAGCTTCTTGAGTTCTAATTTTTATACATCCAGCACTGAAAGTTGCTGTCTTGTCACAAAATTATCGAAAACGCGATTTCCGCAACAAAAATCTTGATTGCAAAGCAAAACAAAACAATCGGCTGGTTGCCAGGCGTAGTCAGAACATAACGATTGAACTGTAAAATGACTGTGGCATACATGGGCACCCATTGGCACTAGGATTGGAACATCGCATCGTTTAGAGGCACACTAAAAAAATAGGCACAAGAGATATTGTGCTGAGCGACTCACCCCTTGACTAGGGCGTAACTTCGAACTCTGAATACATATGGAATACGACAACCCACATTAAAATTTAATGTTTGGAAGATGTCTGCTAATATTTTTTAAAATCACCATTTCTATTTGGGTCGTCATTATCGAAGATTTTCTACTCTTCATATCACCATTTAATTTGCTTGAACAGCTCGAAAACCTATTTTTCAAGATCTCATCTACGACGTTTGACCTCACTTTTGCGTTACCTGCATTGCTCCGTTAGATAAATAGGTCTTCTCAAGAAACCGTCGGAACTACAATAAAAAAATAATACAAAAGTTATTGCTTTAGATATTGGGACACGAAACAACTATTTAGTGAAAGATTAATAAGAAAAATAATAATGTTTTCACTTGGAAAAATATGGCAACCGTGTTGCTTCAGTGACAAAAGATTTATTCAATTTTGGGTAAATGATAACGTCCAATATTGGAAAATGAACATTACCTAAATGTTAGTACAATTACTGTTTATTATTGTTTGATTTTACCGATTTTTTTGGTATTGGCAACAATACCTTATTTTAGGTTCAATAAATATCTAATTTTAGGTATTCTCATCTTAGCGTGTACCTCTCTTTTACTTCACGGGTTGCCTAGCTGAAGGCGATGCGAAACTGCAAGAATTGATTTTAGTGCATAACCTCATTGTCGACCATTTTTTTCGTCAAAGATATCCCATCAACCTAACAACGGTTGTACAACGAAAGCATGCCTGAATAAAAAAGTATTCTAGTTTTACAATAAAATATATGGTAACCATATAATAGAATATATAGTAGAGGAAAGGCTTGTAAGATGGAACGGCTTGAAAGATGGAACAGCGCCACTTTTGACATTCATAGCGACAACACGATTGCGCTGACAAGTGATAACCTCATTTTTTTACTATTCTTCAATTTTCATTTGCTTTTGGAGTGAATAAACTCATTCGATCTAGCTCTTCCAGGTTTCATTGTTCGAAAGTGGTGGAATAACTAAAATAGCAATTATTTCTTGTGCTTAGTAAGTGGAAATTTCGCATCGATATCAATAGGTTAACATTTGTGTTAGCTAGCATTTTTGGTGTATTTTTATGACCAAAGGCATTTCCAACAAATCGTAATTTGAATTTTAACACCTTGTAAACAAGCTTACTGAATTGTCAAAATGTGAGGTTAATATATTCCGTGCAATGATCTATGGCCGTACTTACGGATTGATTTGAACATGACAGACGTAAACAATACACATTGAACCTAGTTTGCTGAAAATGTCACTGAGGTAATAGCTGGGAATCACACTCAGATTTATTTTACAGAAATCTGTAAAGTTTTACCGAATTCTCAACAGCCGAACGTTCGGTAGTCGGATTTAACGGATTTAACGGATTTAACGAATTTCGGTGAAATTTTAATCGAAATCCGGTAATATTTTTACAGATAACTGTTAAATTTTACCGAAATCTGTTAAATCGAATTACCGAATTTCGGTAAAACTTTACAGATTTCTGTAAAAAAATCTTAGTGTGTAGACACTCAATCTGTTCAGTAAAATTTCAAACAGCTGAACAGTTCGGTAAAACTATTCTTAAAAGTTGAAGAAAACATAAATTCTTTCGAAATTTACATTGAACGCTTCATGTCGCTTCATTCTAAAATTAGCAATTGATAGAAAAGTATAACATTTTAATAATCTTCCCTACATTTCATGTGCTGATGATTTACAGTTTACTGACTTTTTCAGCTGTTTGAAATATACCGACTTCAGTAAAAAAAACTTAGTATGTAATTTCTGAAAGAGCTTGAAATTTCAATTCAAATTCATGTTCATGGATCGAGCATTTGAATACGTTTAAAAAACGCAAGCATTTTCAGTCAAATCTAGGGTTTTTTTTTCACTAGGACGAATCTGAAATTGAGAGACTCTCTTTGATCACTTTCTCTTGCATTCATATTCCATTCAGCTTTACGTTTTTCATTCTACTATTTGTACAGTATGCTAGCCAGCACTGTTGTGTTTCTATCGGTACCAAATAAAGACTGTGTTCGATGAAATTTGGACACACGCAATTGTTCGTGACTTTTTAGCGTGTGGGTAAAAATTATTGAAATTTTAACTGAATGTATTTCATTGTGTTGTGTCAATTATGTAATAAGTTTCGTGAAAATCGGTCGAGTGATTTCAGTGATGGCTTCGGATGAAGAAATAGTGCGCCAACAAATTTTGGGCACTCACTTCGAAAACCGAAACGCTTCTCATCGATGGATCGGAAAACAGCTCGGAATCGCACATTCAACCGTATCTCAGGTGATCAAAACGTTAAAGGACCGTAAGAAAACCAAGCGGAAAAATGGTAGTGGCAAAAAACGTGGCACATCAAATCCGGAGAAGGCCAGGATGGCATTGAACCAAGTTAAGCGTTATCCCAACATTTCGATCAGGGATGTTGCGAAAAAGGCGAAAGTTTCAGTTTGTTTTGTGCAGAAAACAATGAAACGTTCTGGATTACATGTGTACAAGGTCCAGAAGGCACCGAACCGGAGTGATAAATAGAACTCGGTGGCCAAAACATGTGCAAGAAAACTGTACAGGGAGTGGCTCACAAAACCGTTCTGCATTGTGATGGACGATGAGAACTACATTAAAGCCGATACCAAACAAATGCCAGGACAGGAACAATACGTCGACACCTCTAAGTTGGCCGTTTCGGAGAGTGTACGGAAGAAGAAACTGTCGAAATTCGCCAAAAAATTCCTTGTCTGGCAAGCGATCTGCGGATGTGGCAAAATGAGTCAGCCCTTCATCACCTCTGGTATCGTCAACGGACAAATCTACAAAGACGAATGCTTCCAAAAACGACTTCTGCCCTTCTTGAGATCTCACGATGGCCCGACACTGTTTTAGCCGGATTTGGCATCTTGCCACTATGCCCGGCCCGCCTTAGACTGGTACAAAGATTATAATGTAGTTTTTGTACCAAAAGACGTCAACCCTCCAAACACTCAGGAACTTCGCCCAATTGAAAATTTTTGGGCGATCATGAAGGCAAATCTCGTTTAAACTCCAAAACTGATAGAAAATGAACTTGAACTAAAGAAAGTGTGGTTAAAAGTAAGTAAGCAAGTCGGTCCTATCATTGCCCAAAATTTGATGAAAGGGGTCAAGGAAAAGGTGCGGGCATTTGGGTTGGGAGAAGAGGCTCAATAAACCAATGATGTCAAAACTTAACCATTTAATAGTATTTTATTTCTGAGAGTTTGAAAAGAATCGGGCCCAAGGAAAATTTTTGGTGACCTATTTTGTGTGTCCAAATTTCATCGAATACAGTCTTTAATCCATCGAAAGTTTTATAATGGTGCTTTAACTAATGAAAGAGATCGAGAGAGGAGAGAATCTCTCATTGTTAGATTCGCCCTTTCGAAAAAAAATATCCTAGAAATGTGTAATTTGAAGTACGTTTTAATCGTGTTGTAAAAATAAATTGAAGCTCTCTGCTTTTTCAATTTATAAACACGTAAGTACTATACTTGGAACGATGCTCATCTGACGAAAAAGTCAAAACTTGGTTTAAACGGACTTATGACCTATTGTTAGAGCAAAACAGTTAACAGGCAAATGAGAACAAGAAACTTTCCTCTTTTCCACTCTTTACATTGTTCCTTCATGTGTTAAAACGTAAAAGCAAATGCTATGTATGCCATTCAGATGCTCAATTTCTGATCAGAACTTAACTGGAACGGCAGCAATGTGCCCATGTTCATCATCACAGTGCAACGTGTGTGGTTTTGCACTTAAAGCTGCTGTGGCAGCTTAAGTTGTTTACTTAAAGGTGGATTTTGATTTCATACTTTATTGAATTACGGTTCAATTAAGCCTTAATTATCCATTTCTCAAAGCCAATCAAGCTCGAAAATTCAACTGTGGACTGCATTCAACCAGTGAAAAAAAAAACGCCACCACGTTCCGTAGCCTGTTTAATCATTCAATTAATTAGAACCATTACACTGATTTTAATTAGATCCCATTGTCCTGTTGATTTAGGTCTCATTATGAGCCAACATACCTGTGCCTTTTTGCCCGTTGAACCGCCATATGCTAGCGCTATCATTGCCGTTTAGCCACTTGCCAGGACGTTGCTGGGTGCTTTAAATGCGGCAAATTTACCTTTGGTTATCTGTACACGGAAATTCATGTAGTACACACAGTCATGTAGGTGAACGTTGGACCATGTAGCAGTGAACGGATTAGCACAAGTACAAGCTTCCTCCGAAGGCGCCCATGACCCACGTTTCGAGAGTGGTGACGACAACGACGGTGGCGGCGAAGACGGCGATGAGTGTAAAAGTCAGTCGAGTGCTCGTTGACGTAGATAATTACGATATTGTCTCCGCTGGTAAGAATAAGCCCAGTAGCTTGGAGTCAGTCTGTCGGAACCGGATCTGGGACGGTTAGGAAACAGTGGAATTTATTGCGAAAAAACATGTTACTACACACTTAGAAATTATGAATTTTACACGAGATCTAATCCATGTTTGTAAATAGTCGGGGAACGTAATAGTCGGGAGACGTAAAGAAAGATTTCGTGTGAAATTACGTCTCCTGAAACTGATACATACGCAATTCGACAAAAGATGTGTTTGGTTGAATTTATTTTCTCATCTCTTTCAACACATTCTTATGCGCTAAAGGACGCTTGCATGTGTCGGTCTCAGGGACAGAAATTTACACGAGATTTTGGTAGTGTGTATGAAAAGAAGCCCTAGTACACTTGTTGCCATTCAGTTGAGATAACATAAATATGACTTGCTAAGTCATAATCAAGTAAATACAACTAATTATGATCATAGTGTGCTACTTGGGAAAACTACTAGCAATAACCCAAGAGTTAGCAGTAGAAAAAGTAGCTTTAGTCTAGCAGTTAGAGGCTACAGAATCAGTAGAAGCATAGAGCGTACACATAATGTATATGGAACTGGTAGATCATCTCCACGTGGCACAGTGGTCGGAAAAGCCTTTTTTCACGGCGAAATTAATAACACCTGTTGAGTCCAAAATTTAACAATGGACGAAAAGTCCAGGATCCAGAAGAACACAAAAAACTACCTTTGCGACGAACTGACACGGCCGAAGGTCTTTATTAAACTAAACTAAACTCATCTTCGACTGAAGCCGCTCCACCGATGAAGTCATCCACATAAAAATTCTTCTGTAGTGTGGGTGCACCGAGTGGATAAGCACCGCCCTCATCGATGACCAGCTGCTGCAGCGTTCGAGTCGCAAGGAAGGAGGAAGGACTCAAACCATAGGTAACCGTCAGCAACTCAATGATTTCGATTGGATCCGCCGAGTTAAATCGCCACAGGATTCTCTGGAGTGGTGTATCGTCCGAGCAGACCAGAACTTGTCGATACATCTTGGCGATATCGGCAACCAACGCCACAAGAAATGTGCGGAATCGTAGGATAATGTCTAGTACATCGTCCTGCACCACGGGACCTACTAACAGCGTTTCTGTTCAGTGAAAAGCCCGCAGAGGTCTTGGAAGATGCATCGAAAACGACGCAGACCTTCGTCGTCGTGCTCGCTTCTTTCACTACCGGGTGGTGCTTTTTTTTTTTAGACGGGATGGAAAATCTGCAGCCAGACACCTGAAGAACTCAGGGTGTGGGGATGAGGGTGCCAACTCCTCGACCCACTAAAAACCCACCCGTGCCTTAAGCCTTTCTCCCTCCCCGGAACCACCTTTCGGTATTACTTCGGGGAGGGGGCTTTTGTGCTAATTAAGCACCCACTATGTCTAACTACTTAGGTCTTTAGTAGTTAGCATCGCCGACCTGACGCTGATTCGATCGAGATGCTCCTGGATCCAAGCAGGGTTCGGGACGTCTGTGGCACTCCAGATCATCCGCGATCTCCCTACCCGACCGCTTACGGTACCTGCCGAACCTCGCGTCGAATGGTCCCTCCACCGATCGAGAAAGTCAGGGCCATGTCACGACCGCTTACGACCTCCTGCCGGCTCCTGCGCCGTATGGCGCTTCCTCCGTTGTAGCTCGTTTAGCCGTTAAGGGGAGCTTAACGTTTCCAGGGTGCACCGCGGGGAGGCGAACTACTTCCACACCCCTACAACCCTACCCCTACCGGGTGGTGCGGGAGGTAGTATGTGCCAGAATGGTGTCCTTCGTCCTCTTGTTCACGCCTCGTGTGTCCAAGGGAGAGATATTCCGCCATGAACTTGTCGGACTCCACCTTCAATTCCGGGTTGCGTTCAAGTCTTCGTTCTACGATGTTGAAACGGTTGAGTGCCATAGACTTGGATTCACCAAGCAATGCGTCGAAGTTGAGCTGTCGGGGTAGCTGGACGATGTACCTGCCTTCTGCGTTCCTTGAAGCAGTGGATTGAAACATCTCATCACATTGCTTCTCCTCAAGAGAACAATCGGATCGCTTCTGCAACTCTTCGACCTTCCAAAATCGTTCGACGCTTTGTTCGAGGTTGAATAGAGATACCGCCACAATGGAGCAAGGAGGATTCACTTTTGCTGAAGCAATTTTGTCGGCGGAACCAGAGACAAGCCATCCAAAGACACTGCCTACGAGCATAGGAAGAGGTTTTGGCAGGTTGATTGAAATGTTAAATTCCCAGAATCATATCGATCGGAGCACGCTTGTGGAATTGAGGATCCGCTAGGAAGAGGTTCGACGGAAGCTTCCAGTGCTGTACGGAAACATCGTGGGCAGGCACATCAGGAGTGACTCGTGGGAGGATTAGGAACTCGGCGTTCACGGAAAAGTTTTCCTTTCGGGACCGGATCTGGACGTGCACGGACTGCCTAGCATGCAGTGGCTGCTCACCAATACCTTGGACAAGGATATTTGTCTTGCTTCGTTGCAGCCGCAGTAATTGAGCCATCTTCTCCGTCATCAGATTGGGTTGGGATGCGGACTCAAGCAGTGCTCGAGCATAATGCTCCTTTCCATAGCGATCTACAACTATCACGATTGCCGTCAACATGAACATTCGACCTCTTGGAGCGGAAGACTGTAGTTAACTTCTGCCGGTTCGTAGGATGTGGCAGCGGAAAGCACGGATGATGCGGTGTCGTCAATCACAGAAGTCAAATTCACGTTGGTAGATACCCGAGCAGTGTTGCTAGTTCCGGAAGGGCCTGCATTGTCGCCAAATCCGCCATGGAGTAGAGAATGATGACGTCACCGGCAAACTCGACACGTAAATTTCGAAGTGCAGATCCTCGAAAAATGGTCAGTCCGGAAGCAGTTCAAACAGAGCTGATTTGCATTCTCAAAAACCAGACGATCAGCTGCGAACATCTTTCCAAATTTCGTACACTGCCCCAATGGATGGCGCTGCTCGCAGGCAAAACACTTGTTTGGATTGCCGACTGCCGTTACAGATGACGATTTCGCCGAGTAGGCCTTCGAAGCTGTCGAAACATGAGCGGACGTGACGTATTGCTGAGGAGATTGGGCGTAGTTTACCGAAATGGATTCGAGAACTCGAATGCGCCGGTGCAGAAACTCAATGAGTGCATCGTATGATGGATTGTCGTTTGAAGCTGCACGATCCTCCCACGCTTTAAGAGTCTCATCCGGAAGGCGAACGCACAACAAGTGCTCCAAAATTGTGCTCCAAGCGTCGATCGGTTCTCCGAGCCGCCGTAGGATTTTGGTGTGCCGCTCGAAGTCATCGAAGCCGTTGTCTCCTTCTTCACTCGATGAATCTCCTTCATGGCTTGTAGATGCCGCAGGTACTCATTCGCAAACCTGCTCACTAGTGCTTGCCAGGCCAGTGGATAATTGGCAGCACTAATCACGAACGACTCGATGACCTGAGCAGCCTCACCAGTTACAGATGACTTCAGGTAATGGAACTTCTGTATGTCCGGGACGTCCTAGTTCGTGTGGATCAACGCCAGAAAAGTGTCGTGGAACGCCAACCATTCCTTATAATCGCCGTTGAATTCGGGCAGAGTGATCGTCGGAAGCTTTAGACCCTTGAGAGTGGAGGAAACCGTAGAGGGGAGGAGGTTGGGAGTGTTGCCCGACGAAGTACTCGGAGGCAGTTTCGACTACAGACCAGCCTTTATTCGAAAAAACTGGCTTTCAAAGCCGGACTTGTCTCCTCGACGCATTCCAGAGCTGTTTGTATTTCCTCAACCTCTTGCCGGATCGTGTCTAGGTTCTCGATCTGCAGTGTCACCTCGAGCCTGTCCATTTCGTCCGGGTACGCCTCCAGGAATTGGCCCGCTCGGCTCAGGGAAGCCAAAAGTGCAGTGCGTCGAAGCATCATCTGACGCTTTTCTTGTTCATCCGCCATTTTGGAAGGCACACACGTACGCCGACGACAGTGTGCTGGATGGATGTGCCTGTGGCCTTGCCAAGGCGAAAAATGTGCCTTGTATATTTATCTCAGCCAACAGGAACAAAAAATGAAAACCACATCCCCCGACTCTCGGATGGCCTACTTCCGTAGTGATGAAGTACTGCTTGTTATCTGCCACCAGAGCAGCCAAGAATAGTGCGAGCGATTGCCAGTGGATGAACTTTGCCGGAAATTGGCTTTGGAACCGATGCACTTGGATGACGTCACTCAGCAAACCGTTGGTCGTACCGAAACCGCCAGAGAATGGTAGTAGGCATCGTCGTGGGCCGTTGATGGTAGGAAAGGATGGTCGTGCACAGGAAAATACGAAATCTAAAGGGCACCAGCGGGGGTCAAGTCGAATTTGGACTGGTACTAACCTTCTGAAGGCTATGCCTTGCGGGCTATGCCTTGTATAAATTGGCCGGCACCTTCAACAAGATGGACGCAACCTCCGCATGATCTTTTGGAAGCCAATTTCAATGGCTAGAGCCGCACAATGCTGCACAATACGAAATTGTTTCCACTTCGATATGGAGATGATGGCGACTTGGCTTTTGTCAACCGTGATGTTGCGTGATGGATCGTCCGGGAGAACTGATTCGTGATCGCGGACGCAGGCGATCAAAATCCTGGTTATGACATCAATTTGTTGAGTCCAAAATTTTACAATGGACGAAAAATCCAGGATCCAGAAGAACACAAAAAACTACCTTTGCGACGAACTGACACGGCCGAAGGTCTTTATTAGACTAAACTAAACTTAACAATTTCTACTCTATTATGTGCGGCAAACTTTCGTTACGATACGTTGCGTGTGTTGGTATAATTGTTCCCACAGTGCAAGGGTTCGGCCGCATTGGTCGAAAGCAACTTAACATCGCAACAACACTCCTAAGGGAAACGTTGCCGAATCATGGTGTCTTCTACAAAGTTGTATCTGGACAAGTTGTCCATCTTGTGGTGATAGTTTGGTAGTTTCAAACTTTTGAACGAAACACAATTGAAGGGTGACGTCAAAAGCAAGTTTGTAGGGAATATAATTTCAAGCAACTTTGCGCAAGTCATCATTTTTCTGTCTCTTCATTCGACCATGATAGAGCTATTTTTCTGCTTTATATCAGGGTGTCTCCAAAAAACGCGTTTTTTCATTATAATTTTTTTGTTTCTCATTTTAGGATTAAGTAATGTTCAAACAAAATGTAGAAAACGTTATAGCGCACAGTTTTGCTCAACAAAGGTTTTTAATATTGCTTGTGATTCGATAGTTACGAGTAATTTTAACTAAAACTAAGCGTTTTTTCTTTTCGTCCTTATGATTGTTTAGGCGAGAATTGGCCTGAAAATCATCAAATTCTTGTTTTAATAGGTATCAAGGAACATAATGCTATATAAATGAGCCCGGGTACTTCTGGAGCACACGAGTGGGGACTGCGTGAAATCGGACATTTTTTTCGTTAAAATTATCCCTAGCTTTTGAACAATAAGTTGTATAATACTTATACATTTAGTTCAGCAAAAACTTAGATCATATTTTTCTCTACACTTTGCTTGGAGATAACTTTTTCCTAAGAATTGAAACTAAAAAGTTACAATGAAAAAACGGTTTTCTTAGGGACACCCTAATCTACATCAACAAAATAGCACCAAACTAAAGCAGGGCACAAGCGCCAGATGCTTCACTCGTTTGCAGGACTTGGAAATAGTTCCTGAGCAGACCTCCAAAATAATTCCTGAAGGCTCCTGGAGTCTTGAAAAAATATTTAGAGGAGTTATTCAAGATCCTAAAGACCTTCTCATATAGGTATGATTTTTTTTCTCTATATAACCAATTAAACCTCCACCGCAGTCCATCACCCCAACCACCGTCGTCTCCAAGATCTTCACGGTTTGTTGACTATGGTACGACTTTAGCCCTGTCACCCTCCACCGGCATATTTCTTTACCTGGCACATCGTCGAGCATAATCGCAATTTGCTTCAAAAGGCTGGCTACCACACCGATGCTCTGGAACCGACATCCCGGGAGGATAAGTCTAATTAAAGAGGGAAGGTATTCCTGGATTGTTAGCTCTTTGGCTCTTATCCTGGCTCCGTCAGCCGGGACAAACCGAGAAGCAAATATATATAAAGAGTTGGCAATGGTATTCCGTCGTTCCGGCGTTCTTCTCGTACATTGTTCCGGATATGTTGTTGTTGAGCATACGGAAAGCTCCTGTGCTTTTCGAGATTTGCACTAGCTCGCACTCTGGATTTGTGACCGAAACTGCCTTCATGCCTACAACTGCTAGCCATCATCGTATTCATGCATCATTAAGCATTATGGGTTCTTGGCTCCTCGGAGAAATCAACCCTTTCAACTAGAAGTCCCATTAACAAACCGAAATTACTTACTTGCTTACCAGCCTTCAACCCGAAACCAATAAACCTACTTCTGGGGACGTTAACATCTTTTCTGCTTAGACTTAATTGCGTTCCCTACCGAGTGTTAAATGGCGTCTATCTAGAACGGTTCAGCTAACCGAATCGACGAGAACCGATCCAAGTGACCTAATTTTGCGATGAACCGTTAGTAACCGATTCACAAGTGGAATCAATTAGAGATTAATTATGACCGGATGGGAATTCTTGTGCGGTCGTCTACGACTCAGGACAATGGGTTGCGTATGTAGGTGTATGTCTGTGTGTTTGTGTATGCGTTTTAGTTGGTGAAGTTTAAAGTTGATTCTGACCGCGCGTGCTGTACGCTTGCCCTGCAGAAAGGAAACGAGTTTTCCCTGTGAATGGGGAGGGCCTTTTGTG
Organism: Aedes japonicus; assembly: GCA_034211315.2. Taxonomy (NCBI): domain Eukaryota; kingdom Metazoa; phylum Arthropoda; class Insecta; order Diptera; family Culicidae; genus Aedes; species Aedes japonicus. The sequence goes on along the minus strand of JASCZW010001065.1, from coordinate 96,238 downwards.
TAGCAATTCGGACAAAGGCTAACCAGGAAGTGGTGCTATCCATCACCATGGCAAGCAGGAGAGTCCATTATCGTTGGGGGAAAATTTATGGTTTGTTTCGGAACTTTTCACTTGTTGTTACGGGCAAGTTGTACAAATTTTATAATGCAAATTTTGACAAATTTATGACGTTTGATTTTGAGAAATTCAAGAACGAAGAAACACTCTAGGCATTTGAACCCAATGTCCACACTAGTGGACTGAACACAAAAGACACATTTTCAGCCGGTTTCGGTTGGATCTTTGGAAAGACCAAAGTTTTGCTTTTGTCACAAACTTGTCTGCTTTATACATGCTGATGTACCTTTTCGTTGAAAACCGGAAGAACTCCGAAAAGTGGTTGTTCTCAACTTCGCACATGGGAAGGGCTCCGTTGGAAGGTGAGGCCAAAATTATCAAAATGTTCTAGTTTATTTTCTTTTGAATGATTTTCAAATTAAAATTACATCTATAAAGGGTGTTCCGATCAAAATTTGGTCAAACAGTAATGTCGATCAAAGTTTTTATTAATAAGTCAAATTCTTATTATTTTTCAAGTTCAGTTAATACAGAATACAGGAGAAATATTCAGCTAAGCTTCCTTTTTACCGAATGCGAATTGCCGGGTCTTTCGTTTAACACCTGCCATAAGATTTTGTACAGTCTCCTTGTCCACTGTATTCGCCGCAGAACGCCAGTTTGCCTTGAACTGTTTCTGGCTCACAACAGTTGTTTGAGTCTACTTAAGGTTCCGCTTGACGATGGCCCAATATTGTTCGATTGGGTGGAGCTCTGTTGAGAGGATTCTTGTCTTTGGGCACCACTTGAATGTTGTTGGCAGCATACCACTCCATGGCTTTTTTTTTCCGTAATGGCAAGATGCCAAATCCGGCCGAAATAGAACGGGACAATTGTGTCGCTTCTGGAAAGGCAGTAGACGTTTTTGTAGGCACTCGCTCAGGTAAATTTCCTGGTTGACGGTTACATTGGAACCGGACAATGTAAACGTTGCTCTTCAAGCCACAGGTTCAGATTTTTTTTCGAGAACTTTGACAGTTTAATGTGCTTGAAAATATTTGCCATATTCCCCCGTCCGGTTGCCGTATCAAATGCATGTCCAGAAAGCTGTTTAAAGTCAGCATTGACGTAAGTTTCATCGTGCTGTACCACGCAATCAAACTTCGTGAGCATCGTCATGTACAACTTTCGCGATCGGGCTTTGGCCGAACACTTTTAATACGTTAGTAACAGTTGATTTACCCAAATTCAACAATTTCACCAACTTGTCGTGAGAGAAGTTTGGATTTTCGTCATGCACGAGCAAAATTTTGATGCGTTGCTTCTCTTCCTTCGACGACATTTTGATAACTGAAGTGCTAATCTCAAAATCAAAATAAAGACATGCTACATGTGAAATAGAGCTATCGTGGATTTTTTATGCTGCAGAGAGTAGGCAGTCTGTTCAACTTTTTGGCTTCACCGAGGATGTCAACATAGTAGCGCGTAACTTTGAGACGATTATGGAAACATACATCAGACTTAAGGCTGAAGCTGTTAGGTTGTGATTTATGTTGGAAAAAAGTTCACAAAGGGAAGAGGCTCACGAGTAGACAATGTTAACCACCACGTGTTCAGAGAAGAACTCGTTTATCTGTGCTCATTGGTGACCACCAATGACGACACCAGCAGAGAGATAAAAGCGCACATTATGGCTGGCAGTCATGTGGACGCTGAGATCGAAATGAAAGTTGACCATCTACAAGACATTAATTAGATCAGCAGTCCTCTACAAGCATGGACATTACTCACGGAGGACCATCGCGACCCTTGCTGCCCTTGAACGGATGGTGTTGCGTACGATCTACGATGGAGTGCAGATGGAAGACGGAAAGTGTGTAACGTTTTCGACGTTCCCAAGATTAGATCAGGTGTTTGTTAATGTAATTGGCAAAATACCTTCAAGTGCAGTTAAATTTAATACCAATAATTTTTTGATTGTCTTTATTTCATGAACCATTAGCAATGTAGCCATAACTCGAAAGTTTAGTTTGCTATAAAATAGTATCAGTACTAGAATTAAAGCTTCTTATGTTAGTACTAAAATTATGGTTAGGCTAAAAGTGAGAGTATACACAGGAGTAAACTGTGGGCTCGACTAAGAGGTATTGAATTGGTGTTGGTAAATGTCCGATGGCATGACGATGCTGATTTTGGGATACGATGGTTTTGCCGAAAGAATCAATCTGGCATTTCCAAATCAAGTCGGATTCAGAGTAGACGGTTAGTTTTGTGAGAAAGCCAAATTTTTTTATGTTGAAAAGGTGCGTTATAAAAAAATTTAAATAAATCTAAGTGAAAAGTCATGGAAGTTAAACAAAATCGTATTAAAATCATCGCAGTGTGAATTGTGTAACTTAATATTTTTTATTTTTTAGTTAGTTTTCAGTTCAGTTACATCACAAGAAGCGAAAACTCTGCTCTTGTGCATTGTAATTTTTATACAAAAGGTAATTATTACAAATATGAGTTCATTTTATGATTTATTTCTAATTTCTATTATGTGTTGGACATCAGCGTCCAACGGGCGCTTTTTTTGTATGGACAAAAGCCCTTTGTCCATCGTTTCCGCCATCTTCTTCGGCATTCGTCCGCGTGAGACATCACCGGTGACGACTGTGCTCATCCAGGTCCGCCAGTTTGGTAGCCAAACGGGGTGGAGAGAGAAACCATCCGGCCTGCCTGCGTTCCTTTGGGTTCGATCGGGTAGAGTACCGGATACGCCGACACCCTCGCCCCGCACCTATAGTTCGACCGTATTGGATTGGAGCAGACGCCGCTGTCTGAAGCGTCGGGATCTCGCGAGCCAGTTGAAACACCTGGTTACCCACTGTGCTGGACAGAACATCGCACGATATCCACGTGCCCCCTGTCTGATGCAACAGACAGCCGCCAAAATCCTGCGCAGGTATGTTTCGCCATGGCCATTACACGACACAACCACACACTCACACTGATTCGGAAAAGAAAAAGCAGTAATACATAAAATGAACTCTTACCTTCCCTTTGTTTAATTCATTTCACGAATGCTAAGCCCTGAGGTAAAATTGTCCGCCCAGGAGATCGTTAAGTTACGTTTCACTTTGCGCTGATTTTGAACACGATTCTTATTTTCCACTCAATGTGCCGATTGCGTTAGATTCAATTAGAAACCGTTCAAGACGACCCCGAGAACTGCACTTATGCTCTCAACAGCTTAATCGGGCAAACCTTTCACACGACCAGTGGCCTTCCGGTAACGGGAGTGGCGCTTAAGCCACTGTGTTAGCTGCATCAGCTCGGAATTTGGCGAACGGTTACAAGTGGAGCAGGCAAATGAACCACTAGTCGAACACATCGCTATAATCGGTTGACTACGGTGACCCAGTTAAACAAAATGCACACCCTGTACCGAATAGAATGAAGACTTCTGTATTCAGCAGAAGCCACCCGGCCTTGGTCTGATTGGTAAGGTAAGTTAAAAGAGTAGCCAATCGTACACTTGTAGTTAAAAAAAGGTCAGATGAAACTCCTCCCTAAGCCATCGATTCCTGATCTACACATATAGAAATTATAAATTAAACACGAGACTTCATTCATGTTTGTAAAAACTCGGGGAACGTTAATATAGATTTCGTGTAAAATTATGTCTCCTGAAAAGGCACATACGCAATTCGACGAGAGATGTGTTTGATTTAATTTGTTTTCTCATCCCTTTCAACTCATTCTTATTATAGACACTTTATATAGAGCGGACAACGCAAAATCATACAACCCTGAAAAATGTCATAAATTTGAGCAATTGATCTGGCACCACTTGTATTTGTAGAAACATGAAGTAAACAGCGCAATAGGCTAAAAAAAAGATTCGGTTTCGATGTTGGTAGTTTGTTTTTATTCCGTTTGAAGATATTCATTAAAAAGCATAGTGAAAAGTGCTGTGTGAAAACGAATTGTTTGGAGCGAAATTGTGGCAATAACTCGCGATGTGAGGTGAATTCTGTGGGTTTCTTCCGGTTTCCAAAAAAAGATATTATAAGGCAGAAATATTTTCTGCATTATTAATTATAACAACTATATCCAGTTACATTTTAAATACTTAAATTTACTGAGTATTATATGTTCATGATTGGCTTTTGTCAAAACAATACTTGATCACAATACTTGCTCCTTTGAAGTGAATTAATAGTTGACAGTCCGTATGGCTGCATTTTTTGACAGATCGTTTTCCTGCATAAGACAATTGTTGTCCTGTCTACCCAAGTAACACACAAAACATCTTTTTAGAATGATTTATAACTGTTTGTATTATAAATGTATTATAGACGTATTTCAAAACATGTCAAGTTTGGAGTGGTTTGGATCTCTCGTATTCTATACATCACTCTGACAAACGGTCGAGCGAAAAATACTATTTTCACTGCTGGTAGTAATTAATACTTTATTATTGTTCTTAAGAACATGCTTCCATACATTTATAATACAAAAACAGGACAAGATTTTATGGGCAGTTTTATATATTGTTGAAATTATATTACACCAACCATGTTTTGCAAAACGTGTTCTTTTTTCTCATTACGATGACTTTGTTGTACAGCAGTGTGGTTTCACTGCCAACGGGAAGCATATCATAGATACTCAGAGTTAACTTATCAACAATCTGAAATATCCGATCAAGATACCCAAAAGAAAACGCTTATTTAGTCAATCTACTATTCATTGTTCGACTTACGTACTGTGTGGATGTTTATGGAGTGAAACGTTGCGACAGGCTGCTGGGCTTTGGGGTATTAAATTTGAACAAATGGTTCAACTACCTGGTTCTCTGTACAGCTAGTACACTTGGTGCTCGGTATAAGTTAGGATTTTCGTCACTGTATTAGAGTTAACTTTTTTAACTTTTTAACGAGTCTTTAACTTGTTTTAAGCTTTTTAACTTTTTAACGCTTATCCTACCACGTAGCCTGTTCCACTTTTCCATCTCTTCTATCAATTAAATTTCCCATTTTGACAGGTCCAGACTCTCTTCTATGGCGATACTCTTTTTGGCTCATTTCATAGTGTAGTGTGTGTGAGTGAAGTGTTAGCACACTATTTTGTTTGCAATATTGCTTCTCTGGAAGATAGTTATAACTTCTGACATTTCCTAACTCGTTCGACGTACTAACATTCGACCAATTCGTCAAAATATATTCTAAAATTTTGAAAGTTAAAAGTGTTTGGCGTGCAATCTTCAAGCGCTGAGCATTGCGCAACAAGTTCACATGTTATGCAGAAGATAACCCAATTTGAATAGTTTCTTGTTCTACACTGATAGGTAAAAAAGTGCCCAGTTAATAATTTTTTGAATTTCTCTTATTTATTTGCTATCACTTTTTGAAAAACACTTTTTAATAAACCACTTTTACGGGCGTATTAGTAAAACAATTGTAATTAAAAAACTAGGAAAATTCAAATTGATACTTCAGTTGATCACAAAATTAAATTTCTAAAGATTAAAACAAATAAAAAACTGAAACACTTTTTCAAATTATCACTAGTAAACGCGGCCAAATTCCTCGAAATCTACAATTATCTTTTGACAGATAGCTATTTCATCTGCGACTTACAATAATGCGCCCCTAATAATGAACTCACACGAACACACTCTCAAAAATTCTGGCAAAATAACACAGCAAATCAAAACAAAGGCGCAAATATGTATACTCAGGTGCTGGCTTCAAGGTGTATTTCGGACCAAGGGGTTCTACAACAGTGAACCAATTTCAAATCGCTAGTTGATTGTTGTTAGTACTTCATTTTCTTGGATAGACTCAGTTCTTTAGAGGCTATTCGGTTTGAGGTCCATAACTACTACTAGTGTTTTCTCATAAAATACAAAGCCTTTTAAGTGCTTCATCTTTGCGTTATTTTATCATCACCTTTGTTTTGGTCTCATCTTTGTTTCCGGGCAATGAGAGAGCCGCTTCGTATGCAAAGGTGGGCGCTATGGAAGGGGGTATTTTTGGTTGCCAAATCGCGTTGAACGAATTTTGTAACATTGTCCGCAACAGTCAGCCGTCAGTTGAAAATTTAATTGGAGTTATGGAAATTTGGGGCGATGGGTCAATTTATAATCCCCAAGATGTCGAAAAAATGTTGGTGCAAATGAATCACAGAGAAGAAATATTATATTAAACAGAAGAATAAAGTTTTTCCTCGTTCAAACGCAAACTAGTACGAACAAGAAGAAATAACAGAAACCCGACTATATCATAATACGGCTGATCAAGAAATTTAAATCAGGCCCAGGATTCAGTCAACAATCAATATGTAACTAGCGATTTGAAATTGATTCACTGTTGTAGAACCCCTAGGTCCGAAGTACACCTTGCAGTCTGCACCTTGCAATAATTCTTGCGCGTTTTTGTACCTTTCGGTACTAGTATCATTGTTGTTGTTTTGATTCGCTATGTTATTTTCCCACAATACTTGAGGGTGTATTGGTGATAGTTACTTTATTAGGGGCGAATCATTGAGCTTGGGATCGAGCTTGGAACCGGTGTGCTAGTACTTCCTGAGCCAAGAAATAATTCCATTTTCTTAATGACTATCCACCGCTGGTTCAGTATCGTTCTTGTGACACTTTCGGACGTGTTTTACACTGCAATTCAATCCGTATTTTTCTTTCTGGAAATTACAGGCGCGTAAGCTCGTCCTCCATCGTGCAAGATGGGTGGAAAGGGAAAGCACCGAAAAAAAAGAAGACGTCCGATGCATCATCAGGCAATGAATCGCTCCAGGCGGAAAGCAGCCTTGGACGAAAACGACGAAACTCCATTCGCTCTAGAAGCGACCGCTCGTCACATGGATCAGTGGGCATCCACTCGACTGGTGATGCCTCTAGTGACAATAAAACTGCCACCGCTGGCAGTGAAAAACATTCCGCTCAGCAAGCTCGTGAGCAATTTCGCATCCATGGGCATAGCCGCCGAATTCAAGCTTATCCGCATCGGAACCAAAATGATGCTCCGCACGAAAGAGAAATACCATCAGGGTTCTCATCGGCAGTGTCCAAACCGCGAAGAATTCAAGCAAATCCGTAAACAGGCATCGACAAACAACAATGTTGGACTGAAGAAGGATGCTCCCAGGCAATCAACAACACGGACACAAACAGCTCCCCCACAGGAAAATCCCGGTACATTTCAAAAACGACCTAACCGCCATCAAACGTACCAGCTCTCGTTTCGTCATCGGTAGGGACCTCACACGCCACTGGGCATGGAAGAATTGAATCCTTGAGAGTTTTGGAAGAATTACCAACGAAACCAGAACGGTCGGCTGTTTTAAGACCACTCCCAGTATGGTCTGTACACGGTGCAGTTTCCGGATGAACCGACATTCATCTCTCCGGCGAGAAATCCGTCCACGCTGGACTTTTTCCTGACGAACATCACATTGTCGAAGCCGGTGGCGCACAACCGGTAGTGGCTGAAGTCGGTGTCAATGTGATTCCTGCTCCAACCTACCACCGAAAAGACTACCACCATGTAAACTGAGTACAGTTCAACTTAATCGTGGACCGGAGCATTGAGGAATGACATCAACCGTGCGTTGGAGGGACTGCAACAAGCCATAACCGTGGCTGAGGGGTAAGTATGTTGCCATTGATTCCCACACCCAACTTATGATCCGCTTACGAAATGTTTGTAGACGCCAGTTTCCTATAAACAAGAAGTGGATGATCTGAACCGGCAGATTGCTTCCAGAATGGACTTGCTCCGAAACGAGAGTTTCTGGCGTGTCATCCAAAATTTGGATGATCGCTCCAGACCATTCTGCTCGAGACCGCTGAGGATGGTTCTTAACCGTTTAAATGCACAATAAAAAAAACCTCGCCATATTTGAATCGACCAGGGGTTTTTATTGTGCCATCCTTTAGATAACACAGAAAATTACATACTCTAATTGTTATGTTTTTGTATTCTCCGTGCGTGGAGTAACGATTATGGTGTAGAAAGAGATGTTCGCTCATCACCATGAGGCACCAAGAGTGAACAGTAATGTTTGCTAGAATGAAATATACGAAGAGAAAGTGATGAAAGTTCCGTCAGTGTATGGTAGGATGGAAATAGAATAGAAGTTTTGAAAATTGAGCGAAAGGGCATGGGTACCCGAGCAGGACCGAATAACTTGATAACTGGCCTTGGTATTTAGGAGCTCAAATTAAGAGGTAAAATACCTGAGGATAAAACCTTAAAATTGTCCCCACAATGTTATGCGAATACCCAAGTAAGGTAAGACAATACCAAAATAGTACCTCTCAGGTATTCCCAGGTATTCAAAATAACAAGTTTTGGTATTCGAGAGATATTTTGCTTGCAATTCTTAGGTATTTGCTTGGTATTTTACCTCTTAATCGAGCTATTTTATACCAAGGCCAGTTATCATGTCAAAATTTGGTATTCATGAGTTGTTGTCCTGCTCGGGTGCTTAGGTATTTTACCTCTTAATCTGAGCTCTTTAATACCAAGGCCAGTTATCAAGATCAAAATTAGGTATTCATATGTTGTTGTCTCCTGCTCGGGTAAAGTAGTACTCGAACCAAGTGACTTGAGCGATCTCAGACGTTGCGAATCAAAACAAACCCAAAAAAGTAGAGAGTTCCTCTCCCATGTGCTGCGCATCAAAAACAGAGTGCATGCAATCTATCGCTAGAAAAACTATCGCAAAGCTAAGTGGCAAACCAGCCCAGGTGGCTGAAAGCCACTCTAATAAAGAAATAAAAAAAATATATCACAAAGCTATCAGTGATACATGAGCGTTTACCACCTTTTGCCTGTTGAGGTGGTGGATTGGTCAGTGCCTTGATCCCACTGCGGGTGTAAGGCAAAGGTATCGTCCTTGGTTCGAGTACTACTTTACCCATGCCCTTTCGCCCAATTTTCCATACTTCTATTCTATTTCTAACCTACCGTACACTGACGGAATTTTCAACATTTTCTCTGCATATCTTTCATTCTAGCAAACATTACTGTCCAGTCTTGGTGATAAGCGAACATCTTCCCCTACAAAAAAAAAAACAAAATAGAAACTGTGATAGATGTCATATCAGGCCTAATTTTTTTTAAAGAAAACGCTACGTTATTGGTTAATGGTTGCTGTTACCGTAAAACAGAGTGACTTCGATCACTTTTTGCACTATTTCTTGAAATTTTCTATGATAATTATCTTTAAAATTTGGTTTTACATTTTTAAAACCAGTACTGGTATCTGCAGTATAACACTACCCAGAAATTTTAAAAATTTATCATGTCAGATGAACTTTAAAAAAATTGTTTAATTCAATTTTCAATAATGGGGTGACTTCGATCAAAATCAATTTTATCCATTTGAAGTGCTTAAATGAATAAAAAAACACAAAATTTTTATGCAAACCGTTTCGGCAGAACAGGGGTGGAGCATTCCCCAAAGGGAACGTTCATTAATTATGTCACGCAAAAAAAGACCATTTTCAAAACCCTCCCCCTCTGTCATGTTTTTTATGGACCTTAAATTTTGTGTACAATTATCACAATTCCCAAAGCTCCCTTCCATTAAAAGCATGACATACTCTATGAGCGACCCTTCCATGGCTATTTTTCAGTATTTCACCATAATATTAGACAAACAAAAATACCTCACTCATGTCGTTTTTAATTCGGTACTACACCGGTGTAAGGACACCAACTTTGCCGTGAATCACATATCCGTCCCATATGGATAGGAAATCAAGAAAGTGAACCATTCCTTACCGGGATTGTTGTTGTGGAATCGCGTTTTTATCTGGTTACTATCCAGAAAACCTTTCACCAGTAGCTTTGCGCTGGCCGGAGTCAAAGGGAATCCCCATTCACCTACAATTTTAATAGTTTCCCGGAGATCCGCTTCCTGGGCATCGGTTAAGATTGTCTGACCACCAACCGTCTGCAGGTGCCATTCATTGAGTGCATAATGAAGGGTGCTGTAAGGAATGCTGTAGGTCCTAGCAGTTTCACGCAGTGAATATCGTTTTTTTTCGTACTGCCTCCAACGCAGCATTCATCGATTCGGAACTGTACTGTAAATAAGCTCTTCCACCAACTATTTTCACGTACTTTCTCGGCATTTTGGACTTCTCAATGCCATTAAATTGTCGAAATAAATGTTTCACACCTTTTCTCCAATACAGAACAAAACAAAACAAACCCTTTGACAGATTGGAAGGTAGGGCAACACTTCAAGAAGGTTGTCGCGTTTATTCGTTTGCTCTTGTTGTTTGATCAATTTTTTTATTAATTAATTTGTTTAAAGACTGTATTCGATGAAATTTGGACTCACGCAATTGTGAGTAACTTTTTAGCGTGTGGGTAAAAATTATTGAAATTTTAACTGAATGTATTTCATTGTGTTGTGTCAATTGTGTAATAAGTTTCGTGAAAATCGGTCGAGTGATATCAATGATGGCTTCGAATGAAGAAATAGTGCGCTAACAAATTTTGGGCACTCACTTCGAAAACCCAAACGCTTCTCATCGATGGATCGGAAAACAGCTCGGAATCGCACATTCAACCGTATCTCATGTGATCAAAACGTTCAAGGACCGTAAGACAACCAAGCGGAAAAATGGTACTGGCAAAAAACGTGGCACATCAAATCCGGAGAAGGCCAGGATGGTATTGAACCAATTTAAGCGTTATCCCAACATTTCGATCAGGGATGTTGCGAAAAATGCGAAAGTTTCAGTTTGTTTATTGCAGAAAACAATGAAACGTTCTGGATTACATGTACAAGGTCCAGAAGGCACCGAACCGGAGCGATAAACAGAACTCGGTGGCCAAAACTCGTGCAAGAAAACTGTACAGGGAGTGGCTCACAAAACCGTTCTGCATTGTGATGGACGATGAGACCTACATTAAAGCCGACACCAAACAAATGCCAGGACAGGAAAACTACGTCGCCACCTCTAAGTTGGCCGTTCCTGAGAGTGTACGGAAGAAGAAACTGTCGAAATTCGCCAAAAAATTCCTTGTCTGGCAAGCGATCTGCGGATGTGGCAAAATGAGTCAGCCCTTCATCACCACTGGGACCGTCAACGGACAAATCTACAAGGACGAATGCCTCCAAAAACGACTTCTGCCGTTCTTGAGATCTCACGATGGCCCGACACTGTTTTGGCCGGATTTGGCATCTTGCCACTATGCCCGGCCCGTCTTAGACTGGTACAAAGATAATAATGTAGTTTTTGTACCAGAAGACGTCAACCCTCCAAACACTCCGGAACTTCGCCCAATTGAAAAATTTTGGGCAATCATGAAGGCAAAGCTCTTTAAAACTCCAAAACTGATAGAAAATGAACTTGAACTAAAGAAAGTGTGGTTAAAAGTAAGTAAGCAAGTCGGTCCTATCATTGTCCAAAATTTGATGAATGGGGTCAAGGCAAAGGTGCGGGCATTTGGGTTGGGAGAACAGGTTCAATAAACCAATGATGTCTAAACTTAACCATTTAGTAGTACTTTATTTTCAGAAAGTTTGAAAAGAATCGGGCTCAAGAAAAATTTTTGGTGACTTATTCTGTGTGTCCGAATTTCATCGAATACAGTCGTTATGTTTATAAAATTAATATTTTTTCGGTGAGCTTAGAGAGACGAATGTTTAAGTAATCTGAAAATGTGGTTGTCGTTTTTTTTTAAATCATTTTATTGCTTGAATATATGATTGTTGTTGGGCTTGGTAAAAAGTATCATAAGGAGCATTTTTCTAAAAATATTTTTTTATAGCGAAGGAAATAGATGCTGGAAATGCTTAAAAACCAAATTCATTTATGTACCCTAATAAATGCTGAATATATATATGGTTCAAAGTTTAAAAAATTCAGGCACTTGGAGAAGGATAATTTTAAATTGAATAAATATCGGACTTGGCGGTCGAAGTCACCCCGCTCTACGGCACCAAATTTCCGCACAGAAATTAGTTTCCCAATCACAGAATTAGAGTTAAGTTTCATCTTGAATGCTACATTACGATATTCATTGCCGAAACTAGGCTCCAAGTTCACATTTTTCGACCACTGTGAATCGGCGTAAGGGAAATAACACAAAAACATGATCAACATCGTCAAATGTTTTTGCTTTTAGTAGTAGGGAAAGCAACATGCAAATACAATTATTGCTGTGAAGAAAAGAAAGCATTTGAACGTGCAAAATATCAACTGATGTTAGCGGTTTCTTTGTGCGTTTTTGCAATTGAACACCCTGTAGAGTGTTATTTGATCTGTACACAATAAGATGTTATGTTTGCTTTGAAAATATTCATCATTCAAAGCGTTTTCTCTCCTCAATCAACATTTTGTTTCTATAGCATTTTTTAAATTTGAATCCATACGATAGATGTCAACACTGGACAAGTGTTAAATTAATGTACTCATTAAATTTCAAATGGTTAAAAGTCCTTGATTAACTTGGCTATGTATACATTGAGCTGTTTCTACACAGAAAAAAAATGAATTTAAACAGGCGCGTAAGATATCCCCTCGTTTAATTCCAAGTCAAAGGAGGCGTAAACAACGAAATTGCTTGCAATCTTTCATGCGTCATGCAACAATGTAGGCAATTTTTCATAGAACAGGCTAGATTCAGGCGTTCTCTGGATTAAATTTACATTAAATGTCCCATTATTTTCTTCCAAATCTAGCATTCCCTTTATATGCATTAGACTACGTAGAAAATTCAATGTTTCTTTTTATGTGTATATTGATGAAAACTCGTTAAAGTTTCACAAATTCATTAACTTGGCATCAAACAAATTCCAAAAGCAACGATTTCGACTCGGCATCACATGGGCAATGTCCCAACAGTAAAAACTAATCACCCAGCTACAGATGCAACAAAGTGTCACTAAGCTAAATGGCAAAAAATAATACCCCACTCATTAGGTCCACACTTGTCACCGTCCCCACGCACTGTCCCCTCCCATCAGGGCCAAGTGAAGCGTGCAGTTCATCATGTGCCTGTCATGCGGAAATCATCGCCCCGCTCTATAGAATAAATAGTTATAGAAAATCGAATAACGATGATCCTCCGGTAAAGCCGGCTGCCTCCTCTAATAAAATATTGCATCATATGAACCGAATTAGATAGACCAAGACACCGACGCGACCGGAGCGAGGTGCCGGAAAAACAGCATCAAAACTGTCAATGTTGGTGTTCATAATGGCGATGGCGATGTTGATGGGAACAGTAACGACGGAGGTATATCTACATAGGTAGATAATTTAACATATTGGCATCGGTTGGACGCCAAACACTCCGGCCGTCAGTGGCCGTGCGTGGCAGGCGTAAGTGAGTCCTGTTGTAGGTGCGAGCGGGCGCGATTTTAAGAGCTGTCGACACATTTGCCAAAATGAACAAATTGAAATGTTTCCATGAAGCAGCCGGGTAATCCTGTGATCGTTTGAGATTTTATGATGGTATTATATGAGTTATAAATGATTTGTAGTTCCCATAATTTGATAAGGTATATATAGTGAATTCTATGATTCGAAACATAACAAAAATGTCATTTAAACTGTTTCTCTTTGAAGTCGGCGATAGTGCATTACCGTATTTCGTTATTGAGCTGACAATTGCGGTTCGATCAATTCAATCTTGCTTATCAAAGGGCGTTCAAAATCACTTGTATCGAATGGCAAATTGTGTAAAATATGTGGCAGTGTTTGTTTAATTGATTGCCAGCATAATAAACTAATTCGCTCGGATGCTTATCAAAGCATTTGCAGGCACCCTCTGGATGCATATATTTGAAATCAATAACAAATTAATGTTCGTAATACAATCCGGATAAAACCACGAAATAAACTGAAATGAATAATCAAAAAGCTAGACAGCTAGTTGATGGCAATATGCAATATATGCTTTTCACATCATCGCGTTTTTAAATTTCACTGCAAAATAGTCCAGTGATCAAATATTTCCATCAATTCCACAGATAAATGTTGTTCATTTCTCATCACACACGAGCGTATTTTTATCGAATAAATACTCCATTTGAACTCCCCTCCCACTCATTACGTTCGCTAAAACCGTCCCATAATGCCATTACAGCTGTTAATGGTTCAGAAAACTATTGGCAACTGCATCAGTGCCCGTGGCAGAAATGAAATTGGAATTATTTTAATTACTATTTTCGGGAGCCCGCCGTTCGTCGCGATTCGGTTCGAAGCTTTTTTCGGTTGAAACAAACAAACAATGACGCCGGAAAAGTTTACTAGGAGAAGTAAAATTGAGAGACGAAATGAAGTTTTCAATTACATTTTTTTCACAAAGCGAACTCTTGCCTGTCCTACTAATTGCCCTCAGGGTGAGTGCATCTTGAGGGTTGTTCATAAATAGCGTGTATTGAATTTTTTTGGTCACCAATAAGACTTTGAAACGCATTTTTTCGAAACTTTTACGGAGTACATACTCTGGTGGATTGTCCTATTCCAAAATAATTTACTACATGGGTTTTGAATAATCCCTCATGAGAAGAAGTAACGGAGGTTTTCGCCAAAAATAGTAAAGCTGAATGACAACAAATAGGGCAGCTGTAATAAAATTAAATTACTTGGCTGTATACTAGTTATGAAGTTAATATTAATGTTGGCATTATAGGGTATTTCTGTTCGTAATTCAATTTGCGCCTTTCGTTTTTTCAAACTTATTATTGCACAAATGTGTCTGAACTTGCTGCTAAGTTCAGTGACCTACATTGTTCTCAAGTGCATAACTGCTGAAATGTTGTTCTGCATGCAATACAAGGCAACTCCACTCATTATAATCTCAAATAGTTTAGACGCAGTACACTTAATTCATAACGATTCAAGTAAAACAGCCGGAAAACAGACACCTGTGCTTATTTTTACATTGTTTCCTGAATCTATTCATACAGAATTTGGAAAAAGTCAAAGAAAAATTTCGTTTTAACGGTCCGAATTCTAACACCTTGTTAACAAGCTCCCTGAACTGTCAAAAAAGTGAGGTTAATACATTCCGTGCAATGATCTATTATTGAGTGAACAGAAATAGAAAGAAAAATAAACAACACCCATTTTTCCTTTTTCAATTCATGCCTTTGGCAGCCTGTAGAGCGTTGCGTGTCCGTGCAGGGATGCCAGATAGTTTTTCAATTTCAATTCTTGTCAGGAACATTGGAACATGTCTGCATTTGTCTGTATGTAGGATTTTGTCAAATCTTTGCGTAAAATATAAGGGGTAACTAACTACTAACTATTTTATTTGAGAGCAAGGTGTGGAATGGTCATTTCGCAATAATAGGATAATCTCATACTCTCTAATACATTCATTTACTTTTTTCTTTTTTACAACTGTCACAAACCTTCTGGAGAATCTCTTATTTTTTTAAGAAGTCTTCACCTTTTGAAATTTATAATAGTCTTAAGGTCCTTCTGATTTTGCAGCAATTAAAAAAATAAACTAAAAAAAATTACTGATTTGTGCGATTCTGTATTCGATTACAGTTCCACCAGGTGTGTTGCTAATCGTAGCAACCCTAGTGTGTACAGAAAAAAAATGACAACGTTAACAATCAAAACCCAACTGGAACGGCTGAATATGATGTTGGAAAACATCTCTTCGGTGAAGCGGGACGTCGTGTTCATAATGGGTGACGTGATCTACTTGGCGCTGTACGGCAACGAGTGGCAGCAGACCGGATGCTTTACGTCCTCATATTTTCGATTCCAAGTTCCCGAAGAAGCCTTTTCTGTGGCTGACTATCAGGGAGAGAGGAATGTCCAAGTAGCTTATCTTTCCATCGTGGCTTGCGGTGAACGAAGAGATATCCAGTAAGAAGTGGATACTGCAAGTTGCCTCCTTCATCAAAACAGATCACACGTAGGAGAATGTGGTCACTGGAGGAGATGGACCGGCTGAAGATACCTGTTGTATTGAAAACCATCAACACTCTGAACGTCTCCCAGTTGAAACCGATAGAAAATGTTTGGTCGAACCTCAAATGGAGGATCTACTCCAATAATGTTGTGGCCAAGAAAGAGCTGCGGGAATCCATTTTTTAACGGCCAT
This sequence comes from Aedes japonicus, assembly GCA_034211315.2. NCBI lineage: Eukaryota > Metazoa > Arthropoda > Insecta > Diptera > Culicidae > Aedes > Aedes japonicus. The sequence goes on along the minus strand of JASCZW010001065.1, from coordinate 80,102 downwards.
GGCAAAGTTTTCGGACAATTGCTGTACGGCCGCGTGGCAGAACGTCTAAGTATTTTTGTAGAAAGCCTTATAAACGTTGGTTTTAAGGAAAATTTGTTGCATTGAATTAAAGAATGGACTCGGAAAAAATGAGACACACGAAAATGATCATCAAAATTTGATTTTAAATCGGATACTTCTCAAATTTTCAGGGATTAAATAACTATATATTAGTTATGTTTTGGCATTATTTATTTATTGAATTTCCTCCCCCGGGCTTCAAATGGTGAGTTGACAACTTGGCAGGAGGGTGCGACCGACCTCTGGTCCTCACAAGTTCCTACCTCACGCCTCCACGAGTCATATGATCACAAAAGACTGCCAGCTGAAACATGGAGACGCTGGTTGGCGTAGCCTGGGCAATGTTGTCAATCCGACAATAGCGAAGTGAGGGGGTGCGACCGGTACATCATATCATAATTTTCCATTCTCATATCTATCAGGTCTTCCAGGTCATCAGGTATTACAAAATAATTTAAAATTCTTTTTTTTTCATGGCGGTCATACATTGCCTAAATTTTCTGGTTCATAATGGATGCGCAAGTTTGTCTACAATTGCAACAAAACAGCAGTCGGCACACATGTAATTTTCAATTCATATTACAATATACCCTCACTATATATTTTATCTTATAGGACATTGTTTATTATAGCCTAATTCTGTATATTTCATTACATGTATTACGCCAGAAAGGTAAATTTCTCTCAGGTACCATAAAGTTTAGGAGAGGAGGTCTTGCGGTTATAGGATGATCATCTTCTGGTAGAAGCAGCAGTAAGAATGGGGATCAATTTTCAGCTGTATCTAGCACCGTCGGAGTGGCCTTCTCGAAAGTAGCAATGGATGTATATATAGATGTGTAGATACTAGTATGTGTTATTATATGATGCATGTTTTTACAAGCTCTAGCATATTTTCATTAATAGAAATGTTGACGACTCTCTCTGACCACTCAACCTTTAATTCCTTCATTATATTTTCCATTAAATGGCGTAATATGACCTTAACGTACACGATCATCAACTACTATTTGAGCGGTTCAGAGGAAGGAGAGACACAGCTGTTCATCATTATTAATTGCATATCATAAATATAATATTATGGAAGAAGTAATAAAATAATTAATAAAATTTTAATTGCTTCAGTTTGGTGATCCGGCCGGTATAATTATTTTATATACATTATATCAAATAATAATCAAAAATTAATAAATGCTCTTCATTCCAGAAAGGTTATATATCTATATGTCATGATTAAATACGTAATAATATAATATTATGGTTTTATATACAATTGAATGCTTTATTGATATTTATACCTCAATGAATAACAAGATGACCTTCACATTCCAGAGATACAGTCACCCATCAGTGATACAAAGTGGTACGAAGCTGCATATTATTATTACTGCCTTAATATTATTATTTCAGCAGGTTAATTAATTTAGTTTAACATGGTTATCATAGGCTCGTGAACTCCAACTATTACATAATTTAACTAAATATCCTTATATAATTTTTTGCTCTACTATATAATCATATATAACATATTATTATTACATTACATCTATATTTATATAAATATAATAAATACTGGGTTGGGAGGGAGCACCAGGGTATCATTCAAGCTGAAACTGGACTGGACGATGGTTTGATTGACTGCCTGAGTCTAGGAGGGAACAAACAGTATCATTTCTTATCCTACCGATTCGAGTGTGGTGCTGCGAGTTCTACTCCAACAGTTTCAGGGAGAGTGACGCGCCCTTCTTAACAAGCCATCCTGTAGAAAGCTTAATGAGTATTGCGAATTGTGTTATTCGATTTGTTGGATCATATCGTTGGAAGGAGATTCTTAATTTCCCGTGGATTTCGTGTAAGTGTCTCTGCTTACGGGTCCACCCCTCCGTTTTTGGCCCTTCATACAGCGATAGTGCGAATTCAGATCGGTGGCCCAATTTGATCTTGCTGTTAAGTGGAGCTGCATCCAAGCCAAGGGCTAGAGGGGATGGTGGCTACCATACATACATACATACATTTATTTATTGAATTTCCTCCCCCAAGCTGAATGTTCGTACATTTCTCTTAACACTGCTCATAAGATCTTGGGCGAGGCTTTGTCCATCTTCCTTACACAATTTCTCCCAGTTTTTCTTCAAAGCATCATCGGTTTCGAATGTTTTTCCGCTTTTCTTCAACTTCTTCTTCATTATCGCCCAAAACTTTTCGATCGGACGAAGTTCTGGTGTATTTGGCGGGTTCGCCTCCTTCGGGATTATATTAACGCCCTTCGCTTTGTACCAATCCGTTACACAGTCCGTACCATCCGGTCAGAACAGCGTGGGACCACGGCGAGAGAGGAGGAAGTGCAGCAAGCGCTTCTGTAAGCATTCCTCTTGATAAATCTGCCCGTTTATGGTGCCGGTTGTAACGAACGGCTTGCTGTACCGTCCGCACTCGCAGATCGCCTGCCACAACAGGTACTTCTTCGCGAATTTGTCCATCTTTCTCTTCCGGAACTTTTCCGGAACCTCCATGCGGGACATACCGACAAAAATATCGAGGCTGGGGATTTGTTTGGTGTCCGCCTTGATATATGTCTCGTCGGCCATGACGAGACAGCCTGGCTTGACCAGCCACTCACGGTACAGCTTCCTCGCAGGCAATTTGGCCACCGTGTTTTGCTTGTCAGTCCGGTTTCGCGTCTTCCTGACCTTAAAAACACGAAGCCCAGCCCACTTCATGGTCTGCTGGACGAACTATTTCGACGAATTGACCTTTTTGGCCACGTCTCGGGTGGAAAGTTTCGGGTTATTCTTAAATTACTGCCTTATCTTCCGCGCCTTCTGTGGGTATTCCGTTTTCGGTTTTCGGCCGCTTCCAGCGCGCCGTTTGATGGTCTTTGCCTCCTGGAACAGCTTCACAACGTGGGACACGGTGAAATGGTGAATTCCAAGCCTTTTGACGATCCATCTGTGCGACTGACCAGAATTATCGATCACCGCGCCCAAGATTTGCTGGCGTAGCTCTTTTTGTTTTGAATGCATCTTGAAAACTACTTCATAGATAGCAATAAGTTTTACCCACGCGATAAAAAGTTACACCCAAAACAAAGTGTCGCATTTTTTCCCAGTCCAATCGTTGCCTAAATCCTTGTTTTAACGCAAACGTTACCTAATTTTTTTTAAATTACGTAATATACCTAAGTCTTAAAACAGTTATTTACTTTGATTTTCGGGGCGGTATCGAAGACTTCTTAAAATTTTTGATAACTTAAGACTGTTCGATGCTTTACTGTAGCTCATTTACAAAACCTTTCGTAATTGTGCTTCGTATTTATTCTTCTTTTTGAAAACATGTATAATTATCTTTAATTTTCTCAAACTTGACATAAATATATGTTATTGTTTGTTTTTTTGCATTCCTTTGCTTTTATTTAGTTATATAAATATATTTTTAATACATTAAACAATTTTATGCAGGTTTATACACTTAGAATTCAATATAGTCCAAAAAATGCAGGGCAAACTTATCAACGATGCCCGAAGGCACTTGGTGCCATTTAACATCCTGATTCACTAGAAAATAGTCTTTGAATATCTGCAAAGATTTCAAGCAAAGACATTCAAGTTCGAACAAATCAATATAAATTTGTTGTGTAAAATTTCAAATCTTATAACATTGAAATAATCTTGCATAGTAGCGCCGTCTAGTCAACTAATTGCTATAATAAATCCTACAGTATGATTTGCAACCAATTTTTGCCTTACAATATGATACATATGCATACGTAGTATTAAATTCTCGTTAATAAACGTTAAATAATTTTGTATCATTCTTGGATGTTCTAGGTTATCCAACATGTACTTGAGTTCAGAACATCAGATCTACAGTTGTAACAGAGGATTTAAAGGCTATATAGGGTTACGATATATATCCAAACATATATAATGAAGCTTTTCAAAGGTCATCAGTTGATTATTTTGAGATGTTCTAGGTTATCCAAACTGTCCATGAGTTCAGTACTTAAGATTTACAGTTTCAACAGTAAGTTTTAAGAAAAACAGAGGCACAATAATTATTGAAACATATTCAATTAACAATGAAGGGTAACAATCTGCTTGTAAACACATTCAGTGTAAGGTCATCAGTCATTATCAAATTATCTTGGGATGGTTAAGTTTATAAAAACTGACCTTGCGTTTGGAACTCAAAATATACAGTAGGAACTGAAGCCATTTGGGCTATACAAAGATAAATATTCAAACATATTCAATGAATACTCGGAAACGTCCACAGACGTCATCATACAATAACCTGGTTAGTTTCAAACCGTCTTTCAGAACTTAAGGTCTACAATTGTAACAGTAGCTTCATGGTTAGTTTGTTTGCTAGAAATGAGACGAAAAAAAAATTCAATTACTTTTTTGCTTATCTTGACAGATACACGTATTTCGTCTACAATGTGCAGTCTTCTTTAGTGCCGTGTATTAATAACTCGACTGGGTTTGTTTGGCATAGAATATTCTAAAATTATCCCATAATGTCTGTTGGACTTACAGGATATTAATTGAATATATTTGAATACATATTTTAACAATCTATGGCGGATAAAGCTATTGTTAGAGCTGTAGATCTTAAGTTCTGAACTCCAGGACCGTTTTGACAACCTAGCACATCGCAAAATATTTCTACTTTTTTCAATCATTTCCATGTTATTCAGCCCAAATAAATCAGAATACACAAAATTGCTTGTATAATAATGCTTGGAAAAAATAAGGCCAGAAAGGGTTTATTCAAAGAATATTGCATTGTACAATCAAAGTGGCTTACATTTAGTTGCGCAGTCCTACGTAAACATTTCGAATAACTTAATGGGGCTGTACCTTGTAGTTTTTAAATTACTCGATTTTTGAAATAAGTGGATGTCATTGCGAGTTCTGGCAAATAATATTTGATCCATTACATTCCAAATAAAATCTTAGCTTCTTATATATCTGATAAACTTCTGTTAGACTTTCCAGTAAAGTAAGTAGATGTAAGTAAGTTGTTTTTGTATTAAGTAAACTTTCTTCCAATTGACTCAAGCATTTACGAATGATTCACATATAACTAAAACGGCATTGAAAAACAAAATACAGCATTTGTTCATTTTTAGCAAAACAATCAGTAAATAAATTGGCAACTTTAAAATTAATAACTGAAAATTGAGAAATACAAACAATATTCTCTGCATAATTGAATAACTCTCAAGCCATCAGTCAGCTATAAATAGAAGATATGGCGAAGCTCAAAGAACTTTTGACTCATTTCAAAAAATTAAAGAGCATGAGTTAACTTAAGGTCTCTTTGGATATTAAAAGCAACAAGGAGAAGTTATACAGTTTTCAGAGATACCTCTGATAAATATTGAATGCTTTAGTTCAACAAACAAAACCAGCCAACTTTATATGGGCAATGAAATGGATTCAGAACCATTTTCATCTTATTAATGGATATCAATATCTGTAAAAATCTGTAACGTTATCATAGTATCTGTACAATTTCTGTAATGTGTACGAGGTCTGAAAGCATGATAAAATGTCTGAATAAATACAGACATGTCTGTATATCTGGCATCCCTCTGTGCGAACTGTGTTTTTCATATAAAACTGTCATATTTGGCATACTCTATGTAAGTGCTCAATGGATGGATTGAGTTGAAATGTTGTTGAATTTATAAATCTTTTAGCACAGTCTTCTGATCCGCCATCTTAGAAAATTTTAAAAACATTTTTTCCTCTTACAAAATAGTTTAATTCATAAGAATGAATAATTTTGCCAAAGAAAGAATTCTTGTAGAAATTTTCAATTTTAACCTTGTAACTTTTCGATTCTTATGCTATTTTGAAGGCTACTTGAAAATTTATAACACAGATCAAAACGGTAGATGCATTTGTTGTTTTCGCCTATACTGTAGTTATTAACATATATAACTTATAAATTATCATTGTATTTTTCATACAATCCTTCTCAATACAACTTTGGTTCAAATCAAATCATCGCTCACAGAACTTACAAACAGTTTGTTCGTACATGACGGAATATTCGATCAACATGCGCCATCTGCTTGTGAGTCATCTTCAACTAAATCTATGAGCTTCCTCGATCGTTGAACACCGATAACCGAAAGAAAGAGAAAACGCAAAGTTTTATGGAGAGCCCTTTTGTTTCCATCCTATAAGCTATAAAAGCTCAAAATGCGATAATAGCAGATCTCTTTTTATCTTGATCTACGACAAAGACTCTAACCTGGTGCTCAGTTTATTTCTTAAATTTAAGTTTGCTAACATTAAGAAAATTCAAATAAACCGTTAAAACTAATAACGTGAAACAGTATAAACCAATCTATTGTTGTGAAATAGTGAATTTAGAAATAAGTTCAAGAACTAAATAAAGCGAATTGTGACTTAACCTGTATAATTACGAAGAACATGTGGAAGTAAAGGAGAAACCGCTACTGTTGTACCACTTAAACCAGAAAGAAATCCAGTGCTAAACTGAAATAATCCGCTAATTTCCGCTTCTATCACCATTGCACTATGGTCCAGATCACGAATTTACGAGGAAACATGCTCCCAGCGCCTAAACTTGAAACTTTACAGCAAAGTAATGTTCTACAATATGGTTTGTATCATCAAGGCCCATTTTCTGATGTTGATTAAAATTAGGGTGGTCCCCATTTTCACGGAAATACAAAAACTAACTTTTTTATTTGCAGAAATAGACGTTTACATCTTTTGGCAAAACTGTAGCGCAAAAAATTTCATGGATTTTTTATTTAAAAATTTTTTTTGTACCTTAAAAATTGACCGATTTAGAGCAATTTTTTCTCATCAACTTAGGGTGTACCATAAAAAATTGATTTGAACATATGTGAAAACTAGAGATATGTTATTTCTGTATCTTGAGAAAATTACATTTGAATCTGGAATGGTTTAGGAAGAAAAACTTCAATAACTATTGATTGGTTAAAGTTAGTGGCAAAGTTAATATATCAAAATACGCGTCTTTAAGAAGAAGAGGCGCGCAACGAGCAAGGTGGATCGATCAAGTAAAAGGTGACCCACGGACCCTCCGCAGACAGCGAGGCTGGCGAGTGACAGTCATGGACCGAATAGAATGGAGACAACTTCTGTGTACAGCAGAGGCCACGCCGGCCTAAGTCTGATTGGTAAGGTAACGTAAGCTACGGACCTAGCAGTAGCAAGCGGCGTCTACTGGCTAGTGTATCATCATCGATACTGTGCTACGGATGGTCAACCAAGTGTTATGCGAGCCGTGAGTGAGTACCGAACTATTTCATCGGAGGCAGTATGTGTCAATGCCGGAATGATCCTGATTGGCATCACTCTCACGAAGGACAGTGACTGTTATCAGGGGAGAAATACCAGAGGAGTTCGGAAGCTGGTGAGAGCGGAGTCGATGTACAAATGGAAACGACAATAGGAAACGAGGAAGAACGGTCAATGGACGCACCTGTCCATGCCGGATCTGTCGATCTGGATGAAGAGGAAACATGGAGAGATAGAAGACCTTACGCAGTTTCTGTCTGACCATGGTTACTTCAGACAATACTTGCATCGATTCGGACACGCAGCGTCACTTTTATGTCCAGATTGCGCAGACATCTAAGAGACACCGGAGTACATGCTCTTTGACTGCCCACGATCCGGATCATTGCTAAGCGAGATGCTTAGCAGATAAGGGCCCAGTTAACGTCGTCTGTTGAATGTGTCATGCCGAAAGTGCCTGGACCGTGATTAATGGATCCATTTCGCAAATCACTTCGGCTGTACAGCGAAAATGGTGGGAGAATCAAGAAGTGGGTAGTTGACTGAAGTAGCGGGTTGTCGATCTCGGGTGATGTTCTATGGTAGATCTGCATTCGGGACTACCCGAGTCGATTGTGTTAGTATGTGTTAACTAAATGGCTCACTGCCGTTTGCTTTCGGGGTCCACAGCCGGGTAATCTTCCGTCGGTGTAGCGTAGATCTGCCGTCGGGGACTACTTAATTCGATTACGTTGAGGGTGGAAGTAGGATGGCTCCATATACGTGAGAGCCAAATGGCTCAGACAAGGAGTAGGAGCTAAATGGCTCTATTGTGACCAAATGGCCAAGACCCTCCGGGAAGTAATACAATACCATAGAGCAGTCCCGTGAGGGGTTCCGATTGTGCAACAAGGTAACGGGTTTTAGTGGGATTAAAAGTCGGCTTTGGATACGACTTGTATCCTCCCTAGCAAGGATGTTCCGCAGCGTTTAAAAGTTGGCTTTGTACCTTTTGGTCTAGTCTCGGATCGAAAGACCGGGGTTGGCTTTAACCGCTGATTCATTTCGCTACTCAGGGCTTCCTGTCGGACCACTCCGGATGTTCCAGGTCTTTGTGCACAATATATTTTCTTCTTTCGGGTCCCATTTGACTTTACTTTTGAACGCGCTTGACTTCTTTGATCAAACTTGTTCTGTATATACTGTAAACAAACCAATGTCAAAGGTTTTCGATTTCCAACACTAGAGGCGTGCTAGCGACACGCGAGGAGCGTACGAATTTACTTTTTGTCAGCCTTTAGCAATGTATTGCTTGAAGAACAGATCTACACTCCCGCGGCATTTTACTCAATTTTTGAGTACAATTGTATGCTATCTCTTTTACTTTTACTTTTTACTCAAAAATTGAGTTGATCCACTTTTTAACGAAAATTGAGATAGCATACAATTGTACTCAAAAATTGAGTAAAGTGGCGCGGGAGTGTATGTAAACAGGGCAAAAATGCATCTGTCATTTTAAAATACGCTCAAACAATTATCATCAATACTTGCATCATTGTGTCACGTGTAGCAGACGAATGGAACTTTTTTTTTAAATTATCATGATAGAGAAAAGGTTTATGACCCTCTTTTCACATCTCTGCCGTGTTCGCCACCATTCCACGCCTGCTATAACAACTCAGCTGTAATGTCGAGCATTCACAAAACCACATATAGCATGAAATAGATACCTATCGTGCTCTAGAGTAGCACTTATGGTTCGCTTACACTGTTTCCGAGTGGGGCTTTAGGCCGTGCACCATAACCCATGAAAAATAGTATAAAATGCAAAATCTTCAGGAAAAGGGGAATGTGAAAAGTCTCTCAGCATGCACGCGAATCCCAAGAGCAGCCTGGTGCACAATTGTTTCATCTTGATAGTGGCATACGGCGAGGTAGCTAAATACAACCTGAAGCCTTTCAGGTGGAAGAGAGCAAAATTCATCCCACCAACCGGAGGGAGAGCCCCCGACATTTCGAGGAGCTCCAAAATAAAGGCACATGAGCTCTGGAAAGTTGCAATTAAGCGTTACAATCACCCAGGCTCCCAGCAAACTCATTCTTACCGGTTAGAGTGCTTGTAATGAAACGAGAATGCCGCTTCTGGGCCTTTGTGCATGGAAGAGGCATTTTTGCATATAAATTGTACACGATGCCGCCTTTTCAAGACTTAAGAGAGCTTTGCCTTCCACCATATCATCACGTGAGCTTGCTCGGGCAGTGACAGTCTGTGCGCCCGGGGTGGAATTTAATCCACTGGAAATGCTTTAATTTATATGCACGTGAAAAGTTTCCTTCTTGTGCCCGAAAAATCATTGGCAATGCTGCATATAGTGAACGCTTTTGTCGATATAGATGTGAATCTGGAAAATAACCGAAAGAAATATGATTGCGCTAAATGGAAGACAATTTCGCTAAGGGAGTGCAATTTTTGCTATCTCCAGGATTGATCTTTTCGAATTCACCAGGAATTATTAATTCCGAGCAATTCGAGAAATCTATTCGACAATTTTCATATTGGATCAAAAGTCCACCAGTCAACAGAAGCATTTCATCATTATGTTAATTGTCCACGAAGAACTGGGAATTTCACGCACTGAAGCCTTAACAGACCTTCAGTCACACTGATCGTTCTTATCTAGTGAACGGACACAACGACTACAACAAACCAAGATCCGTCTGGAGAAGAGGATAACTTGTCCATACTTCCAGCAAAAAAATCCAATGTAAGTTTAACGACGCTTTACCGAAAAAAATTGCGTCCACAAAGTGACGGACTTTCACAAACTTCTTTGCAATTTGAACAGAATGCAACTGAAATTTTGGTGTATTACCAAAACTTCAATCGTATAAAAAGCTCAGCCAAAATGAAATAAATTCAACAAAAACTCCTTAACTAGTATCCTCCATTTAATTCCAACTACCTTTGCTTATCTTCGACAGATACGCGTATTTCGTCTACAATGTACAGACTTCTTCAGTGTCTCGTACGTACAAAACTGCAAGTCGAGTTATTAGTACGAGACACTGAAGAAGTCACACTAAACAGCTCAAAACCCTCTAGGAAAAACTTCTTGCTTCTTCTTTCAACGTTATTTTGGCAACCGAAACATGCTGGAATGAAAGCGTCAGAAGCGAAGATTTTTTTGGAAGTATCTTCCCAACTAACATCGGTGTTGAATTAAGGCTTGTTCAAGCAAAATTGGAGAAGCTATTCAGCTGTTTCTTCTCGAATAGCTGAATAGCTTCTCCAAATTCGTTTGAACAAGCTTTAATTCAACACCGATGTTTGTTGGGTTTAATGTACCGTAATTTGCAACATAGCAATAAAAAGGAGGAAGGTGCAGTTCTCAATGCCATCAATGCAGAATTTACTTGTCAGGAACTGAAAATTACACAGAAACAAATAATGAATTTTAACAGACGCGTAAAATTTCCTCTTTATTAATTCCAAGCCAAAGTAGACGTAAACAACAACATTGCTTACAATCTTTCATGCGCCATACAACAATGTTAGCAATCGTTCTTACAACAGGCTAGATTTAGGCGTTATCTGGCTTAAATTACATGAAATCTATACAAAATCGTCAAAAGGTCGAAAGTAACGTTTGCAAACAATGACTTCACACGTAAATTTCCTGGAAACGTCAGGTTGCTAAGATCTACATCCACTACCAACGGGAAGGTAATAACTCCTTGTATCTATTTCTGGTGCTATTTGGTTCGTGGAAGCAAGCAGATCCCAGAAAAATACGCTAAAAGTCATTGTTTACAAATGTTACTTTCGACCTTTTGACTATTTTGTCTAGAAATATCCCATTTTTGTCTGCCAAATCTAGCATTCCCTTTATGTGCATTAGATAACGCAGAAAATTAAATGTTTCCTTTTACCTGTGTATCAAACACAAGGAATTTGTGCATGTCTGGGTTAAAGCACGTATTGCTGGTGAAACACACATGTTTGCATCTGTGTATTTCCCACCCGTACATGCCAATAAACCATCTCTCGAATATATTTTTTCAAACTGTAGAAATTATCACGTCAAATATGGAACCCGAAGTAAAACTGCATATTTATGGCGACTTTAATAAACGGAACACGATTTCATCACTGACCTTGAAAATGAATCATTTCTACTCCCAGCTGTAGGCGAAGACGAAACATTACAACTTCTATTCGACAAAATTTCATATTTTGACTTACATCAAATTAATCGTATGATAAATCAGCAAAATGCATACTTCGACCTTTTATTTACAAACTGCACTGAAGACTTTTGTGTGTACGAGTAGTTCGTTTCGTCAATGGACGCAATTATGTGCTTAAAATCAAATGAACTGATGAACATCAAGACGAAAATGACCAACAGTCAAGTCGTGTGTGACAGGAAAAATATTCATCGTGATTCGATAGCAAGAACCAAAATGGAATACATGAAAATGATGTTGCTCGATCCGAAACGATTGCGTAGGAAGTTCATTTCCCTTTTTATGCGTCGATAATGTTGAACCCTGGTACACATCATCATCAAGTTTATGAAAAAATAAAGTCCCAAGCAACACAGCTTATATTAAACAAGTTGAAAGTACTGTTAAATGACAAAAACAGATTATAAATTTAGGTGTATAATATTTTATTTCATACTTTAATAACACGCAAAAAGCGCAAAAAGTGAAGCCTTATAAAAAATAAAAAGGAGAAACAATTATCCTCATACTAAAAAATAACTTTGCCAAGCGTGGGATTTAAACACTAGTCCTTGGCGTGATAGGTTTGTAACTTATTTGCCAAGTCAACTCAGATTAATGAAGAGTAAATTCTTAGTATCTATGATATGCTTCCCGTTGGCAGTGAAACCACGATCTTGTACAATAAATTCATCGCAATGAGAAAAAAAATACGTTCTGCAAAACATGGTTGTTGTAATGTAATTTCAACAGTCTATAGAACTATCCATTAAATCTTGTCCTGTTTATGTATTATAAATGTATGGAACCCTATTTTTAAGAACAATAATAAGGTATAAATCGCTAGCAGCAGTGAAAAAAGTATTTTTAGCTCGACCGTTTGTCAGAGTGATTTATGGAATACGAGAGATCCAAGCCACTCCGAACTTGACACGTTTTGCAATACGTTTATAATACATTTATAATACAAACAATAATTAAATAATCCTTAAAGATGTTTTGTGCGTTACTTGGGGTAACGGGTGTTCCGATTAAAATTTGGCCAAACAGTAATGTGTGTGAGTCGATCAAAGTTTTTACTAATAAGTCAATTTTTTTTTTCTTTATCAAGTTCAGTTAATACAGAATACAGCAGAACTATTCAGCTAAGCTTTCTTTTTACCGAATGCGAATTGACGGGTCTTTCGTTTAACACCTGCCATAAGATTTTGTACAGTCTCCTTGTCCACTTTATTCGCCGCAGAACGCCAGTTTGCCTTGAACTGTTTCTCGCTCACAACAGCTTTTTGAGTCTTCTTAAGCTTCCGCTTGACGATGGCCCAATATTGTTCGATTGGGCGGAGGTCTGGGGGCTGTTGGGAGGGTTCTTGTCCTTGGGCGCCACTTGAACGTTGTTGGCAGCATACCATGGCCTTTTTTCCGGAATGATGCCAAATCCGGCCAAAATAGAACGGAACAATTGCGTCGCCTCTGAAAAGGCAGTAGTCGTTTTTGTAGGCACTCGCTCAGATAAATTTTCTGGTAGACGGTTCCGGTCCCAATGTAAACGTTGCTTATTAAGTCTCAGGTACAGATGGCCTGCCACACCAGATATTTCTTCGCAAACTTCTTGTAAGTCGACAGTCCAACTCGTTTTTTAGCTCTATCCACGTTTCCTGGCTGTCGACAAACGTTCATCAAACACTTTTAATACGTTGGGAACCGTTGATTGACTACATTCAACAATTTCGTCAACTTGAGTTTCGATTTTCGCCATGCATGTGCAAAATTTTGATGCGTTGCTTCTCGTCCTTCGACGACACTTTGAAAACTGAAGTGCTAATCTTAAAATCAAAATAATGGCATGATGATACACGCACACATCTTCAAAATGAGGGGTGTGCATTTTTTTTAATGCACGATGAAAGGAAATGCGTCAAGTTTAAGTCAACCAAATTTTGATCGAAACACCCTCTATTTCACACACACCAATTGAATATCCAACCTTCATACATAACACTACCTTCCCCAGCGACTGGGAATTTGAGGAAGTGCCGGAATATCATAAAGTAAATTACAAAGATGCAAAACGTATTCTATGTACAATAAATTGGCAGAACATAAGGAGTATTGAAGGAAATGTCGAAACTGAAGGTGTCAAATTTCATTCAATTATTCGGTGCCTTATTTCAGAAATCGTACCAATAAAAAGAAAAAGGTGAAAAGGTGGGTTCAATCCACAATTGTAAAATTTGAAGAACAAAAACCAAAGCACCCAAGTTATATAAAATGCAAAACACTAGCACAAATTTGCAAAATTATCATGACATATGCAACCAACTTAACACAGTCATTAACTCAGCACGTGAAGAATATAATCGTAAAGTCGAAACTGAAGTCAAGTCATGCTCTAAGAACTTCTTCAATTATGTGAAATCAAAATTGAAAAGTAGCCATTTACCCCCACCAAAGCATTTTGACGGAAATGTAGTTGAAAATCCTTCTGAAATAACGTTTGCATTGAAAAAAAAATGGACAAAAATTGACGATTTTTCATGGGTTTACATCCACCGGCACTGACAAAACTACCCATGCAGCATCAATCATAGTTACCTTTGAGTCAGTAGACAAAATTTGACAGCTCTATCAGTCGAACTCTAACCGTGATGGCAAAAACAGTGAAGCAACTCCGTGTGCGCGTTCAAAGAACGGCACTCCGAAGCGTCGAAAACGGACATCGTGCCGCACTCTGTGGACGCCAGTGTAGTGCCAACATCTTGGCACTATTAGGCAACAATCAGAGCATCGAAAGAAAGCCCGGTTCTAGACGGCCGACGACCCTGAGTGACAAGAAGCTCCGAAGGATGCTGGAGATGAAGACTGAGGGAAAAATGGCTACATGGCTGCGTGCGCTTTGCTGGGAGGTCGGTTCAATCGGCCAAATAGTGAAAAAGTACCTGGAGAAAATGAACATACATGTCGGGAAGCGGAAGCCGCGTCCACTGATTTCGGAGTTGCAGGCAATGACGCAGCGGCAGCGGCTGAATAAGATGATCATTTCGATTTTATCGGCGAATCACGACGTGGCGTTGGTGATAGACGACGAGAACTATCTTACCCTGGATGGCAACGACTGGCAGGGCACTTCGTATTTTACTTCCCCATGAAGAAAGTGAGCTCCGAGGTGAAGTTCATTTCACAGACCAAGTTTCCTAAGAAGGTGCTGCTGTGGCTGACAATCAGCGAGAAGGGGATGTCAAAGCCGCTCTTCTGTCGCTTCGGACTGTCCATGAACAGGGAAATTTATAGTACGAAATGCCTGCCGGAAGTTGCGTCGTTCATCAAGAAATACCATAAGGGCGAAGACGCGGTGTTCTGGCGTCGGCCCACTACTCGAAGTGATCGTTGGCGGAGATGGAGCAGCTGAATACCAATTTGGAACCCATGTTGGTGAACCCGCCCAACGCCCCCGGCTGCGTCCCATCGAGAATTTCTGGCCAACCTGAAAAGTAAGATCTATTCCAACCATTTTGTCGCAAAAACTGAGGAGAAATTGTTGAATAAAACGAAGAAAGAACTCAAAAACATGCCTACACGCATGTTTTTGTCCGCCATGGCGAATGTTGCAGTTAACTGTCTTAGCAGGTTTTTATTTTATAACCATCCGAAAGCAGTCCATTTTGTTTTAATGCAAACGTTATGAAAGCGTTTTGCAAATTTCTTCCAAGAAGTATAAACCACATTCTCCGAAGCAGACCGCCATCGTGAATTCTTTGCATTCATCTCCGAAATATCCAACAATATATCTGTCAATCAATTATCTACTCACGAAATTCTCGAAGGTCTAAAAACATTGGATGCTTCTTAAGGTCCAGGACCAGACAGTATTGCACCCATATTTTTGAAGAAACTCATATACGTACTTACCCTTCCTTTAGAACTTCTTTTTGATATGCTTCTGAGAAACGGAAAATTTCCTAACATTTTGAAATCCTCTTATTTGCTTCCGATTTTCGAATCAGGCACGAAATCTGACACCCGCAGCTATCTTGGAATTGCCTTATCTTGCATCCTAAAGCTTTTTGAATCTCTCGTAAATGAAAATATTTTCTATCAAGTAAAAAATCAGCCAGCGTGGGTGGTGCTGTGGTAAGCGTGACTGCTATTTGGCACCCCAGTGGGTCTGGGTTCAATCCCAGTCGACGTCGGCGGTTTTTCTGAGGTGAAAACATCTGGTCACGTCTTCCTTCGGAAGGGAAGTAAAGTCGTTGGTCCCGGTTCATAGTCATGAGTTGATAGGTAGGTTCCAAGTGGTGGAGTCGTCTCCCTGGCGTCGGTGATTGTCACCATGTGAGGATATAGGCCGACTAAAAGTAAATAAATAAAAAAAAAGAGTAAAACATCAAATTACAAGCAAGCTTGACTGACTACACGTATCAATGGTTGCTATTTCTATGCTTTTCTCTGTTAGTAGGGTAGGGCTCGTTGGATCAGGATTCATCTTGGTAAGTGATGTGATCATATATATATATATAATTCATAATAAGATTAAATTAAATTTTATGTAGGCTTAAAATAAAGTGATAGAGGAACAAAATGGATTCACACCGCGTTTTGAGAGCATTTACCACCTCTCAATTGTCTGAAAATCTTTAATCTGACTGGTTAGCTTTCTGCTTCCACCAAGGTATCCGGATTATTTAACGGATTCCCATCCCGATGCTTGCCCTATATGGCATTGCTCACGGTCATTGTATAGGGAAGAGTGCAAAAGAACACGAAAGAGAAAAGAGAGAAGGCTTAAGTGATTGGAAACTGCGGCCGTTTAGAACGGACGCATATGAGAGATCATTGCCGAGTGTCCACGCGTTAACCAAATCCCCGACATTCAATTATAGAAGCATAGTGCCATTTGACTACGTGCAACATATGGAAATTTCAGGGCCGCTTGAGATCTTTTACATCTGTATCCTCAATTCACCAGTGTTGCATATTCCACCTAACTAACATTAAAAAAGCTGAGAATAAAAAAACCCTACGATTGTGTCACTGAAAACTCAGTTTTTTCGGCATGAAATCCGATCAAATTTTTCACTTAAACGTTACGTTAACACTCGCAGACACATTCACGTACAGTTTACCACCGGTTTTGGTCAGTTCTGATTTTAACTGATTTTAAACAAGTTGAGCACGTCCTCCATTTTTAAACAAAAACTAAACTTTTCTTAACTTTCAATTTGCTCAAGTCATTTGCTCACAAACAATTTAACTATTGGAACCAATGACTGGATCAAGCAAGCTGAACCCTATAAAGAGAGCAATCTACATTTAAAGTTACGATTGAAGGATTTGGTGAAATTCGAGTCTTTCGAAGCCATGCGTGCCTTTTGGCAACTTTGTCTTTATTGATTTCAAAGCTTATCGTGTTAGCACCACCCGGGGTATACTTGGTCTCATACCCAATGATTTCATTATCTCCAATCCGCTCAACCAATCGCAATGTTTTGTGATATAGTGGGCGGAATATAATAATAATAAATAACTCAATGCAGCCGTCTTCCAAATTTGGCAGATCGACAGGCAAGGGTGGATGTTTGTACGAAAACTATATTTCCTACAAACTAAAAAAAATTCCAAGTACGTATATAGGGTAAGGGGATGTAATGTTACCCTAGCTCCTTGATTCGGCCTATGTACCAAATGTGTCATTAATTTAGCGAAAATCAACAAAATCATGTTGCTATTAGGATGATACATGTAATCCGAAGCAATTGAGACAATGTTAATCATGTTATAGTTGTTCACTTCCGCGTAATTTTCGGTTTCTAGAACTTTTGGGGCATCATGATTTCACTGGTTATGCTGAACAGATGATCTATACGATTTCAAGTGATCTTAGTTTGGCTTAATTGAATCGATAAAGCAAGTAATGCAGTCTGGATGTGCAGAACATAGTTACACGTTACAAACTAACTGTTCACATAGCTAACATAACAATGATTTTACAAGAAAATCGTAGACCCAATGTTGGGTACATATTTTTTTGTATGTTCTCAACTATGGCCTGTTGTATCAATAACGTAGTAAAAAGGTTGTTATTGGTAAAATTTCAAGTGATAATGCATGAATTTGCGGTTGTTTATATTCAAGTGGCTCATGTAAACACAAATCGAAGAGACAAAATCATTGTATTGTGAATTATAATGTTTTCATTATTGAATGGCTGATAAATCATATATGAACATCATTCAAGTTTTTCGAGGCTGTTTACTTTAGTTTGTGTTGTGAAATGTTGTATTAAGTAAATCCAGTACAGCTGACAATGCTTTAATTCATAAAATTAGAAAAAAAAACCGTACAAAGACTGCATTTAGTAATGAATCCATCAAATGCGACAAAGTTGCATCCACAAATAGACCCAATTTGGTGCTTATAGACCGACATTAAATCCACATCCCTCGAAAGTTTATGGCATTATAAAAATAGTTGTGTAACTTTAAGTGATACATGCTACCAAATGTCTTTTCAAACTTATCTTTGCGAGTGTATAACTATTGAATCTCGCTTACAGCTTAAAAGCTTTATGACCTATAATGAAAAATGTGATCGCTGGTTGCATAATAGGCTGAGTCAAGGGACACATACCCTATATGCAGACAACTAGAAGCTTTTCACGAAAAAAATAATTCTAGCGATACAGAAGAATTTCAGAACGAAATTAATGTATTCAACACTTGGTGTAGCAAAAGCTTACTTCAATAACTTAATGTAAAAAAGTGTACCTCAATAGCACTTAGCAGAAAAATTGAAACCCTCGTACTGAAATATTTATAGGAAACCAAATAGTAACCAAAAATGCAAAATAGTAAGGGACTTAGGCATTATCCTAGACTCTAAACACACTTTTGTAGAACATTACAATATAGTTATAAGTAAAGCAAACAGTATGCTGGGCTTTATTAAGTGGTTCAGCCACAATTTTCAAGACCCATACACCATTAAATAATAATACATCACATATGTGAGGCCAACTTTGGAATACTGCAACCTAGTATAGAATCGGTAGTGTACCATTGATCGCGCACGGGCGGGGATCCTACGTTGTGTATGGTTGTTTGAAATAAAATAAAGAACACCGATCGTCGGCCGTCCTGCCATGGCGGAGGCATAGGAGAAACTATTTTATTGATTCCTTATTGTCTAGTTGAAGCAGTACAGTGGTTAGGGTAAGGGCACGTATTAACGACGTTGTCCAAACAACCATATATGAAAAACGTATAGACTCCGTCCAAAAACAATTTCTTTTACATGCCCTAAAGAAATTGAATTTGACTGTATTTCTACTTCCATCATGTGAAGCGCCTTGAATACTCATCAATTTATAGGCGCTCAATGAACGTCGCAAATTTGAAATACTTTTCTACATCAATGACATTATTTCACATCGCATAAAATCAGAAATACTACTCTCGCAATTGAAACTCCCAGCCGGCATCTTAGAACACGGAAATTATTCTTAGAAAAATCACACAGAACAAATTATGCAAAAAATGGCCCCATCAATCGAATGATGCGCTAGTATAATCTACATTGTGAAATTATGGGCATCACTTTGTCTAAAGAACAAATAAAATCCCGTCTTAAAGACAATAAAAATAATGCATAGCTTGTAAGTTAAACATGTTAGCCATTTAAATTTAAAAATTTAAACACAAACAAAACATAATTTCCCAAATTGAACAGACAGTCGTTTTTTATCACCGGATAAAGCACTTCCCAAATATAAATCACTCAAATTTCGGAACACTGCAGTGCAGCATCGCAGAATCACCGCACTATTATGATTGTTTGATTCATTTCCACCTCAAATTAACACCTTCTCTTCAGGCTCAATTTTCGACAACGCTTTCAGCTTAATGATTCGCCGCCTCGCCGCACGATCCGTCCCTATAAATATATCGCTTCATGTATGACGACACCATCGAAGAAATTTCCAATAGTTCCGCACCCCACAGCCAAGTACGGTTAGGCTTCTTATAGAACGGTGGGTGGTAGTTCCATCCACTCATCCTAATTGTTCGGTTATTCTGTAACCAATACCGCTGATTTTTTTGTATGTATAGCCTAATAATTATGGTAAGTATATTATACCACCGACCGTACCAAAGGAGACCCGACTCGGAAAACTCGGAACCGAGGATACCCATCGCAGAAAAAAAAATCCCGAATGTGCTAAAAATTTGCCATGTGCCAAATGGAATCACCATCAACGTCACCTCAATCGATCATCATACGGAAATATGTTCCCAGAAACCGAACGCGAGCATAAACCGAAACACTCACGGTGTTGACAAAATTGGCAAACGACACCGCCTATGCATGCGGAATGATGATCCCAATAAAATGCTGTTGTTATTATTACGAAAAGCTGATACCGATTTATAATGCATCTGCCTCGGCTCTACCGCGCGGGAAAGGGCGACGTCGACTGCTTGACTGCCAGCAACCTTCCTTCCCCTCCTCGGTTGGTCATCGCGGAATGCGGGGAAAATCGTTTGGAGGCACTTTAGCCGAAAAAGAGATTGTTTTACGGTTTATTTATTCTGATGGGATATATTTAGCGAGCATGTCTGAGCGAAAACCGCTGATTCCACTTTCGAAATTCTCCCAATCCACCGAGTGGATCGAAGCCAATTTACTAATATTTATAAATACGAGAAATGAATGCCGGCCGCTGAAACGTGGGAATGATCCCGTAGATTGTGCAAAAATCGATCGAAAAAATGTGGGGCTGACATTGAATGTAAACTTAAAAACATGGGGCGGTGAGGTAAGGGCTGTTAAACTGTGAGATTGTCCAAACGAAAATTTCAAGAACAATGTACAATTATGGTGAATATTGGGCATAAAATAAACAGAAATGCGATTATTACCGTTATCGTGAATAAGAAATTTATTTTATCTGTGTTAAACTACAGAAACTCTTGGCAATCTTTGCATCATGTTCGAATTGCATGTAGGCTAATTCAATTCTTTTTATTTTATTTTGGAGTTTAATGCAAAATGAAACAGATATATACTCATCAAAACACATTTTTTTTAATTATCTGATACAAAACCGTCTTTCCAATAGGACTTAGGTGCAGTTATCCCCGCAAGTTTTTGTACATCATACTACAGCAAAACGTATCTTGTTTCAACAGGAAATTAGTAGTACAGTTAGTAGAAACTTTGCAATTACCTTTCTAAGCAAGGGAAAAGCCAGTTTCGCATCTGCTCATTTGAAGCACAGAAATTTTGTCCAACAAATTTGCAAGCCATCCGACTCTTCCACCTCGATGTCCTTGGAGATGATTGTCTTCCTCAGCTCACAAAACTCGTTTTCGATGGCCTGTCCCTCAAGAAATCCGTCCGGCCATTTCCTCCGATATCCGTCCGGTGTTTAGGTCATCATCCTCACATATATTTGCAAGGAGAATCAATAGCGATACTTGAGCTGCTGATTGCACATGTTTGGGAATTCCGTAGTCTCTGACTGGAAGATACGATTCGCTTTGTTGATGAGGGGCAATACGTAGCTCAAGCAGTGTGCGGTTCGATTTTTGTCATAGTTGAATTGGAACGAGGAAAAAAACACGAGCTCCAAAAACCGTGCCAAATTCCATTTGACAACTGACTCCAACGATAGCATTTCGGTACCAGTTTCTCAGTTTTTTTTTCATTTTCTTAACATGTCCATCTCGTCTTTGACTGTTTTCTTGCTCTTCCGAAGTTCCCGGTTCATCATTGCCCAGTACTGCTCCACCGGGCGCAGCTCCGGACAGTTTGGCGGATTCATGTCCTTTGAAACAAAATGGACAGAATTGGCCTCATACCACTCCAGGACACTTTTAGAATAGTGGCATGATGCCAAATCTGGCCAAAATAGCGGAGCTTCGTCCAGCTCACTCCTCAGTCCGCAATAGCAGATGGCCTGCCAAATGAGATATTTGGAGGCGAACTTTGACATTTGCTTCTTCTTAAATTTGTCGTCCACTTGCTCTTGCCGGTGAAAAACTCCAACCCCGGAATTTGCTTAAAATCGGCTTTTATATACGTTTCGTCGTCCATCACACAGCAGCCATATTTTGTCAGCATCTTCTCGTAGAGCTTCCGTGCCCGAGTTTTAGCCGTCGATTGTTGCCGCTCATCGCGGTTTGAGAAGTTCTGTACCTTGTATGTATGTAGTCCAGCTCTCTTCTTTGCATTCTGGACGTAGCTCTGCGACATGCTGATCTTTTTAGCCAAATCACGGCTTAAGACGTTGGGATTTGCTTTAATCATCCGCTTCACCTTTCCCTCCGTCTTTTTGTTCTCCGGTCCCGGTTTTCTTCCAGCTTCTTTGCCGTGGTCCAACGTCAACCGCTCCTGGAACCGCTTCAACACTCTGGAGACGGTTGAATGGTGAATGTTCAACATTTTTCCCAACTGCCGGTGCGACAGGTCAGGAAATTCCAAGTGTTTGGAAAGAATTTGTTCTCTCGACTCGCGTTGGTTCACCTCCATTTTCATTGAATCGAAAAACACGACTTCGAGTTTGACAGTATGTAAACAATACACATCAATGAGAAAGTGTGCAAAATTTGGTTGATTTTTACCCAATGGTAAAAAAGTTATGCCCTGTTGAATGTGTCGCAATAATTTCGCGTTCGCCTTTTATCCTCCAGGGATTCTTTTAGAATCACAAAACCTAACAAGTTCAGGGAATCCTCCAAAAATTTCATCACACGAATGTTTTCAAAAACTGCCGATGAAATGCCAGCAGAAACTACTGTTAGAATCGCTACAATGTCCTAAGAATATCTAGAGAAATGCTAGAAGGAATATCTCAGGGCATGTCTGAGAACTTTTCATAGAATCTTCGGCAAATTCTGTAACCTTTTTTTTAAATCATCTCAAAAAATTATGGATAAACCATTTTGAGGCACACAGAAACGGACTTTCTGTAACTGTAATTTCAGTGTCAATTGTTTTCTTTTGCTGCATGTGCCTAAAACAGCACACTGAAAGTAGATTTGGTAAAAAGATGAATTCTTAAAACTACTCATTTTTTTAATTTGATGTTTTTGAGCTGACAATCAATTGCCAAAAATCTCAAAAATCTGTTATCCTAACATGCAGATATCTATATGAAAAAAATGAAAAAAGCCTAGATAATACTTGCTCAACAGGACTTCCAAAGCTTGGCCACCTTCTTCCAAACCAGAATCACTGATGTTGAATTTACAAAACGCAGATTTATAAAAAACTTCAAGCATTAATTTTTCGAAAGGTAAACCAACTTGCTGGTAGAGAAGCAGGAGAGAAAACGTGACTGCTCACGCATAACTGAACCGTCCGCGGCGTGACTTGCTGCGATTTTTCTTGAACTCACTAGACTCATTAGTCATTAGTTTGACATTTGCAATTGAAAGAATCTCGAGTACTTTTTCAAACAGACGTATCTGTTTGAAAAAGTACTCGAGGAATGGTATTTAACGTTCCAAAACAGCGTGTTAGAGCAATTGTATTAAAACGGTACTAATAACGTAGACAGTTTAAAAGGTATCAAATTATGAATTTTACACGAACGACTGTCAATACATGTCTTGTTAAAGAGAATCGGAGAATCGTAACAGACTAATAATTTTCGTGTAAAGTTATGTCTCCTGAAACTGACACATACGCAATTTGAAGAAAGCTGTGTTTGATTGAGTTTGTTTTCTCATCTTTTTCAACTCATTCGTATGTATGTGCTAAAGGACGCTTGCATGTGTCGGTCTCAGGTGACAGAAATTTACATGACATTTTGGTAGTGTGTATAAATTGGTTGAATTCATGCCAATTGCATAAGCTGCTGGGAGAACCTGCCATCGTTCACACTACTAACATCGGTTAACTATAGTGGACTGGGCATGTCATAAGAATATCGGACAACCGAAAGGTAGAAGAAGAAGAGGTGTGCAACGAGCAAAGTGGATCGTTCAAGTGGAAGGTGATCTGCGGACTCTTCGCTGATTGTGGGGTTGGCGAAGTGTAGCCACGGATCGAATAGCATGGAGACAACTTTTGTGTTCAGCAGAGGCCACCTCGGCCTTAGCCTGATTGGTTAGGTTATAGGTTACACAGGTTACACGCAGTCATGAATTCGAGAACAAGCAAAAATGCACCGTGATTCAGTTCACGTTACACGTACTCGGGAACTAGTTCACGTGTTTAGGTAAAAATCATGAAAACGTGAACTAGTTCACGGTCCGTATTCGTTTTTGAGAACGCTTTTGTTTCTTATTGCTATTTTGATCAGTTTGTATCAGTACACAGGGTAGGCCCAAATAAGTGACGCAGTATTTTGTTTAAGTGTGGAATTTTTCTAGCCATCGCAAGAGCCATCTGGTTGCCAGCATATTAAAGAGGGACTATCAGATCAGTTATCAAAGAGGATTTGAGAGTGGTGTCGTACAAAAAAAGAAACATTCATGGAAGCCGACCAGAAGAACAGAGTCATTCGTTCTCGCGAATTATTTCGTCGGCACGGTGATTCCATGATTGTGTTTTCGCATGAGAAAAATATTTGCATTGCCGCAAAGTTTCATCACTCAAAATGACAGGGTCTAAAGGTTGCACGAAAGCAAATTGCAACCACTTTAAATGGCTGTAACTTTTTACCCGTTGGGTATTTTCTATTGAAATTTTGGTTGGTCTTATTTCAATGTGTATTTGTTAATGCTGTGTAAGTTTCACTAGCAGATGTGGAATCGTTGCGAAGATGGAGTCGGAAGAACAGCAGCGACGCAAAAAATCCGGATCTTTCTCATCGTGCCATCAGCACGAAGTTGGGAATGGTACATTCTACAGTGTCTCATGTTTTATATCGGTACCATGAACGTTTGACCATCGATTGGAAAGAAAAAAGAGGCAAAAATGGATCTCCATATAATGTTAAGGATCACAAGCGGGAAGTTCAATCTTTCAAGAGGAATGGGACAGTTCAGTTCGAGATGTGGCGAAGAAACTGAATCTAACCAAAATTTTCGTGCAAGATGTAGAAAAACGTGAAGCACGTGTAACCGCAAATGGATGTTTCAACAGGATTCTGCGCCATCCCATGCAGCAAAGATTATCCAAACATGGTGCACCAAGAATTTGACAGACTTCATTCCTAAGGAATTATCACCAGCTTCTTCACCAGATGCCATTTCTCTGGATTTCTTTATTTGGCGAATCATGGAAGCTCGTTTTTGAGATCTAAAACCAATGGGTATTAAAGCATTCAAAGCTACCATGCAGAAGATATACGATGGAATCCCCGAAAATCAGGTGCGTGCCGCTTGTCATGCCTTTCCGAAGAGACTAAGAGCAATAATCAAAGCTAAAGGCAATAGAAACGAAACATAAACAATAAAATATAAGAAACAGAATAACAGAGAAACATTTAAATTATTTGTCTCTTCGTGGGAGACACAGTCTTTGTTTCATGCGTCACTTATTTGGGCCTACCCTGTATAGAGGGAAATGCACCGGTCACATTGACCATGTTTCCCTGCGTTGTTTTGTCGATATTTCACGCTTCCTAAAGTTTGTTAATCATAAAATGCGCTAATACTGATTCTTTGAATCCTAATGCTGGGATGAAAAAACATTTTTCCCGAAAAATGCAATAATGTTTTTTTCCCACATCCCAAAACATGGCAAAATCTGGCGCATTTACCTTTTATCTCATCAATACGAGTCGATCACTAAGCAGAGTGTGAAAATTTAGTAATTGAAAAGTTCCACAAGCCCATAATACTTTGCTAGTAATTCTGTACCCGTTTCCACGTAATTTGATAAACAAGTTCTTCGCTGTTCTACCCACCACATTTTTGAACTATTCATCATCATAATGCTCGCTGAATTCCTGAAGCAAGCCTTCATAATCATGATATTAAATTAAATAATGCCATCTCTGCCTACGACTTGCCCTCGCGATCTCGTTCATCGTCATTACAGTGCTACATATTATCTCGAGCCGAAGCGAATGCCAAGAGCATCACCAACGAGTTGGTTAGGAAGCAAGGACGCACATCAATAATAATAATACTAGTAATAATAATAATAATAATAAAACGTCCTAGGCCAAGACCACAGTGGCGCAAAAATCCTTCGCAGACAGAAACCATCCGCCAAGGACAAGGATAAGGAGCAACGTTCTTAGTTCCGGCTCGGCGCGAACGGAAAACGTTAATCGTAAGATAAAATTAAATCCGGAAAAACCAACCCAGTGGGATGCGATGCGTTGGTTGGATGGGTGGTATTATGAAGGAACCGGAACCCATAATAAAAAGCTGAAGGCAAATGGTTATGACATTTTTGGTGGAGGGGCTTGTATTGTTCTGTGTGCGTTGTCTTTTCGCATGGTTTACAAAGGCACGATGATCTCAGGAATGATTTCATAAATAGCCGTATCGCAACATCGTCAGCTTTAAGGGACACGATGTGCTGAGACAAGTTTACGCTTGAGAATAGATACGGCCATTTGGAAATTCATGTCTGATCTGTTGTAGTGCGGAAGAAGTGATAAACCGGTTAAGAAGCAGCCTCAGTTACAAAGCCACAGCAAGGAAGATGTGGGTTTAAGTTCTAATGGAAAACTGATTAGGGTTGGCACTGATTAGACGGTTTGAGGTTGGGAAATGAATCCGCAAATATTAAGTTGAGACCTTGGTCGAGAATGCTTTAAAGTGTTTAGAGAATTGAAGTATTTATACTGTTTACATTTATTACACCTTGATGGCAGTAATATTTAATAAAGGTTCCGAATGTAATAAGATTTTCCCTGAAGAAACAAACTAACATTTGATCCCTCATCTAATCAAATTACCATCAAAACGAAAGAACTCTGGTGTCCAATAGTAATCCACCCTCTCTCCCTCTCTATTCCTCAGGGAAAAGAAAAGTTAATTATCTTTTCAGTTCTGCAAACGCATTCTGGTTTTTTTCATCACAATAATGACTAGGGGAACCTGGACAATACAGTGTCGTTGTTTGGAAGAATGTGGAACTGAGCAGATCAATAAAGAGCAGACATTTTTGAATCCATTTGTGGCCACACATAAGTGTGCACATTTCAAGAACAATTGGGTTTGTTTGATGTTATTATTAGATGTCCTACTTTGTAAACTTTGTCCAACTACCTCTTCTACAATGCGTTGTATTCGTTTAGCCGCGCTATTCAAATGTTTCCATTCCGATTTTCTTCCAGTGCAAGAAATATGACAATTTATGCATGTAGTAGTATCATCTGTATCTGCATCTAGCCCTGTCTATACCTGTATCTGCTTTCTAGCGTTGTTTTTTGTGTCATAGGGAAGCGGAACCTATCTTGAGCTCAATAAGCATACCTTCAGTGAAACTCGGTGAACATGCACTGAATACCGAACACTGAGTACACAAGTTATTCACAATTTATTCATCCACTTACCGTTAATCGTTTAGCAACACACAAAACATTCGATTCTGATAATTTTCTTCCAATTTATTACGGAAAAGTTGCCACTGCTATGTACCTATATTAATAATATCCCGAAAAATATCAATCCCATCTGTGTACATATGTTAATCGTACTGATTTTAATCAAGAAAAAAATACAAACAAGTTAACGCTCTTCACTACTACACCCAAATATGAAGTAGATCATTTGACAGCACTTCACGTGTGTTGGGTAGCATGCATATAACCAAGACAAAATGAAAGGGTTTGTTTGTTATTCTTCCATGAGAATATTGACAACAAGACTCAAAATAACGTTGGGCATATAATGCTCTATGAATGATTGAACACGCACACTAGCGTTGATGTGTATGCTATACAGTATGTGAGCAGTGCAACATCAAGCGATTAAGTCGATTGTAAACACGGTTTAGAATAGGTGCAAGCGTATTTAAATTATTGTGAAAATTAATACCATAGTTTTCTAGTATTTTATCACGTATTCGTAGATTCTCGTGTGACTAGTGTAATAAGTGCAATTACGCAACGAAAATGTGTGAGGATATAGTGCAATTAAAGAGAAAACTTGGAGTCTGGCTCGAGTTTATTCCCTAGTACGTTTAGATCAATACGACAAATTTGTAGTGCAAAGGTAGGAAATTGTGTTGAAAATCTGACTGCTCATTATTTTTAAGAAATTTAAGTCTCCGAAACGTTTTTGTAGCTTTTATTTATATTCAAGACCTGATTTTATTTGCCAGGATTATGTATTCATAGTTACTGCGACCATTTATTGGAGAAATTTAACATTTTTTTACTTTTGAAGTTGGATGGCTGCAGAATGTGATAAATATATGCATCTTTGTCAAAGTAAGTAAAACTTTGTGATGTGCTTAATTTTTGTCAAAAATGTTTGTTGCCTCTAGGAATGGGAAAGGCAAAACGACTCAGTGAAGTAGAGACAGGCCAGATCCAGGTTCAATGCTCAATGTTCAATGTTCAATCCGAGGGATTACCAGGCAAATCAAGAGATCAGATAAGGTGTTACGGAATTATTTGAAAGACCCTAAAGAAAACGGCATCACGCGCCGTAACAAGAAAAATCTTCAATTGACAACCAGGCAAAAGGGACAAATTCAGCATGAAGCAACCAAAAATCGCTTGACCTATCGATAGATAACCGGTAAACTTGATCTTTCGGTTCACAAAAGCACCGATAGCCGCCTTCTCAATGCTTCTCCTTTAAGGAGCTATTCATAAACCTCGTAGACATTTCTGGGGGGTTTGGCCAAAGTTTACGCTCAATACAAAACTTCAAAAAATTTTATCGATAAAAGTCTACGTGGGGGGAGGGGGGTTCTGAGAGTTTTAAAAATAAGTCTACAGGTCCTAAAGTTAACAAAACCCAAGCATACGCCAGGATTTCAAATAGGGTGGGCAGAGATCGAAATTCTCACTCAGATGAGTGAAAACCATGCTCTCTTTCAAGCAGGTTTTCGATGAGTAGCAAACCGTTCACATTTTCATCTCTCCTTTTTCGCCGATAATTCATTCTCGTCCCTCTTGCATATGCGAAAATATCTCGCTCCAAAATTCAACGAAAATATTTTCTCATGTCACATTTTTCTCTGAAAATATGCTAGGTACCGTAAACGAGGAGCAAAAACCAAAAATAAGGCCAAGCTGGTGCACACTGGTACCGTCATGGACCATCATTACCGAATCATAATGACAGAATAAAACAAGCATAAATACTGATGCATTTTGAGGTGTCAAAAAGTAAGTGAAAAATAATTATGAGCATCTAGGATTCACTGAAAAAGAAACGATTTATCAGCTACTCATGCTCTCCGAAAATTATAAATCACTGGTGCTTTTCTCGCGAAAACTGCTGTGAGCGTATAATAGTCTCTCGCTTCTCACATTCTCATCTGTTTCTCCAAGCGGGCTAAAAAGGACGTTTCTCTTCTCAAGTAGGCGAAAATTTCGGTCTCTGAGGGTGGGGCAAGATAGATAGAGAAAGAGAGAGAGAGAGAGAGAGAGAGAATTATACCGTCTTAAACCAGCTGTTGCAAACACTGAACACATAACATTATACAACGCTCGGTGGACCAGTACAGTAGGGACATTTTCAAATTCCACTGGCTGGAGCAGGAATCGAGCCCTCACTTTGTGACAATCCGCCTGAACGACGAGTAAGTTATTTTCTCTACGCTTACTCAAATTGCTTCACAATACCCGTCAAATTATGGCAACAAGATTCAACAATTCTTGGATTGTTCTGGAATTAGAAAAAAATACAAAAAGGATTGCAAAAACCTTAAGTTTTTCACATGTTTCAAAATCGAACCGCATTAAATATCAGGTAAAATCTAGCGGGAACTGTCATGTGCCGAAATATTTACTTTACAGGCGTGCTGGATTTTTGTATAAGTTAACCACCGAGTTTGTTCACATTTTATACTGCAAATGTACTTTTCCTCCACGACCCTCTCACCCACACTGAAAATTAAATTTTGATTTTATTACGAAATAGAAGGTAGAACTAACAAATCTATTTGTTGTATTCGTTGAAGAGTTGTACTTTTCAAGAAGCTACCTTCGTACTCAATGCCACACGCGTAACTGTCTAAAACGCGAAGCATTTATTGACACAGAAAGAACATTCGTGCATTGCACGAAGACAATATAAACTATTACGAATATTTTGTTATCAATAAAAAAGAAGCTCTGGTGGTTGCATGATTGAATGACAGCACACCCGAGGAGCAATACCAACATTTATGAGTACGATTGAAGAGAAGCAGCAATTGGTTGATCTTTATGAAATTCATTGCGTGCACTGTACAAAGAGGTGTAATGATAGCATTTAACCAGATGACAATCATTAGGAATATTTCATATAATTTACAAGACATTTGTTCTATGTACAAAATCCATGTTTACGAAACGAGTGAAAGCTAATTTACGAAAATAAATTTTCAGTGTATATATTGACAAAGCAACACCACAAAAACACCGTTTTTCTCCCATAGAAACAGAAAAAAATCTTTGAGGCAGCTCATCGAATCTTCTGGTCCACCTCTAAGCATCTTACTATAAGGTACTAGGTGGTTCTTCACAGATTGCCTGTCAATATGTAAAATTTAGATAAAGCCTGTATTGAGTTATCTCAAACAATATTAATCCATCCAATGTATCACAAAACATAGCGATTGATTGAACGGATTGGAGATAATGATATCATTGAGTATAGGATCAAGTCTCCCCCGGTTGATGCTAAAACAATGAGCCTGGATCAATAGAAGGATAAAGTTGCCAGAAGGCACGAGATGCATCTACACACTCTTACTTTTACCGAATCCCCAAATCACATTTTCAAATGGATTCGCATAGATTGTTCTTAAGAAGCTTTTATAGGATTTGTCTAGTTGTAAAAATTGAAAGTTTACCCAAAAAAGTTTGCTTCGAGCATTGGCTGTGAAAGGTTGTGTCGATGCTTTTTTACGCACTATTTTGTAACATTGCGTGTTTCGTATTGTTTTCGTTTTCTATAATTCTTCAACACAAAGCAAAGTAATTAAGGTTTGCACAGAACCACATGCACTGGACTGATGAATGGCGCCAAGTATTTTTTTTTCCCGATAAGTAAAAAAATAATTCGGATAGACGTGATGGCTAATGCTTCTGCTGGCACGATCGGAGAGACAGAGATTTCACACGATCTAAGAGGAACTTTGGAGGAGGAACGGTAATGGTTTGCTGGACTTCGACGAACTCAAGCAGTCACTGTGAGCTCCTAGAAGATGTTTTGAGGAGAACTTGGACGCATTTGTAGGAGAACTTGGACGATTCGGCTATATTTCTGCAGATGCGTCAATCTATTTTTCAATGCAAAAAAAGCATGGTTTATGTATACTATATAATTGTTCTTGAATGGCCTGCTTGAAGTTCGAATTGTAACTCAAATCTGCGGGGCATTTTGAATTCGAAGGTTTAACGAATAGACGACAATTCAACACATTGAAGGACTTGAAAGTATGCATCAAGGAGTGCTGGGAGCAAATTGAATCTCAAACCATAAAAAAAATGTAAACTCGATGCCCCGCAGAATTTTTGATGTTATTAAGCATCGAGGAAGAGCACTAAGTACTTAAGTTTTAAGTTTTCTAGAAAATCGCATTTTTGTATCATTGTTTTACAGAGTGGCTTAACAATTGTAACACCATATTTTTTAATTGTCCATTATTGCTACATTAATGGAACTTTTTTTTAGAAACTTTGTTTATTGTTTCGGTTTGAGGATATAAATTAATCATGGCAAAAAAATGTTTGAAAAATACAAAAATATTAATGTGCGTCTTAACGAATGCATAACCAAGACATGCTATGAAAATTAGTTTTAATTTTCTCAACCAAACTCAATTCTTCCTAGAGAATCGACATTGAAGAAGTCTGCACATTGTTGACAAAATACGCATATCTGTCTAGATAAACAAAGGTAGTTGGAACTAAATGGAAAATACTTATTTCTCTTCTAATTTCTAGTTACAAGTATTCCACTGAACAGCTCAAGCTCTCTAGGATTAAATTCTTCTGCTTTTTGTGTCCAACTCGCTAGTAAACAGGCGAATAAAATTTTAGTCTCTTCGGAACAAAGTGAAATACCTTCGATTAGAGTAAAAGAAGATTTACTCACTCTTAAGTTACATCTCAAGTTTTCCAATTTGGTGAAAAACCTCAAAGCACCTTGAAACGGAGATGGGTCATTAGGCCGAATGGCATTAGACCGAAAACCACTAGGTTTAATGATATTAGACTGAATGACATTAGGCCGAATGGAGTATTAGGTCGAATCGGTCATTAGGCCGAACTGGTTACTGGGTCCTCTCTTAGCTCAGTCAGTAAAGGCGCGGCTACAAAGCAACACCATGCTGGAGGTGGCTGGATTCGATTTCCGGTCTGGTCTAGGAATTTTTCGTACTTGCCACACAATCATACTAATGCAAAACTGGTACCTGGCATCTTTATAAATAATTCTGAAATTGCTTTTAGAACAGAAGTTGAGCGCAAGCATTAAGAAGAAGAAGATCCACCTTAGTTTATAAGAATTCATTTATATTAATATTTTTACAATGAATTGTACCATGCTTAAATTTTGAAGAAGAATAAAACTTTAACGTTAAAGACTCAACGAAGCATTTAAGCTGATAGGAAATATTAATATTGAAAAGAACTGCTCATGATTGAGAGAAGGAAGGACCTCTCATGAAAATTAATTTGGCTCTGGTCCCAGATTTTATAACAAGTCATCAGTTTAATTCAATAAGACATATTACATAATGTAATGATGATGTTGTTTAGGAAGGAAACCATTTTTCATCACCATGAGGCTCCAGGAGTGGAAAGTAATTTTTTGTTAGAACAAAGATTTGGAGAGAATGTATTGATAGTTCCGTTAGACGGAATTTTTAACGACTAGGCTGATTTTCATTACGCTGGGCTGGCTTTAATGACCGAATCACTGGAACGGGGTTACCCTTGAACAGCCCTAATGGCTTATGGATGACAACCAAACACGAATCGTAAAAAGGATTGAACGAGGACTTAAAGCCTGTCCAAGTTAAATTGCGGGCACTTTTCTTTCAGTGTAGATTTTGAATTATTTCACGGATCGCTGAAAATGTTCACTTATATGACAGCTCTTTATTTAATTTCCACTTTTCAGTCCAGTTTGATAGTAAAATGGCATCGAACCAAGTGGAAGTGCGCAAACGCATTTTGTACGAATGGCAGCAAAATCTGAATTTGTCTTGCAAAGAAATTAAAACTACCTAAAAGTACCATGTTTCGTGTATGCAATTCATTTGACCAAAGCTTGACTGTAGATTGAAAGGTTGGAAGTGGAACAAATAGAAAAGTATGTTCCCGACGAATGGACAAGAAGTTGATTATTATTGAAAAAATCCCAATCTTCTGTGCAAAATGTGGCTCGCAATGTTGGAAAGTCAAAATCATACATACAAACAGTGAAGCAGAGGCAAGTACTGAAGGCGTACAAAGTGAAAAAGGTGCCCAACCGTGATGACAAGCAAAATTTCACTGCAGAAAGTCGTGCTAAGGAGCTTTACTCCAATTTTCTGCAAACATTTCCTTGTATCATAATGGAAGATGTAAAAAACGTAATCGAAGACTTTAAACAGCTTCTGGGTCTGGTTTTTTGCACCGCAATGCAAAAAAAAGAACCGAAGTTGTGATATAAAACCTAAAAGTTTCGACTCTACCGGCACTGTCAATAAGGATGTGTAATCTGTTTTGGCCTGATTTGGGCTCTTGTCACTATGAGAAATCCGTCCTAGAACGGTATAAGGTACAAGAGGTCAAATACGTGCCGAAAACAGTAAATCCATCAAACTGCCCGGATCTTCGCCCAATAGAGAATTCTGGGCTCCAGTTAAGCGGAAACTCTTCGAAACTAAGAAAAAAGTCGATTACAGTAGAGATTAAAGCATTGATTTGTTTATGGTATGAGGGAGGATCTTCTGGGAGATTTCAATTTTACAGTATATTCACACACTAGTTGCAACTCAAATAATTAGAGAAAAGCAAGGGATGATCATAGGGAATGTAGGAAGCAGCATTCAACAACCTGATATCATTTAAAGGTAGACTTCTTGATCAATCGCATCTTTTAAAATCTAATGTTATCTAATGGGTGTTCCGATCAAAATTTGGTCAAACAGTAATGTGTGTGAGTCGATCAAAGTTTTTCTTAATAATTCAAATTCTTTTTCTTTTCCAATTTCAGTCAATACAGAATACAGGAGAAATATTCAGCTAAGCTTCCTTTTCACTGAATGAGAATTGCCGGGTTTTTCATTTAACACCTGCCATAAGATTTTGTACAGTCTCCTTGACCACTTTATTCAGCGCAGAACTCCAGTTTGCCTTGAACTGTTTCTCGCTCGCAACAGTTTTTTGAGTCTTCTTAAGGTTCCGCTTGACGATGGCCCAATATTGTTCGATTGGGAGGAGCTCTGGCGTGTTGGGAGGGTTCTTGTTCTTGGGAACCACTTGAACGTTGTTGGCAGCATACCCCTCCATGGCCTTTTTTCCGTAACGTCAAGATGCCAAATCCGGCCACAGTAGAACGGTACAATTGTGTCGCTTTAGGAAGGCAGTAAACGTTTTTGTAGGCCTCGCTCAGTTTAGTGTGCTTGAAAATATCTGCCACCTTTCCCTGGCCGGTTGTCGTATAAATTCCTGTCCAGGAAGCTGTTTAAAGTCTGCCTTGACGTAAGTTTCATCGTCCTATACCACGCAATCGAATTTCGTCAGCATCGTCGTGTACAACTTCCGCGATCGTGCTTTGGTCGACGTGTTTTGTTTATCGTCGCGGTTTGGAGTCACCACTTTCTTGTAAGTCGACATTCCAGCTCGTTTTTTAACTCTATCTACGGTTGAAGGCGCCACTCCCAGGTTCTTTGTGACATCTCGGACGGAGAGATTGGGGATCCGCTCGAAGCAGCGGGCAACTTTTTTGTCGGCGCTGTGGCCTCCGTCTTTCGATTTCCCCCCGATCCAGCTTTTCTGGCTGTCGACAAACGTTCACCGAACACTTTTAATACGTTGGTAACAGTTGATTGAGCCACATTCAACAATTTCACGTAAGAGTAGTTTGTATTTTCGCCATGCACGTGCATAATTTTGATACGTTGCTTCTTTTCCTTCGACGACATTTTGATAACTGTAGTGCTAATCTCAAAATCAAAATATTGGCATGATGCTACACGCATG
Organism: Aedes japonicus; assembly: GCA_034211315.2. Classification (NCBI taxonomy): domain Eukaryota; kingdom Metazoa; phylum Arthropoda; class Insecta; order Diptera; family Culicidae; genus Aedes; species Aedes japonicus. The sequence goes on along the minus strand of JASCZW010001065.1, from coordinate 45,263 downwards.
CATGTTCAATATGGTGGGTGTGCAAAATTTTGTAATGCACGATGAAAGGAAATGCGTCAAGTTTAAGTCGACCAATTTTTGATCGATACACCCTTTATAAATTGCAAAACTCGCTACAGAACATGAGCTATAATAGTAGTCTAAGTCCAATGCTCATCTAATTTCATTAATGTATCTTATTCAATTTTTTTTGGATTTTTGATGATGATACCAAAATTTAAATCGGTGGTTGCAAACATAGTAAAAATACGTTTTTCTGATTAAATTTTGCGGCCAAATCCATTACGGCGGTTAAGTTTTGTTTCGTACTAAAATTAATTCCCTACTTCTTTTCTTTCTAGAAACAGGCTGTTAGCAAAAGTTCTTAAAGTGAGAAAGTGTTAAAGTTGTGGAAAGTGCCATTCTCATTTTTACACCACTTTCGATCAATCAAGCAAAAAAAACAATTTCATTCTTAAATATTCCCAAATAAAAAAAAAACTTATAGGACGTTCACACTACGCTCTATATAATGTGATATAGTGCGATTTATGATATTGCTGCTATATCATTTGCTATATTACGTGATATTCTATACATTTGATCTGTCAATCTATATTAAGAATCGTACTTGATATATATCATATCATCTCGCTTACTTGATATAATTCTAAAAAGCAATGGTTGGCAACCCAGCTGCAATAGTACTGGGCGATATTTTTTAATCGCAAATGTCATTTTCCTTTTGAATTCAATCAAAACAAAACAATAATTTTAAATAATTACACGTCGTGTTATAAAGGAAGTTTAAAATCATTTGGTTTCTGCATGTTCATCAAATGAAACAAACTAAAGTGAAATTATAATTTGCTATCCATATTGCAGATTTTGCACCAAATTAGACTCTCGACAGTTTTTTTCTTGTCGGAACAAAAAATGTGCACAACATTTTCATCAGATAATCGGTTTGCTTACCAGCTTGTAGATGAACTGTGAACAATTTTTTTTAACGATCAAATATCCTCACGATAGTCTAAAAACCAAATCGGAAGGCAAACTTCAACAGAATTATTCCTCACCCATGTGGGTTTTGATTTTCATCGACTAATTGACATCGAGAAGAATTAACCAGATTTTTCGATGCTATCAACATTGTACTTTTTCTAAAAGAAAACATCAGGGGACGAAGCTGCTGTTTATTCAAAAGATGTTGAGTTCTGATCCCAATGAATATCACTGTATAAAAACGAATTACAGGAACAAATGGAACTTCAAATCTGTAGTTCATCAAAAGCAGATCTTTTTGTATAGAACATAGAATAAAGACCAGCTTACTTAGTATTTTTCTGTTTTCTTCATAGTCACTTTCTTTTACAAACTTCAAGCTTGGGAAGCGGAACCTTCTCACCATAGTACATGTATTCACACATTCTGCAGCCATCCAACTTCAAACGTAAATAGATGTTTAATTTCTCCAATAAATGGACGCAGTAACCAAAAATATATAATCCTGGCAAATAAAATTAGGTCTTAAATAAAATTCAAAGCTACAAAAACGTTTCGGAGACTTAAATTTCGTAAAAATAATGAACGGTCAGATTTTCAACACAATTGCTTACTACAAATTCGTCGTATTGATCTAACCGTACTAGGAAATATACTCCAGCCAGACCCCAAGTTTTCTCTTTAATTGCACTATATCCTCACACATTTTCGTTGCGTAATTGCACAAACTTTAAAAATCACACTTCACTTATTACACTAGCCACACGCGAATTTAAGAATAAGTGATAAAATACTAGAAAACTAACGGGTGGCAACTAAAATTTTGGAATTTCTTTCTCAAGCTGTCAAAAAAAGACAAACATAGTTGAAGAAGATCTGATTTATTCAAATAAAAGATACATTGTCCATTGTTGAAAAAAAATTAGTGAACATTTGAAAACGGTCCGTAATCGGATGTTCGGCGAAGCTTCCGTTTGATGTCGGAACAGGAGCGTTGTACGGCCTCCATGTCAACTTTGCGAATGCATCTCTTGATTCTACCAATCAACTGTTTGCAATTCGTGGCTCTCCAGTTATTTTTGTACACCAAGGAACTCAAAACCCCGAAGAAATCTTCGATGGGGCGACACTGAGGCAGATTTGTCGGGTTGTGGTTTTTGGGTACAAATGGGATCGAATGGGTATTCAGGAACGATTGTGTTTTTATGGCGTAATGCGATGACGTTTTATCCGGCCAAAACACGTATTGTCCATCAGCATGATGTTTTTGTAGAAACGGGATCAAAATTTTCTTCAAACATTCGTTCTGGTACACATCTTGATTGATTACCAAACCAGAGGGCTTGAACCATGGCTTAGAAATGCCTTTCTCGGAAATGGCAATGTACAGCATCACTTTCTGTTCAAACTTATGTTTAAACTTATATTTTATGTTCGGAGGTGTAGTAGAACTATCCGTTGAATAGTATCGATCGTTTCCGAGAATCTGCGTCTTCGAAAGAGGGAAGTAGCTTTCGTCGTCCAAAACAAAACTTTTTCCGGAATAATTTTTAATCAACCAACGGCATTAGGATTTCAGCGTTGAAATCTGTGCATCAGTATATCCCGGGGCTCGTGTCTTCTTTCGGCACTTTATTCCGACTCTTTTCAATGTTTTGCAGATGTACTGGTGAGAACAGTTGAACTTTTTTGCGGCATCCCGTTGGCTCAGTGAATCCTTGTTGTTGAAGGCACGAGAAAGAGAACGAAGTCCTTTTGCGTCCATAATTTTGGCTGGTCTTCCACTACCTTGCTTGCGAGCAGTTGTTGGGGATCTTAGGATATGGTAAACAGTCGAAGTCGCAACATTTTCGCTTTTAAAATGTTGTACCGTATTCGTTTTGCCGAGATTTCTGTGCAGTTCGTAGAACTGTACAACGCGCTCGCGAAATACTTCTTGTTTCGACGTCATTTTGAGCAAAACTGAGCAAGCATAAACAAAACAGAAAATACTAGCAGAAAGAAGAGAGAAAGAGCTAACGCATACACACTCTTATTTCTCTCTGAGCTCGTTTGTTGTTGAGCATAGAGGCCTCGAAAAAATTCCAAAATTTCAATTGCCACCCGTTATAGGATTAATTTTCACAATAATTTAAATACGCTTGCACCTTTTCTGAATCGTGTTTACAATCGACGTAATCGCTTGATGTTGCACTGCTCACATACTGTATAGCATACACATCAACGCTAGTGTGCGTGTTCAATCATTCATAGAGCATTCTATGCCCAACGTAATTGTGAGTCTTGTTGTCAATATTCTCATGGAAGAATAACAAACAAACCCTTTCATTTTGTCTTGGTTATATGCATGCTACCCAACACACGTGAAGTGTTGTCAAATGATCTACTTCATATTTGGGTGTAGTAGTGAAGAGCGTTAACTTGTTTGTATTTTTTTCTTGATTAAAATCAGTACGATTAACATATGTACACAGATGTGATTAATATTTTTCGGGATATTATTAATATAGGTACATAGCAGTGGCCACTTTTCCGTAATAAATTGGAAGAAAATTATCAGAATCGAATGTTTTGTGTGTTGCTGAACGATTAACGGTAAGTGAACGAATAAATTGTGAATAACTTGTGTACTCAGTGTTCGGTATTCAGTGCATATTAAACGATTTCCACTGGAGGTCCGCTTATTGAGCTCAAGATAGGTTCCACTTCCCTATATCAAGTCAGTGTAGTGTGAACAGCTCAACTTGATATCGATAGCATCTAGCAATGTCACGCAATATAGAACGTCGTGTGAACGTACTGGTAGCCCAGTCTAGTAATCGAATTTAAATTCTAGCCCTATCGTTGCTATCAGGACTGAAAAAGGCGATATTGGACAAATATTGCAGTCATTCGGATTAAGTTATGCGACGCTTGTAGTCAAGTTATTCAGTTTCGAAATGTTTTAATTTCCGTCATACTGTACATAGCACACCATGCACAAAACGTAAACATTTCACTAGAAATTAATTCCAAATGTACGCAACTATGTACAGCAAATATTAAGAATTAGAAATTGCAGAGGTCATGATGAAAATCTATCACTGCATTCTAATTCTTAATTCATTTCGTCCAATCGCCTCAAAAGACAATTGAGTTTTTTTTTCCAAACTTATGACGGTGTCAAAACATCATTTTTTTTTTTGTTTCTTGATTATCGAGATTTTCAGCCTCAGGCTGGTTCATCTCCTGTCGTAGTCATTCAAACACCACTTTTGGGCATTTCGTAACTTCTCCGGGGGTGAGATTCGAACTGTCAAAACATCATGATCTGTCGGAAGCATTTCTTTGGTTTCTTAAATACTGGACATAAACGTACTCACATTGACAATCCCAACAGGCATTACTTCGAACATGATAAACCACCGCAAACTGGAATAAACGATTATTTTGTGCACGGTGAAATTATGGATATTATTGATGTTTTGTGCTCGATAGAACGGAAATGGACGATTACGTTGAAGTAGCGCTCTAAACTTCCACCTTAGTCTTGTTGTTTCGGAACTGGGGTCCCCGCCTCAAGATGGAAACCATGCGAAATCATAACTTCCGTGTGCCAATGGCAGGCCAGCAGCTGTACAATCTCGTTCATCTAAGGAATGGCTGCACACAGATTCTTGGCTCCGTACCTGCTTCGATAAGATAATGTGTACCTTTTTCGCAACAAAACCGCAATCATGCACTGTCTTTGCAAGCGTGAGACACGTGCACAGCCAGCACAAAACGGGTATTATCGTTCGGTTGATAAATCTTCCTTCTGCCTGCTCTATGCCGGTTTCAGTGCTGCATCTTCCAGTCCTTCCAGTGCAATGGAAACAATGAAGTTCGGCTGAACGGTACCGTAAGCTTCCCGAAGAAGTAACAGGAAACTGGAATTTCTCTACTTTATGCACTTTCCTATGCGATGATGATTTGTATTTTGTGAGCCCGGTTGCTGTTGTTGTGCGGTGGTTGGTAAAGTTCTTGAAAGTTTCACGATTTCTATTGCTGCCATTGAATTCTGCTGTTGTGTGGCAGAGTGCATGGTTGGGTTGTGCTGTAGGCAAAGGAAGAAAAAAAAATGCCACATTATTTCATCTCCAGGCGTGCCATCAAGGGCAGAAGCAGTCAGTGGCATTTTGCATGCATTGTTTACCTGGAGTAGTAGAATTGGAATTTATATTTATGGGAGCGTGGACTTCTGCAGGAATGGGAGGAGAAATCAATTTTACTTTAGATCTCCGATGGGATCTTCGGGGGTTTTATCAGCAAACTGGGATCTTCAAACTTATGATTGATTTCATGACAAGCCGCTTATTCAAGTGTCACAAATAATGTATTTATGGACACAGCAACTACCTTTCATAAGTTTGCTGGTTTGTTTGTGTATTTCAGGGAGTAACCATCAATTTAAGGCACTTTTCTTGCAAGTCAATCTATTCAATAGCTAGATGCAATTGGAATGTCTTTTTACACAGATTCATAGCAATTACTAACGAATATAGGAATTGTTTTCGTTAATAAGAATATTGAAAAGAACGACGAAAGTAGCGTAATTGTTGGGGACAGGTTATTTTAATTGATAAATCAAGACAGGTTCAGTCGAATAATTAGGTCTATTCTGCGCTTCGATGAGACAAAATACCTTAAGAGAATCGAGTGGTGTGAATATATGGGGCTTATTACGGTTGTCACCTTCTCTATCACTTTAACTTCACTTACACATCACCTCACTTTTGTATGTTATTACTGGTATCACCGTGATCAAAAACTCCGTGAGGTGGAAGTGATGGTGAAGTGAAAATCGTAGTAGCCATCAGAAAATCTACGGTTTGTGTCACTTTTTTCGGTGGCGTGATTGTACCGTGACAACCATAATAACACCAAGTGCATTCAAATCGTCATCACGGATTATTGCGAATGTCACCCAAGTGAAAAATATGATAGAGTTTATCATATTTTTCACTTGGGTAACATTCGCAATAAGGTTTTTTGTTTTCACCGTGAAGTGAAACCCGTAATAAGCCCCATTATTCCGTATGGATCAAATAGAGAATGGACTCACACGAGGTTACTGTAGTCACTTTACTCGATTCTCTTGAGGCGTCTCAACTCATCCGAGGCGGAGAATAGTCCTGAATCTATATAGAGTCCAGTTTCAACTAAAAATCTTAAAACTTCAAAGAACAAAATTGAGTCAATGAAGATTTTAAATTTATATCATAATTTAGATTGGATTGAATAACACGTTTTAAATCTTCAAAATTGTTTCGGTTGATACTGATCCTTTCACGACTCCGTTCCCAATACTTAAATTAGCCATATTCGAAAATCGTTTCTTCGTCATGGTACTTCGCAGTCATGTTTTAAAGCGTCTCATGACTGAGAAGTTAAGCGAAAAGTTAAGAAGAAAATTAAGCGTTTTTATATGCAGCTATTAGCTTAAAGTTGCTCCTTGCAGAGAAGTCTGAAATTACCTGGGGCAAGGTGTCCCTAATAAACCGTGGTCAGGGATTCCATTTTTTTTAAATAAAGGAACCTTAAACCTGTTCCACGATTATGTTTGCTTGAAAAAAATAAAATATGGGAAGTATAAGAATATACCTTCCTATCTCTTAGTTTTTCTTATTTACTTTTGTTCATTAGTCAAGATTGTACGGAATTCTGTAAATCAATTGTTACATAAAATTGAAATGCAATCACTTCTTAACTTAGCAATTTTACTTGTCCAATGAAACTAACACTATTACAGAATAAAAAAACAGTAATTTCAAAATTCAGAGATTTTTTTTAGTTGCCACAATTTGTATATTTTTTAACCATTCAGTGGAATTCGATTTAAGTTTCTTATTAAATAACTTTTTGAATTGTCTGTGCGCAAATCAACAAAGTGGAATTTTATGAAAAACACAATACAAATTTATAAATTATGGTTTAATACAAAATATATAATTTATATCGAATTAAATTTCTAAAAAGAGTTCAAAAAATTTGAAGGAGATTTCCGATGATTATTTCATCAAAAACCTACTGAGAACTTGACGGCAGTTCGAAAGAAACATCCATAGGTAATTTGAGGTGAAAATTAAGATTTTTATTAAAAAAATGTGAACAACTACAATATAGGCAAAAATAACAAATGCACCGTTTTGAATTTTGAAATTTTCAAGTACAGTCTTCAAAATTAATTCAAATTTGCCTTGTTAGAAGGTTTGACAAAAATTTAGTTTTTAAATTATTTAAAATTGAAAAGTTCTACAAGAACAAATTCTTCGGCAAAATAGTTCATGCTTATGAAATAAACTATTTTGTAAAAGAAAGTAAATGTTTTTTAAATTTTCTAAGATGGTGGATCGGATGTTATTTTGAAGACTTTGAAGCACAGTTTATAAATTCAACACAGTTTGAAATTCAGGTTACTTCTATTGTCTAGCTATAGTCCAAATTTCAGCTCAATCTATGCTTTGAGTGCTGATACCCTAGAAGCATACTTGTTGCCATTCAGTTGAGATAACATAAATATGACTTGCTAAGTCATAATTAAGTTACTACAACTAATTATGATCGTAGTGTGCTACTTGGGTATGGAGAATGTCAAATATGACAATTTTGTATGAAAAACTTTAGATGTATTTAATATTGTCGGCACCACTGTATACTAGATACTATTTCAGCCAAAAATAGAACCTATATCAGCAACTAGTGGTACTGAAGTAAACCACAACAAATGTTATGATTTCAAGAATTTGCCTGATTATATGTTTACCTTACTTCTAAAACTACATTTTCGAAAATATTATTGTTAATGAATAAACTTCTATCTCCATATTTTGCTTGTGGACATTCGTTAGCTTTGAAATTTTTAATTAATCTAGGGAGTCTAACTCAATGTGTAACATAAGTCCTGGGAATACTTTCAGGCGTTTATTTGACAGCATTAACAAACACACAGATGTCAACCAATGTACTTGTCACGTTCATCTGTGTTCCTACTGAACTGTCAAACTCAAATTGCGCAGTAGTTTCCATTAAAAATGTCGTACAAGCTGGATTTACGAGCACAAGTCGCCAACCTTTTAGGACGGCTTAGTACAAATGAAATTTTGAGCGTGTTCAAAGGCGACCCAATATCAAAATCAACAATATACCGTGTTTTGAAAGATTGTCGTGATGGTAAAGAACCGAAAAATAAAAAGAAAAGTGGTCGCCCAACAAAATTGAGTGCCAGAACAACGAAAAAACTGCTGTCAAGCGCTGAAAACAAGGTTGGCCAATCAACACGCAAATTAGCACGAAAATTTCAGGTTTTAAACATGACAGTCCATCGGATTTTGAGAAAACATAACGTAATCTATCGGAAACGTCAGCGTGCACCAAAATATACACAGCAACAACTCGAAAAAATACCAAAATGCTGCCGTGCACTTCGTCGCGAGCATTTTGCAAATGGAAAGTGCAAAATTTTGGATGATGAATCTTACTTCACGTTTTCGCACCATGAATTGAGTGGCAACGATGGTTTCTATACTGCTAACATTAAAACAACACCAGACGATGTTAAATATGCCAGCAAATTGAAATATGAGCCAAAGGTGTTAGTTTGGGCAGCCATGTCATCGAAGGGGCATTTGATACGCCCAAACAAGGCCAAAGCTGTCAATTCTGACGTGTATATCAGCCAATGCTTGCCGAAATTGAAGCAATTCATCAACAAATATCTCGCTGACGATGAAATCATGTCTTGGCCGGATCTTGAAAGCTGTCATTACGCGAAAAAAACATTAGATTGGCTAACTGAGCAAAACATACCATTTGTACCGAAAAAGGACAATCCACCTAACGTGCCTCAGGCTCGTCCAATTGAAATTTTTTGGAGTGTTCTCAAACGTATGGTGTACGACAATGGCTGGGAAGCTAACAACGAGCAACAATTGGTTAATCGAGAAAGCGGAAGATGAAAGAAATAAACATAGACACCGTCCAGAACCTGATTCAACATGTTCGCCGTACACTGCGTAAAATCGAAGATAATGGTCCATTGAGCGTACTGTAAATATATTTTTCAACAATTTATTAATGGAATAAAATACCCTGAAGAGCATTTTAAAATCCGATTGTTTGATTTCAAGTACCATGCATTTGAATTTTTCCCAGGACTTACGTTACTAATGTTATACTCTACTGAATTGTTCGTACAAGAGAAAATGATATCGTGAATTCTAAAATGCGCCATTAAATCAAACTCATTATTGTTATACCTTCTTGAATAATAAAATCAAAATACGCACAAAGAAAAGTGTTTAAAATCTTATGTTTCAACTTAACACGCTCTTCATTATTATTTCGCTCATTCGCTATTATTTTTGATATGAGTCTTGAGGTTTTCATATTAAAAGAATTGAATTATTTAGAGCTAAGGCGTAGCGGGACCCTAATATTCCGTAGAGATGTGTGCAGATAACGTATGCTCATTTCAAATTAGAAGATATATTGGGAAAAATCTGGAGAGGGCCTACAGAAGTTCTGGAGGGCACTGATCAAAGCACGCCCGCAGTTGTTACATCCAATGGTTATTCTTCAAACTAAAGTTAGAGGATAGAACTCGATTACTCGCAAGCCTAGTGCTCGAGGTAATAGGAATTACAATCTTAACGGATGAACTATTACTGGTTTTGATGACATTGATCATATTTTGAGAAATAAAAAGCCAACAGTAAACAGTACACTGTTAAATCTAACTACAACTCTTGAAACTAATGTATAGTCAAAAACACATTAATCGACGTTTCATAAGCTCCGAGATCGCGCATAGCTAAAATATTTCGAACGTGGCACATTGGATTGTCTACCTCAAGCCCGACAAGGACACCGCGGGCTCAGATCATGCAATCCACGATGCTCAGCACAATATGATAATATTAATGTGATCGCGTGCAACGGTACCATTGTCCTCGTTCCAGATCTGATTCCCATACACTAAACGTTCCCATACAGCGGTAATTATATGATGCAGCTCCGACAGACATCTTGCTTGGGCATGAGAAATAACACGTATGACAGTCTGATATCACAGATTCATCCCCACATAACGCAAGATACGCTTCGTCGCGCGATTGGGTTGATTAAGTTGTTTGGACACATTCGCCCCAGAGACTGGTTCTCATTCATCTCCAATTGCATACGGTTTCTAAAGGGTGATACGGTCAAAATTTGGTCAAGGGAAAACGCGTGTAAATCGGTGAAATCGTTTATTTAAAAAATCAAATTAAATTTCTTTTTCAAGTTCAATTAGTATAAAATTCAGGAAAAATATTCAGTTAGGCTTCCGCTTTTCCAAATCCGAATTGCCGGGCCTTACGCTTGACCCCTGCCATCAGATTTTGTACAGCCACCTTGTCCACCTTCTTCGCCGCAGAAAGCCAGTTTGCCTTGAACTGCTGCTCGTCCTTAGCAGTTTTTTGGTCTTCTTTAGGTTCCGCTTGACAATAGCCCAGTATTTCTCAATTGGGCGGAGCTCTGGCGTGTTGGGAGGGTTCTTGTCCTTGGGAACCACCTGCACGTTGTTGGCGGCGTACCACTCCATGGCCTTTTTACCGTAATGGCAAGATGCCAAATCCGGCCAAAACAGTACGGAACAACCGTGTTTCTTCAGGAAAGGCAGCAGACGTTTATTCAAACACTCTTTCACGTAAATTTCTTGGTTGACAGTCCCGGAAGCTATGAAAATGCTGCTTTTCAAGCCACAGGTACAGATGGCTTGCCAAACCAGATATTTCTTTGCGAACTTTGACAGTTTCGTGTGCTTGAAAATATCTGCTACCTTTCCCCTTCCTTTTGCCGTATAAAACTCCTGTCCCGGAAGCTGCTTGTAGTCGGCTTTGACGTAGGTTTCGTCGTCCATTACCACGCAGTCAAACTTCGTCAGCATCGTCGTGTACAGCCTCCGGGATCGCGCTTTGGCCGTCGTATTTTTGTTTATCATCGCGATTTGGAGTCACTACCTTCTTGTAAGTCGATAGTCCGGCTCGTTTTTGGCTCGATGCACGGTTGTAGACGATACACCCAGCTTATTTGCGGCATCTCGGAGAGATAGGTTAGGGTTTCGCTTGAAACTACCGGCAACTCTCTTTGTCGTCTCAGCGGCTTCCGGTTTTCGATTTCCCCCCGATCCAGACTTCCTGGCTGTCGACAAACGTTCCCCAAACACTTTAATTACATTTGTAACGGTTGATTTGGCAACTTTTAGCGATTTTGCCAACTTTGCGTGCGAGTAGCTCGGATTTTCGCGATGCGCGAGCAAAATTTTGATACGCTGCTCTTCTTGCTTGGACGGCATTTTGACAACTGAAGAGTGAATTCCAAAATCAAAATAGGAGCAACATTCTACACACACACACCTTCAAAATGAGGGGTGTTTAGGTTTTTTAAAAGCAAAATTGAAAGAAATACGTCAAGTTGATATTGACCAAATTTTGACCGTATCGCCCTTTATCCTGATATGATTTGTTTTCGTCAGTTATAGCTGACGAAAACAAATAATTTAAGTCGATCATAAATATCGCCTTCCATAGCGCCCACCTCGTGCAAAGGGGGTCCGCTTTCTCATTGCCCGGAATTGAACAATGAGATGGGACCCATACAAAGGTGATGATAAAATAACGCGAAGATAAAGCACTTAATGTTTCTCCTGTATTTTCAAGGAGAAAATACGAGGAGTGCTTTTCCGGCCTCAATGAGCGAATAGCCTCTATAGAACTGAGACTATCCGTGAAAATGAAATACTGATTAGGTGTTAGTGAAGCGACAATTTCTAGCGTAAAGTGTATTTCCGCTAATTCAGCGAAATATACTGAACAAGGAGCTTGAAGTTTACAATTGGCACTATAATTTCATTATATATACCTATTGGCGTGCTTCTCAGCAGCAAAGTAGTATATCAAGGAATGCGACTGACACAGTTTGTTGTGGAAATGACTTAACTCTTTCTTCTGCTCTTCTTCTTGAAAAAGGTAGGAATTGGTTTCCAAGGAAGTGCGTCCAATCAGCTACTTCTGTCATGGTTGAATGCAAGCAGCAGACTCGGTGCGGGTCGAAACAATCGAATACGTCCAAAACTAAGTCGGCTGGGAAAGTTCCAGAGTCAATTTTTACTCTTTGTTGTTTTCTATTTTATTTTCGATGTTAATAATTCGCTGTACAAAAGTAGACTGAATCCAGATATAGGGTAGGGAACGGCTTAAGCACCCGGGACCCTATTCCAACACGAAGTAAACGTTAACCTACAATGCAAATTTTTTTGCGGTATGGTGCTCCATCTATTGAAGCACCATAACTGCAAAACGCTGAAGCATTAGCAGGTGCTAACGTTTACCCCGTGCCTTGGAAAGAGAGGGCCGGAGTGCTTAAGCGTTACCTACTCCTACTGACTACTTTGCTTTTCAAATTTGTTTTTATTTCCATTCCTTATCTTATATACAAATTTACATTGTAAGTGTGGGCACCTTGAAGAGTTTTGTTTAAATGTTTTATGTGTTTAATGCGTTTGATATTTTTAATTACTTTTCAGATAAGCACTTGGGGCATTGTTTGTTAAAATTTGATAACCTACTTGCTCATCAACTACAACTAAAATTTGAAAATCCTAGGGATGGGGAACCAGATTCTGCCCTGTATAGATTGATAGACTCACTAAGCGATCTTCGAGCATTTTTATCTCGGCCGGACGGTGGACCTCAGATGTTTTTGTCCTCGGGATCATCCTCAGGAACTTATTTTTAACGCGTTGAAGCTTCAGGTGATGTGTTTTAACGCAACTTTCCCAGATTGACATGCCGTACCGATGAGCTGGTGCGCGATTTGTTAAAGACAGCAAGCTTGTTTTTCAGGGATAACGTAGACCTTCTCTGTTGGTCAATGGATACAGTATCTTCAGCAGAACGTTACACTTTGTGACAGTATTGTCAACCTGCTCCCTGAAAATAAGCTTGCTGTCTATTGAAGAACGCAATCGTCTGAAACTGTTCTGCACGTGTTCAGCATGATCGCTTGATGATGATGGCCTGGGTCAGAATTGCAACGACTTCCTCCGTTGTAAGCATCGAATCATCGATCGCGCCGGATGTTGCACCAGAGTACGACGACGGTCCTGCAAGAGATCGTTTTGGGATGGTTGGGTTGCTGCAGCTGCGAACCGATGCTGAACAGTAGGCCGACTGGGAACCGGACGGTTTGGTGGCACTTGTCGTGTTGGGAGAGTGGGAAATTTCTCGGTCGTGAGGGTCGGAGGCGAAGCAGATCGTCGTCGATGACCGGGTTGATAAATTCAGCCCACTTCGGACACTCTCTGCCTGTTGCTTTGTGTGCCGCACCACAGTTGGCACACACTAGATCAGCATCCTCCATCCGCTCACAAGCATCGGCTTCGTGGTGTTTGCCGCAATCGTTGCAGCGCTTCGCCATGTGGCAATTTTTGGTGTCATGCCCAAACATCAGGCAGTTCTGGCACTGAGTGACATCGCGGTGAATCGGTTGGTACCGGTCCCACTTGACGACGATGTGGAACAACGCTCTGATGTTCTGGAGGTCCTTCATGCACGTCGAGTTCTTCTCGAAGTGCACCTGGTAAAGCTGATCCCGATAGCTTCTCGAGATGTCATGCTGACGCATTTTGTTGATCTGCAACCGGTTTTAGTCCATCGGCCAGTTCCTCCATCTTCTTCACCGGGAGGCCACGCAAAATCACCTTGAACGGTGTGCTCGCTTGGATGTTGTGCGTTAAGTACTGCACATTCATCTGCTTCAAGATTCCCTTGACAGCGTGTAATGCGGTAGCGCCGAAATCATCAGCTTGTAGCCCTGCGAGCAGAGCTGAAATGAGCATCGTAGGCCCTTATTGGTGTAATAGTACACCTTATCGAGTAAGCCTTCTGGGAATCCCTTCACGAACAGCGGTGTCATTTTCTCCTTCTTCTCTATTGTCGGTGTATCGTCGTTCTCCAGGACGGCGTACCGGTTGTTTGCTAAAAGCTTCTTCGATGACAGTACATCATCGGGTGAATTCAAACGGGAACGTTTACCAGTCGAACTTGTGCCGGCGTCACTACGTGGCGGCTTCCCCATACCGGGGTTGGGCTGTGTATCACACAACGCGAGAGGGTAAAGTGCACCACGCACCAAAACGGAAGAGCGAACGAAATAACGAGAAACTTTCCAGAGCGAGAGCGAAAAACACGACCGAACGTGTCGCTTGATCAAACTGGAATGATGATGATGATGACTGATGTACCCGTTTTATAACATTCATGTTTGCCTAGCTGCCTAGGAGACGTTCCTAAGTTAAATATGAAGTCTGTGATAGGAAAGTACTGTGTTATTGGTAAATTTACACACTTAATTTTTTTACAGTATTCAGGATTTTTATACAGAACTTTCAACAGCTGAACGTTCGGTAACGCGGTTTACCGGATTTCGTTGAAATTTTTCAGTATTCCGGTTAAAAAATTGCCGGAACTTGTCAAATTTTACCGAAATCCGTAAAATCGGATTACCGAACGTTCAGCTGTTAAAAGTTCGGTTAAAAATTACCGAAAACTGTAAAGTTTTCAAAGTTTGTACTGTAAATATTTCAGGACGCTCCAAATTCTCGTACTCGCAACGTGTATCCCTGTATTGAAAAAAAAAAATGTAGTCCTACGTCAAAAACACCACACAAAAAAATGTCACGTGCAAAACTAATGGCGACTCTATCCGTCGCTTTATTGCGACTTTCATCACATCTCAGCGCGGGTGAAATTTGTCACTTACCCTGTTTCTCGGAATACCAAAACTTGGGTGACTCGACTGTCATCCAGTGACATGACTGTCAGAATAACTCTGATCGTGTCTCATTACTTTCGAGTACAGCATTTAAAAACGATTGATTGTAATGTTAATTATAGTGTCTAAAAAGAATGAACTATTCGTTAGCTGCTTTAGACCAATCATAGTGTGGACGGGCGTTTAAGTGATACCTTCAAGTTGTTGGTTAAAAACTGGCAATCAAACCCATAACCTGCCCTTTATACACAGATAAAAATAAACATTGAATTTTCAGCGTTATCTAATGCATATAAAGAGAATGCTAGATTTGGCAGAAAATAATGGGATATTTCATCTAAATTTAAGCCAGATAACGCCTGAATCAAGCCTGTTGTATGAAAGATTGCAAACAACTTCGTTGTTTATGCCTTATTTCGCTTGGAATTAGACGAGGGAAAATTTACACACCTGTTAAAATTCATTATTTTTTCTGTGTAATGCACCCACGTAACGTTACTCCCTGTGGTAGAGTGGATCATAACGCTGTTCTAGGGTTAAGTAAACAACTTCTTTAGTGACACCAAGAGTATCCTTACTGTCAGCATGAATCGTTTTGAATCGGATACAGGTACTAATATTTAATTATTAGTTACTATTACATTTTACTATGCTAAGAGTCATGCTGCCAACTCAAATATTTTTATGCAGTGATTTCTCGTGAAAGTCCACAGGATTTCTCAGCTTTCAATAAAACGAGCTTCACGTAAACACATTCATCCTGCTCACACTCATACAACGTTTCTGTGAATTCAGACTGGTAACTCAAATTGCTATTGAGCGAAGCTGTATACAAGATAAAGTCTCGACAAGATGGAGGAACATACATACAAGTAAAAATCCTTTGGAACGATAGGAAACTTTCTTCAGTATAGTAAGTTGAGGTTGTTCAAGTTATCTATACACAAAGATGATTCCGTTGGTTATCCACCGTCACGAACTGCAAAGAAACTTTTGGAAAAGTCCTACATTCAACATATCCCTGGCGTCTCTTGCCTTGATTGCTAATTAATTAAGAACCAAGCTCAGCCTCCACTCGTCATAAATTATAAATCCAACCGCCCGTTACGACTGTCTACTGGTGTAACAAGTAATCCAACCTTTCACTCTAACTCCATTTTCTTGGTGTTGGCATTTACAGCCTCACAGTCACAGTAGGCCATTATAAGGGCACCCGAACAGGAGTAGGAAAAGCATCGGAGTGTAAATCAAATTAAAAAACACTTTTCTTCCGGGGATCGACTTTGGAAGAACCAGTCGGAAACCGTAGCACACAAGTCCTCGATGTTGACCTTTCCCGGATCATAAAGCTTTTTGGCACAATCAGTCGACCGTGGAAGCTTATGTACAAGAAACGAAAGGGCAATTCCGGAAAGTAATAAAGACGAAAAACTGTCTGTCAATTGCAGCTCAAGTGCCGAAAGAGACGACGACAGCCGCTGGTTGGCATAGTTATTATTTTCCGGGACCCATGCCATCATCTTCATCTCCAATCCCGCCGCCATAGTCCGACACAATTCTCTTAATGAGTTGTCACTTCATTTGACAAGGTTCCTTATTTGGAGATTCAGGCCGCTGCTGGTTGTCCCTGTCGTTGTTGCCTTTGCTGCTTCTGCTGCTGGTGCGGCGAGATAACGACGCAAGAAGAAACTGGTTCAACTTGCTGTTTGTTGCCGGCCCACAATAACGGATGAACGAATGAAGGCCCCTGCGCTGGACAAAAAGGGTAGAATCTGATTTGGAGAGCCAAGCGCATTAAACTCCCATTCTGGAGGCTAATCTTATCGTTCGATCTAGTTTTGCAATGTGGGAACCTGTTTCTGATTATGGTCGAAAGGAACTGCGGGACTCACAAGGCTGATACACTCGATAAGTGAACTGGATAAGCTGCTGGCCTGGCGTTGATTGGAAAGATGCAAAGTTGCTAGAACAACTATCAATGCCAGAGCTGAAAGTCGAAACGTCAACATCAAAACCAAATAAACCCGAAGCTGAAGGAAACCAGCAAACCATTAGGAAACTTCACTTCAAGCAGCTAGGTAGAGATAATTTATGCCAAACGAGATATTTCAAAGCTTGAATTTATGACCCCTCATCCTTGCCATCGCAAAACATTTCTTCGGTAATTGTCGTTGCTTGTAGCCATCGTCGTAGTCGTTATTGCCTGACGTTGTCGTCCTCTTTATCGTTGTCTGAGGTCCGACGGCAGTGCAGGCAGACTCAATCGTCACGGGAGGACACTCGTCCATGGATGATAACAAGTATTTTCACCCATCCGTTCGTTGTCACCGTCATCGTCGACGGATTTTCGCCCCGCGGGGAATGATAAAAACTTACACTTTACGAGGGCAACTTTTCGGTATAACTTCTGCGAAACCGTCGGACATTGGGCACACTTGTATGGAGGCCTAAAGGCTTTTCGGTGTTTTTTGAAGAACGGAGGGTTCTGATTCTCGTTCTTGATGGTTGTTCCGAAGAAATTGGTTGAATCCCTTGATGGCACCGATGGGGATTACTGAGATGCACGCTGAGTCGCTATTTTGATGGTGCTGTTTATTCCCTTAATTGCACCGGTCAGTGCCGGCTGTCTGGAAGGAAGGAATTGTTAGGAAGATTAGTGTGGGTATACGTTGGGAACTGTACATTTTCTGAATTTATGATAGGTATGAAATGAATTAAGATTATGGAAACGATTCTCAAATGTTTTGTGGTGGAAATGAAGTGGTTTACTGGGGATCCATATTAATAATAAAGCCTGTCCACGTTTAATTTTGAACACTTTTTTTTCAGTGTAGATTTTGAATTATTTATTATTTGTAGCTGAAACTCTCCACGTATTTTCAGGGGCTGGATAGTCAAGAAAAAAATGTATTTTATTTTTACTCAGGAAGTACCAGCACATTAGTCCGATCGTTTGCCCCTAATAACGTAACTCACACGAACAAACTTCTGAAAAATTCTGTCGATATAACACAGCGAATCAAAACAGGAACAAAGCGTCTAGTACCGAAAAGCTCAAGAATGTATCATAAGATGCAAGCTGCAAGGTATATTTTGGACGAAGGGATTCTACAACAGTGAACTAATTTCAAATCGCTAGTTTTATATTGACTGTTGGTTGTATGGCTGCTGCAGTCAAGGGAAACCTTAAATTCATCGTACGCATTATGGACAATAAGAAATCTATGGATATTCTGAAACTAAACCTGAAGCAAAAGTGCACACACATTAGGACCAACAATAAATAGCAAACTAGCGATTGAAAATTGGTTCACTGTTGTAGAACCCCTGGGTCCCAAGTACACCTTGAACCGGGTACCTTGCAACACATTCTTGCGCTTTTCGGTACTAGAATATTTGTTTTCGTTTTGATTCGCTATTTTATTTTGACAGAATATTTGAGAGAGTGTACGTGAGAGCTACTTTCTCAGGGGAGAATCATTAAGCTTGGGACCGATGTGCTGATACTTTCTGAGCCAAAAACTATATCCATTTTCTTCAGGACTATTCAGTCGCTGTTTGGACTGTCATCTGTCTGTCAACAATAACTGGTCAATGATTCAAAACACATCGCTCATGTTTTTAGTTGTTATATTACGTTCCTAAGCAATTATAGACGCTACCACCAGATATGAATCTCATCGTAAAACTATGGTATACAATCAAGCGGCAATTGAGGGGTAGCAAAACATCAAATAAAAACAAAAAAAAAGGGAAATGAAAAAACCGTGGAAAAAACATCCCGCCATCTCTAACCAAGAAACATATGGACTCGAATTATCAATTTTGTGAGCAGTTGTACCTTAAGAACAGTACTTGTCGGGAATTGTTGATACAACCTTTTAAGTCCGAGGACGGTTGCTTCAGTTTCAATTTCCACTATCACTTTAACTACCCAACAATGGTGATTCCGTTTTGGTGATTCAGTGTTTTGAAATAAATTTTCTCGAAATAGAAACGTAACAAACTACAAACACGTCTATCCTGGAGCAGGACTTATTTCAATCTTCACAATGCAGCATGCATCGGTAAAGTAGAGCCAAAATCCGTGAGAAATTGAACAAAAGGTGTCCGCATGCAAGTCTTAGGGTAAGCGAAATCCAAAAAATAGGGTGAAGTGCTCTTTTGTGGGTCTATAGATCTACAATTCGGCTTATCGTTAAAAATTGCCTGTCTTTAATTTATCATCATTTTGATTTGTCAGTGAGACAATATAACTGAATATTTTTGATTTTCAGGGTAAAAATAGTAAATTAACATTTGCTACGAATTTTAAGCATAGACCGAATCCAAGTTTCACAGACCGACATAAGAGCAATTTCGTCTAGCTCCTTTTTTTTAAATTTGTATAGCTAGGTAAAAAAAAAGGAGCTGGCTAGGCTAGGGTTTCTGAAAAACGGCTGTAAGTAAATAAGGTAAAGGGCGATACGGTCAAAATTTGGTCAATATCAACTTGACGTATTTCTTTCAATTTTGCTTTTAAAAAACCTGAACACCCCTTATTTTGAAGGTGTGTGTGTAGAATGTTGCTCCTATTTTGATTTTGGAATTCACTCTTCAGTTGTCAAAATGCCGTCCAAGCAAGAAGAGCAGCGTATCAAAATTTTGCTCGCGCATCGCGAAAATCCGAGCTACTCGCACGCAAAGTTGGCAAAATCGCTAAATATTGCCAAATCAACCGTTACAAATGTAATTAAAGTGTTTGGGGAACGTTTGTCGACAGCCAGGAAGTCTGGATCGGGGGAAATCGAAAACCGGAAGCCGCTGAGACGACAAAGAGAGTTGCCGGTGGTTTCAAGGCGAAACCCTAACCTATCTCTCCGAGATGCCGCAAATAAGCTGGGTGTATCGTCTACAACCGTGCATCGAGCCAAAACACGAGCCGGACTATCGACTTACAAGAAGGTAGTGACTCCAAATCGCGATGATAAACAAAATACGACGGCCAAAGCGCGATCCCGGAGGCTGTACACGACGATGCTGACGAAGTTTGACTGCGTGGTAATGGACGACGAAACCTACGTGAAAGCCGACTACAAGCAGCTTCCGGGACAGGAGTTTTATACGGCAAAAGGAAGGAAAAGGTAGCAGATATTTTCAAGCACACGAAACTGTCAAAGTTCGCAAAGAAATATCTGGTTTGGCAAGTCATCTGTACCTGTGGCTTGAAAAGCAGCATTTTCATAGCTTCCGGGACTGTCAACCAAGAAATTTACGTGAAAGAGTGTTTGAATAAACGTCTGCTGCCTTTCCTGAAGAAACACGGTTGTTCCGTACTGTTTTGGCCGGATTTGGCATCTTGCCATTACGGTAAAAAGGCCATGGAGTGGTACGCCGCCAACAACGTGCAGGTGGTTCCCAAGGACAAGAACCCTCCCAACACGCCAGAGCTCCGCCCAATTGAGAAATACTGGGCTATTGTCAAGCGGAATCTAAAGAAGACCAAAAAAACTGCTAAGGACGAGCAGCAGTTCAAGGCAAACTGGCTTTCTGCGGCGAAGAAGGTGGACAAGGTGGCTGTACAAAATCTGATGGCAGGAGTCAAGCGTAAAGCCCGGCAATTCGGATTTGGAAGAGCGGAAGCCTAACTGAATATTTTTCCTGAATTTTATACTAATTGAACTTGAAAAAGAAATTTAATTTGATTTTTTAAATAAACGATTTCACCGATTTACACGCGTTTTCCCTTGACCAAATTTTGACCGTATCACCCTTTAAGAAGTGTCAGGCAATAGGGTAAAAAACTACATATTATGGAAATAGCCATATCTCGATTGATTATGGGCCGATTCACGATTTTCAACCACTGACAGACTTGTTATGAAATTTAGTTTATGAAAACAATATAATATTTCCGATTTTCAAGTTACATAAAAAATAACGAGTTGCAGAAAATTAGCACATTTGATATAACCTCAAAGTATCCGTGCTATCTCCGGTGCCCGGAAGTCAAATCAAATAAACATGCTAAAACTAGAATAAATTCCCCGTCGAACGCTTCTAATTTCATCAAAATCGGTTAATTATTCACCGAACTGTATCACTTTGAATCTGGACAAAATTTTGCTAGTCTTCTCCTTTTTGATCATCCCCTGTATATTACCTTCTCGTTTCATTAGCTTGGTAATTTTGTTCGTAAAATTCAATGTTTTAACGTATTCTTGTGGCCCACTGAAACAAATCACCCACATTTGTGAGTGACCCCTACAGCAAAATTTGAATAGCTTTAATGTACATTTCTGAACTGAGAATAACCCGGGAACATAGTTAAAAATTTGATTCGCTGCCGACATCAGTTGAATTCAGCAGACCATTTACAAAAATGGATACTGCTGCAAACTCAACCAACATCACAGTGATTTCTCGTGAAAGTGCAGAAGATTTCTCATCTTCCAATAAAGAGAGTATTACATCAACATATTCCTACTCCTTCCTTGTTTGACCTGCATCCGGGAGGGACCGGCGCCGGTTTTGAGCTAGTATGGGATCACCAGTTTTTATACATTGAGGATGTTTGCTAGTCCCAAGCATCATCTGTTGGTTCTCTGTGGCAACTGATCTGGCAATAACGGAGTAGCAAACTTGGGCGGTCAATCATGCTCATGATCATGGTCATTTTACATCACGCTTTTTTTTGTATAATTATTTGTATAATAGTATCATGTGAAATTCCGCCCTGCCCTTCGGTTCAGAAAGGAGTATGGGCGCGTTCTGTCGAGTTGGTCGCGGCAGATTTCATGTGTGAATCGGCTGCCCCATCAACGTTCAAATGTGCATGAACCCAATGGACTGCTTCTGTAAAATGTTTCTTGTCTTCTATAACCAAACATGATGGAATTGAGTAAACGAGTGGAAACTCATCGGGAATGATCTCTTATATGCGTTCATCGAATCATTCTGAACGGCCGTTGTGAGAATATCACCATGAAAATCTCACATGCACATAGCGTGTTACCAATCACTACTGCTTTTTCTTTTTTTTTCTGTTCTCTTCCCCATCCTAGGACTGCGAGCAATACCATATGACATCCCAAAGTCAACTATTCAAAAGCAGAAACATCGAGACAACACAGAGCAGTTAGCAAGGAACGACATAAACCCTAACCAGTTTTACTTTCAGCTAAATTTTCTAACACAAGGTAAGCAATCCAATGACCACTACAAAATATACTGAATATCCACGACTTAATATATAACGGGAAAAAGAAGGGACTATCAGGGCACCCAAGTGAAATGATTTGGATAGGAAGCATGGAAGTGCCTCCTCCCTATTGTTAACATTTCTCGGAACGAGGGCAGGCTCTTCGACCCCATCTGTTGGGTTTATTCTGTCAATCGTGGGCTCGATTCTAATGCTGTGGGTGTGAACTTGCTTTTGGATGGAGATTCTCTTCTCTATATTTGCGGGTTTCGTGTAAGTGAATTTGCTTACGGGCCCACCCAAACGTTTTTGGCCCTTCATACAGGAGCATACAGGATCTCAAACAACAATAGAATCCTGATCAAATCGTTTTTCAGATTAGTCCACTGCTATGGAAAGTTTCCTTGCTACAATAGATGGTAGTATCTTATAATCATCATCATCAATAGTAACATGTGAGATTCCAATGATTTATTTCATTTATTAAAATGACTGTAGTACCTGTGAGATTAACTACGAATGATTGTTGTGGAGCAACACATTTAGGTTTTAGGTATACTATTCTTTGAACGATTTTTTGTTTCGGATCATCCATGGAATTCCGAAGTATTGTTTAATAGTTTTAAATTATTTTTTCCCTCGTGGCTATGATACATTGCAACCGTTTTGGAGCAAAATTGTCTTCTTCAAAGCTGTTTCTACTAACAAGGCGCTTTTATTAAGTGTAAATAAAAACTAGGGTGGTCCTTATTTGCAGAGAAATCGAAAATCTTTCTTTTTTAATTGCAGAAATAAAGACATATATTCTTGGGAAAAGTTGTAGATTTAACAATTTCAAGCAATTTTGATGGAATTAATTTGTCTGGAACCTTTTGAAATTACCAAATTGGAGCATTTTTCCTACATAACTTAGGGTGTTCCTATGAAAATCAGTTATTTTGCTGTAACTTTTTTTGACTCTAGAACAGTCAAAGTTACAACTTTTTAAGTACTGAAATCTTTTCTATCGTATGTCAAAAAAAAGTTTATATGGTTTTTGTAAACTAGTTGGAGTAAACATGAAAAATAGGTCTTAACATCATTTGAAAGGATTATAGTATTGCATATCATATTTGAAAACTGGAGATAGGTTATTTTCTTAAATCGTGTAAAAAACATTTGAAAATGGCGTAATTTTATAAGACAATCGTTAATTACTCGCTTACAGTAAGAGATATCGGCGAGATTTATACGTCAAAAATTTTATCTTTTCAAGTTTTAAAAATTATCGGAATATTTTATTTAAAAAAAAATGGTTAGAGTCTCAAACTACTTCATAACGAACTTTTGTCGCATTCGTCGCTTTGTTCGTTTGACTAAAATGCTTTTCTATGCTCCGCACCGACATTTTCAGCCGATTTATTTTGGCTTGAGCAACATGACAGGCGATTGAATGTCGCAACAGACATGACCAATGCGATATAGTACTAAGTGACACGACGTAACGCACCCGGTAGATGTAACGTGATAACCTTCCGAACGACTTATAAATCATTGTTGATATAAAACTAAACCTTGACTAAATTTGTTGGTTCCACATATTTCCTTCACATATTATAGCTTGGTTCAAAAATATCTAATTTGCAAAACTTCAACAATGATTTTTTTTATGACAGCAATATGTTACTGACAACCTATTGAAGAATGCTCTAGATATTATACATACATTCAATAAAAAAGAGAAAGGGAGGAATACAGGGTGCCAGACGAAGTGTAGGCTGGATGAGGGATTTGTGGTTATCTCGCCCAAGTCGTGGATGACAATTATGCCTTCCTAGATGGAAATCACCAGATCGAGATCAGCGAAGGTCTTATTATCTTCCGACAGTCTACAGTGAGTTTGCTAACCCTAGTTTTAACAAACCCCCAGACGGAAATCCTAATGTGTATTGCTTACTGATTATTTCCTGTAATAAGAGCGTTTCGTTGGAAGGAGATTCTTTATCCTTTCCGTCGGTTTCGTGTAAGTGTTTCTGCTTATGCCAAGTAACATTGCCAAAACCATCCAGCATTATTAAGTTTTATTAAAGTTTTATGAACGCCACTAGAAATCAATTTGGTTTTATTATAGCTGTAAGAGGTGCCAATAGGTTTCAAATTTTAAGTCAGGTGTATGAGAACCAGTACACAGCTTCCATACAACGATCTTAAAACCTTATCTTCCAAAGTTCCTTTAACTCCTATAAAAGGTTTTATTATGAACTCGCAAAATACTGTTTTGAAATACCGTTTTAGGACTCATTCAAATTATCTTATTATGGTCAGTTGAAAAAGCATTTTAAGACCATTTTGCTTACGGCAAATTGGCATTTATGAAAGGCACCAAATGACCAAATAGTTTTATAGTAGCCATTGCAAAGTTAAATTGGATTTTTGCAAAACTGTGATTTCTTCCGATCGCCATATTGAAATATATAAAATAATTGAAATCTGGAAAATTAAATACACCAAACATTGAATGTTATGCAAACTGTAGATCAGAGACCAGTTTTGGCATTCTTTAGATAACCTTATTGAATTCCATACATTTTCAGGAAAACGATCTGCTCATATGGCAAACGGAGTGTGCCGTTCGTGACTACCGGGACTGTAAACGGAGAGACCTAATTCAAGGAGTGTCTACAGAAGCGTCTGCTTCCTCTGTTGAAGCAACGCGAGGGCCCTACAATCTTTTGACCGGATTTAACTTCGTGCCACTATTCTAATGATGTCCTGGAGCCAACTGTCGTACCCAAGGACATGACTGGGGACCCCCCTCAGGAACAAAGGCCCATCGAAAAATACTGGGCTATTATGCAGCAGGCACTATACGGATGCATTCCAAGGAGGTCAAATCTAAGAAAGACATGAAGAAAAAGTTTCCGTACAGAAGCTGCAGCCAGATGTTGTACGCAACCTAATGAGTGGCATTAAGCATGTTGTGCAAGCATATGGTTATGGTATTGCAATTGAATGAAATAAATATGCCAAAAGCTTTCTAATTGGTTATTTTTTACTGTCTGAATATTTGGATGGGTCAACTAAGTAGTTTTTTACAGCGTTTTTTCCGTGATGCAATTTGAGGTGGAACACCCTTTATGATATTTAAATTGTATAAGTGTCAAATAATCGAAACCCGGATATCCGAAATTAAAAGCTCCACATAATGAGCAGTTGACGCTGCTCCAATGGCTACTAGGTGTTTCCTCAACAACACTGATAGCCATTTATATGGTATCAATTTCGCTCGATGCTTTCATTTCTTCATAATAAAGCTTAAGAACCTCATCTTCAAATCCCTGTTACAATAATCTTATCTCCCATCACATCTTCCATGTCGACTGGTAACTTTTCTTGACGCTTGAATGTTAGCAAATCCTCCGTCACCTGCCACCGAGCTGTATCACCATTACCCAAGCCAATGGAGCAGAACAGCTCCCCGGCATAATTGAGAGCGTGGGCGCCAGCCGGCGGCGGGTGAACGAGCGACCAACATCGTAAAAATTATATTTGCAAATTTGATTGCCACGGGAAACATAAGAAGTAAATTTAAAATTAACATGCTTTACTTTCTCCGCCGACTCTTGCCACCACTACCCCCACTGCAATTTGGAGTTTCCGAGCGATCACTTCTTCACGACATCATACGTCAAACGCTGATGGAAGCAATGACTGATTTAATTTCGGTCCTCCTTTAGCCTAGGGGGGTTCCGAAGAAGTTGGTTATCCATCAGCTGGGTAGCCAATTTTAACTTAGTTCCAGATGGTGCAACGTTGCCCGAGATTGGGTCAAGAAAAGATGATGATGTATCACCACTTTTGGGGACGGACAGATTGTTCCGCTCTAGCGCTCCAACGACCGAACCGGCGAATGATGCTAATTGACTGTACTGTAATCAACCGACTGTCCCAGCAGCAATGATTCTGACGTGTCATTCTTGCTCATTAATTTAGTTTTTATATTTGATTCCATACTGATGATCGGAAAATTTTCCCCGGAAAAGACGCTTAAATTCGTCAACCGTTTTTCATCGGCCCAAAAGCAATTCATTTATCATTCAACTATGGAGACAACCGATCTGAAGAAGCAATTTTGTGCCAATTTTTTCGTCCATTCCATCACCGGTACCGGCCAAGGATGATGACGGATACCGACGGTGAAATTCGACAGCTACCTGGGAAATTCTTTGAAGAGCGCACGACAATTTCGGCCCCTCTACCCCCGAAGATGCGTAGGTGGAAAAAATATTGATTACATCTATGGGATGTCACTTTCTGCCCGGTTGACGGCGACATGATGGCTACTCAAACAGGTCGAGAAAAAAAATCGAATTGAGGTTCTTGGGCTTCCCAGAAGGTGGGGCATTTCAGAACTGTCCATTTCACTAGTTTTTCGCTATTGGCAATTCTATCCGAAACTGCCGTTGGACGATGGAAAATAGATTCCATTTTCGAACGCACAGGTCGTCAACTTATCACATTCAATCACTCGCCACCAGAAAGCAATAAAGTTTTTGCTGGCCAAAAATAAGATCCAAATGGGTTAGGAATTCTTTCTTTTCAACTCTTTCAGGCAAGATATTGGTACCGTGCGGTTTGATAAATCGAATTAAAGCGGCTTAACGCAGATACGAAGGGATACTGAATGGGACCGTTAGGCGTTAGGAAAAAAAGGAATCCATCAAATCGCACGGAAAACCAATTCCCAAGGCTTCTGTGTGACGAAGGGAAAGAGCGGAGAAAAAATCCTGCTGGGCTGTTCTGTTGTTTGGACAGGATATTGAACAAGAAATTTCTTTCCGTGGTATTGTTTATTGATTCCGAGTGGTTCCCGAGAAGGCAAATATGATAGGAAATGGGCGATGATGATAGCCTTGAAGTATGCCTCAGTTGAGGAAACCGTACGAAATACATTAACTTTTCTCGGAGATGACTCAATCGATTCAAGTGCAGCATTTCCTGTTTAATTTTGTCCCCTGTGAAACAAGGTTGACCTATATCCTGATTTACCTTTTGGTTGTGGATGTATGCATTTTATTTGGTTACAAACCCCTTGGAGATCTTTTTGTGGATGCAGCCCCATTTAATAAAGACAATAAGTTGATCTACCGGTATAATTTCACAAAATTGCTTATAAAACCCAATTTTAGAGATCCTTAGTTTTACGTGAAAAAAATACTAAAGGGTGTACCGTTTAAAATACGCACACACTCAAATTGCTCTAACTTCTGATCCGGTAGGTAAAATTAATTTAAACTTTGCGTAGACATAGCTTAATGTGTATTGTTCACACTCTGTGAGTTGATTTTATCAGGCGCGCAAAAGTTTTCAAAATGGCGCGAATAAGTTTTGCACGGGTACTCTAAGAATATGGATTGGTCGCATCGTGCCATCGGAAAAATGTTGAGAGACGTGAATTCCACAGTATCTGGTATCAAACAACGGTTCGAAGAACGTCTGACTGTTGATCGAAAGCAAAGATTCGAAAAAAAGTCGTTAGGTCAACGAAAACGATCAAAAACGCGTGGTTGGGGCCTTTAAACGGAAACCGAACGCCTCAGTTCGAGATGAGGTTAAAAAGTGCATGTGAGCCAAACTTTCGTAAAAAATCCCTTACTTCGAGCTAAACTTCAAACGTTTAAGATTTAGAAGTCCCAGAACCGTGATAAAAAACTGAATACGATCGCAAAAAGTCGAGCCCCGAAATTGTACGACCAGTATTTAACGAAACCACACACAGAAACAAAAGCGTTTACGAAAATGAAAACGAACCGTGACCTAGTTCACGTTTTCATGATTTTTACCCAAAAACGTGAACTAGTTCCTGATTACGTGATTTTGTTCACGGTGTATTTTTGCTTGTTTTTGAATTCATGACTGCTGTTCACGAATCCGAGCACGGATTTTTTTCCGTGCACTGCTGCGTAATGGATGACGAGACTTATATAAAGACGAACTTCAACCAAATTCCAGGGAACCTGTTTGTGACTGCCAAGGATTAGTGTGATGTTTCCGGCAACCTCCGGACACAGAAGATATCGAAGTTCACCAAGAAGTTCTTAATTTGGCAAGCGATTTGTACTTGCCGAAAACAGAGTACACCTTTCGTTACCGCAAGCACCATGAATGGACAGGTGTATTTAGAAGAGTGTCGTCAAAGCAGCTTCTCCCTCTTCCAAAGGCTCACTACAGTCCGACGATCTTCTGGTAGGATTTGGCATCATGTCACTACACGAAGGACGTGCTAGAGTGATATACGGCGAATTATGTTGATTTTATGCCGAAAGATCTGAACTCCCAAACACTCCGGTACTGCTCCCAATAGACAAATATTTGGCCATTATGAAGGAGCAATGACCTAAAGTGGTGAAGAATGTAGAATAAATGAAGAAAGCTTAATTTAATATGCAAAATACTGTCGATTCTGAGGTCGGGCAGAAACTTATGGCTGGGGTTAAGGTCAAGGGTCGTGCATTCGTATATATAGGCGAAATAAATTAAATGAATGATGCCAAAACTAATTTTAATTCTTTGCCTCTTGAAAATTTGGTGATAATCGGATCAAAACTCGAATTTTGAAAATAAAAATTTAGTGTGTGCGGATTTTAAACGGTACACCTTTTATTTTAAGCTTTCGATATCATTTTTGTCGGACTAAATACAACCCGAAATTTATACAGATTATTCTAATAAATGCGATGATACAGAAGAATGATTTTAAAATTTCATTGTGTGAAGACAAAATGAATGTTTTGATTATGGCTGCCCCCGAAAATATGGACGCACTGCCATTTCTCAATATTTGTTTACGAGTTCTTTTTTATGGCCGCATCCTGTTGTTTATTTTATTTCTCAGCACGGAAATAAATCCGTTTCTGATGTAGAAGGAGATGTTCCTTCATCACCATGAGGCACCAAGAGTGAACAACAATGTTTTTGGCTAGAATGAAAGATGTGAAGAGAAAGTGTTGAAAGGTGCGTCAGAGTGCGGCAGGTAGGAAAATTAACAGATGTTTTTGAAAATTGAGCGAAAGGGCATGTATCCAATGGTACTCGAACCATGGACTCGAACCATTGCCTAATATCCCACTGCGGGGTAGGTTGTAGCGATGGAACAAGTCCGCCACTTCAACAGGCAAAAATTGACGCATGGAAAGACGCTCATGTACCACTGTGGCTTGTATAGTTTATTCTTAGCGATCTATTGTGTGCACTCTGTTTACTGATGCGCACATGGGAGAGGAACTCTCTCCTTTTTTGAGTTTGTTTTGATTCGCACCGACTGACGATCACTAAAGTTAATTTTCCTACCTGCCGCACTCTGACGGACCTTTCAACACTTTCTCTTCACATCTTTCATTCTAGCCAAAAACATTGTTGTTCACTCTTGGTGCCTCATGGTGATGAGCGAACATCTCCTTCTACATCATAATCGTTACTCCTCGCATGGAGAATACATAACATAACAATTAATGTATGTAAATCCGTTTCTGTTTTTATGAATTAAAAATCATGAAACTATCTCTTATCTTATTTTATGAATTCAAGTATATTATTTGGTTTCAACAATGAAATGACAGATGCGAGTCATGAACTTTTAAAGAGTTGTTTTTTGTCTAATCTGAAGTTGTGTAGTCATCTTCATTAATCAAGAATCTAGTCCAGAATTACTATAATTTAGTAAGTACATTCACCAGGTCTTATTACCGCTCTTCACATCAACACCAGGTTCGAATCTCGACGGTGGGTTAATTTTTTTTGTTTAAATTTATAGTCGATAAAGTAAATTTGCCAGATTCAAGAATAATGTTTTCAGTATCAGGAATTCAGCTCATGGTTTTAACTCGATGATTTTATTGTGGTGGAAAATAGTTTATGTTATCATGAACATTGTTCATGGTGTATATTCATAACCCAAAACCACAACATATACATGAAATCATGACTTGTTTTTCTTATTTTGCATATCAAATTATTTTCCGTGTAGCGGCTTAATCAACTAAATGTTGTGCACAAATGGTGCAAAGAACCTGGGATGTTACTGAGGGAAGGTCCATTAATTATGTCACGCAGTAAGGGGGAGGAGGGCGTTGGAAAAACGTGACAATCTATACAAAACAATTTGAAGGTCCACACAAAACACGTGACCAGGAAGGGGGGGCTTTTATAAAAGGAACTTTTTGCGTGACATAATTAATAGAAGTTCTTTGAGGAAGTTGGCAAAAATTGAAGGAGTAAGTGAGAAGCCCTTGCGAATAGCAATCTGGAAAATCAGTGAGGATAAAACGAAATCGGGTCGAAGGGAAATGTCCTGTTAACCTTCGTTTGGATAAAAGTATACCGAAGGCATTCGAGCACAAGGAGGAGATTTCAGAGCGAGATGTGGCCAAAACAGTTGTCACATCGAAGTCAAATCTATAAGAAGCAGAAGTAGTCAAAACGGAGTTTGAAACGTGAAGCATCGATCAGGCCCAGAAAGTGAAAGTGGATAAACTTTGTTTGCATATTGTACAACAAAGAGTGCTTACAAAAGCAACAAAGAAGTATGATTTGAAGGCCCAAGAAGCCTGTTGTGACCAAATACTGTACGGAAACTGGTTTATCGATGAGGAAATTGGCGAAGCAGGAAAGAGTTAGCGTTCATGCGGTTCAAAATACGCTGAATCGATTTGGGATACAAAATACGTTGCTGAATCTATCTGGTCGTGGTCGAAATCCTAGTCCATCTAAACCAGACCGGTGGACTACCGGATTATCCACCGAAGGAACTGAAACGGACGTAGAGGAACTGAAACGGACTACAAAACGCTTCCCGGGGCACAATTTTACATTTCAAGCAAAGAACGGATGTGCCAAACGTGAGTTTCTTCTTTTACGTTTCTCTTTTCTATACCCGGTTTCATTTCAACATTTTGAAAATGAGAGCGCTACGCTAAAGTGTAAGGTTTTCGAACGCAAATAACTCTCGTTTGACTGAACAGAATGACTTCGTTCATACACCATTAGATAAGAAAAACTTACAAATTTCCTGCATTAAAATTGTTCTTAATTCAAATCAAATTATTAATTAAAAATGACCTATTTTGTCTCCCATTCAAATCTACATATGAAAAGGTTGAAAATATAGTTTTCCCTTTCCGGGTCCTCAAAAACGGTTAGCAAATGGTTGCAATTTTCTTCTTCTTTTTATTTCATCAAGTTCAATTCCATAATTGATCCTGCAATAGCGACACCCCTCATCTGCAAATAATTTTGCTTTTTGCGGGTTTCGTGATTCTCTTCTTTCAACGCGTTTCAACGATAGTATCATTTCTCTACTTGATGTGTGAGCAGTGAAGTTGGTTTACTCCACTGCGCTTCGATCTTTGTTTGGACCTCACCAGTGGTAATCCAACTT
The DNA here is from genome assembly GCA_034211315.2 of Aedes japonicus. Taxonomy (NCBI): domain Eukaryota; kingdom Metazoa; phylum Arthropoda; class Insecta; order Diptera; family Culicidae; genus Aedes; species Aedes japonicus. Next base: position 13,851 of record JASCZW010001065.1, on the reverse strand, counting down.
AGATATCGTTGTGTGGTTTATTTTGCGTTTCTCGTGCGATTCGGTAGTGTAGTGTTTCGATTTTTTTTCGCTCGTCGTTCGAGCCGCGATTTTGGGCTCTCCTCGGGTTTCTTGACGCTTGGCGTCTTGCTCGAGGTGACAAGCTTCAAAGCTGAGCTGCAGAAGTCGTACAACGTCAGCTGCTGTCAGCAGCCAACAAGCAAGCGGTTCGAAGCGACCGCGAAATGATGATGCCGACCCCGGGTCATTGGATCACAATGCCAGACTACTGGCCAGCAACAGTTTTGCCACGCTTCCGGTTCAAACTGTAACCGAAAAAGTGGAAATCCGCCACTCTTCACTACCACGAAGGAAGGCGCTGCACTCTGGAACGAGCTTGGGGCGGCGGCGCAAATCCATCCGTTGTTTAAACTGTGCAGCATGGGCCTCAATACCGTCTGCTCCACCGAAGCAGGTTTCAAAGCTACAAGACGGTTCCTGGAATCAAAGCAGCTCAAGTATTACGCACACGACACCCCTGGAAGCAAACCACTGAAAGTGGTTATTCGTGGACTACCGGATTACCCATCAAAGGATATCGCCGAGGAGCTGAAACGACTTAACCTCAAGCCGATCAGGGTGCTCCTCATGAAGCGGGCCGAGGCACGAAAGCATCGGGATTTGTTCTATCTGGCCCACCTGGAGAAGGGCTCGGTCAAAATGACCTCTGCAAAGTGAGAGCTCTCTTCAACATACTCGTGAATGGGAGACGTACCACCGTGACGTCACGCAATGTGCCTACTGCCTTGTCTTCGGCCATGGAACTGTCTCATGAAACCGCGCTGTAGCAAGTGTGCAGGAGGAGATGCAGAACAAATGGAGGAGACTGCCGAACCCAAATATACCAACAGTAGGTCAAACTACGATGGCCAAAACTATGCCTGTCCCAAGTGCGCGGAATTCATTGAAATCCGGAGAAAGGTGAAAACTGCATGGGCAAAATCGACATCAACCTCCTCCGAATACTTCCCGCTGCTCAGGAACAGCGTGCCGAATCAGCCTCTCGAGTTAAAGCATCGGCAGGAAATCCAATAGCCAGCATTTTCAGTTCAACAACGACTTGCAACAGCCGCCACAGCGCATTTAGTGCAAAACGTGCCTCCCCCCAATCTGGGGAGTCCCAGGTTCATGCTCTACCTCAGTCCATGCGTTTGATGCTGGCTCGTTCTTCTCCCGGACCAGATGATGGAGTTTGAACAAGCAATGTACAAAGGAATAAGTCGCTGCAGTTCCAAGGAACAACAAATTAAAGCTGCCACCAGGGTGCTGCTCAACTTCATCAAGCAACATGGGCCCTGAAGAAACCATCAACATCCTCAATTGGAACGCTTTTTCTGTTTAGAACAAAACCCTTGAGCTCATAGATTTCCTAACAGAGAAGGATATCGGCATCGCCACTATAAGAGAGACGCACCTCAAGCCTTAGGTGAATCTCTACATCCCCGACTTACGGATTGTAAAGCTGGATCGAACCCACTCAGGGGAAGGAGGAGTGGTCATTGCATTACGGCTCAACATCAGCTGCCGCTTGCTGCCCAGTTTCGGTCTGAATGTCATCAAGGCCATAGGAGTTGAAGTGGACACTTCCGCCGGCCCAATCACCATCATCGCGGCCTACTGCCCAAGCAAACGAAGGCAAGATATCAACAAGTTAAGGTGGTGGGGGCAATTCATCATCGCGAAGCACCAAGCCTGGAGTAACACCCCGAGGAAGTCCAATGGTACCATCGTCCAGCAAGGTCTAGAGAAAGGACACTACTTCATCTTGAGTCCGGACTCTCCCAGCCGTTTGATCCGTTCCGGTACTCATCGATGTCTTTATGACCAACACGACGAACATCTTCGATCCTGTCGCCCACCAGGAACTCCACTCGGACCACATCTCCCAACCCAAATGCCTGCACCTTCGCCTTGACCCCTTTCATCAAATGTTGGGCAATGATAGGGTCCTATGCTTGCTTGCTTACTTTTAACCACACTTTCTTTAGTTCAAGTTCATTTTCTATCAGTTTTGGAGTTTTAACGAGCTTTGCCTTCATGATTGCCCAAAATTTTTCAATTGGGCGAAGTTCCGGAGTGTTAAGAGGGTTGACGTCTTTTGGTACAAAAACTACATTATTATCTTTGTACCAGTCTAAGACGGGCCGGGCATAGTGGCAGGATGCAAATCCGGCCAAAACAGTGTCGGGCCATCTTGAGATCTCAAGAACGGCAGAAGTTGTTTTTGGAGGCATTCGTCCTTGTAGATTTGTCCGTTGACGGTCCCAGAGGTGTTGAAGGGCTGACTCATTTTGCCACATCCGCAGATCGCTTGCCAGACAAGGAATTTTTTGGCGAATTTTGACAGCTTCTTCTTCCGTACACTCTCCGGAACGGACAACTTAGAGGTGGCGACGTAGAGTTTCTGTCCTGGCATTTGTTTGGTGTCGGCTTTAATGTAGGTCTAATCGGCCATCACAATGCAGAACGGTTTTGTGAGCCACTCCCTGTACAGTTTTCTTGCACGAGTTTTGGCCACCGAGTTCTGTTTATCGCTCCAGTTCGGTGCCTTCTGGACCTTGTACACATGTAATCCAGAACGTTTCATTGTTTTCTGCACAAAACAAACTGAAACTTTCGCCTTTTTCGCAACATCCCTGATCGAAATGCTGGGATAACGCTTAAATTGGTTCAATACCATCCTGGCCTTCTCCGGATTTGATGTGCCACGTTTTTTGCCACTACCATTTTTCCGCTTGGTTGTTTAACGGTTCTTGAACGTTTTGATCACATGAGATACGGTTGAATGTGCGATTCAGAGCTGTTTTCCGATCCATCGATGAGAATCGAGTTTGGGTTTTCGAAGTGAGTGCCCAAAATTTGTTGGCGCACTATTTCTTCATTCGAAGCCATCACTGAAATCACTCGACCGATTTTCACGAAATTCATTACACAATTGACACAACACAATGAAATACATTCAGTTAAAATTTCAATAATTTTTACCCAAACGCTAAAAATTACGAACAATTGCGTGTGTCCAAATTTCATCGAATACAGTCTTAACCAGTACAAAAAGCTATCACCCCATTAGTTTATTATCGTCCATCTCTGAAGCTGATCCTCAGCCGTTTGCTGGAATTCTCAAACCGGAATAACATATTCCTTCCAGAGCAGTTCGGACTTAGGAGAGGTTATTCCCCAGTCCACCAGTTGTCAAGGGTTACTAACATCTTAAGGCGGAATAGGTCCGTTTCAAAAACATTTGCCATTGTATTGTTGGACGTCGAAAAGGTGTTCGACAATGACTGGCATGATGGTGTTGTGTATAAGCTGCACCAATTCAACTTCCCGATTTTCCTCTTGAAAATCATCAAAAACTACCTAGCGGATAGACGATTCATGTTTTCCTGAGTGGTTCCTATTCCGATACGTTCAATGTTGATGCTGGAGTCCCCTGCTAGGTCCCATATTGTACAACATCCTCAAATCAGATGCTCCTCCCCTACCAGGTGAAACGTAAACTCCAGGAAGGCCTGGATGTTCTTGCCGACTACTTCAACAGGTGGAAGGTTTGCATCAATTCAGCAAAAACACAGACCATTTTCTTTTTCTACACTCAAAAATACAAATTTCTTCACTCATAAATTACGGTGATTTTAGGGTGTCTGGAATAATGTAGATACAGACCTTAATAACTGTGGACGTGTCTCTAGAATACTAACTTGAGAGCAGGTGGAAACTCGTTGAAAAGTGCAACAAAGCCATTTTGAAAAAGTCATCAAAGGAAATGGATTTTTTGAAATAATTTCATCGATTTTTGAAAGAGAAAAAAAACATTTATAATGTTAAAAATTAACATCTTAATGAATTTTTCTTTTGGTTGACTCTCATTTGCAGAGTAAATAGTCTTTGTTTATTTTTTATTCAAAGCTGTTTTTTAAATGTTATATATTTTTCAAAAAATTTATGTCAGAAGAATGACGGAACGAATAAATAAAGTTCCGAAAAATATAAATACACTCTCTTTTTCAAATAAAACGACGCATTTTCAAACTTCCGAGCGAAAAATTAAAAAAAAAACTAGAAGGGACAGCCCAATGGGATTGTACGCAAAGTTGACGTAGGACTACGAAGCAATGTGCAATCTAGATCGCTTGATTGTTTAAAGAGTGGCCGAAATTGGTTTCGTTCCAAATCGAATTCCCATACTCTAAACGTTCGCACTACAACCTTTATTGATATAGCCTGTCTTGGTATCTACATTCATACATCTTGCTTTCACTGGAAATAATATTTATGACATATGATAACAAGATACTCTATATCACGTAATATACCTTGCAGTGCGAATGAGTTTTGTTCATTTGGGAAACTTTTACTCAAGAAGCTGGTTTCATTCACCTCCAATTGCATACGGTTTCTGCTAGGCTTATGTGTGTACAACACTGCCAAAAGTGCAAATGTTGAAAACATTACGGCTTCGGCACAGGAAAGATGTTTTTCACTATCGATTATCCCGAAACCCAGCCTCCAGCTTTCCAAAACACATGTCAACTTTCTTTTCCAGTTGTTTTGATGGCCCTAAAAAGGGCCATTTTGGGTTCGAGCGAACAGCTACTAACACCGCCTCATTTCGTCATGAAGCTGGTTTACTTGACCATGGCTTCGGTTCGCTCGGAAACCTCGTGTTTAGCTAGCTCTCCCGGCAGCTTGATCGAGGGGCAGTTTGAATTTCCAGAGACGTCAGGGCCATCCGCCAATTGATTTAAGTCAGTCGGGCAGATACGCTTTCAATCCGCTCGGAAATGTCAATTATGAAGCTGGTCATAATGCTTATTGTTTTGGAGGAAACGACAGGATCGGGTTAAAATGCTTCAACACCCGGTAGATAAGGTGCTATACACGGCAAAAACAAAGTACCTAGAATTGAGTATTTTTAAACTTAAAGTTGAGTACTGTTGTTGAACTGGAGAGATGGGTAAATTTGATTCTGCACATTAGGTAAACATTATTCAATGGGTGAGTACTTCATTGACAACAAATTTTTGAGTAAAAATGGAAGTCATTTGCATACTTTTATTATTTGAAGTATATTAGATTTAAAAACCGAAAAACAATAAATATGTTACGGCATTAAACTAGCCGTTATTGTTTAAAATTAAGAAACAACAAAATGAATAAAATTATCAAGTAAATTAATGTTTTAAGGCACTTTATTTTAAAAGTTGTATAACATTTACTAACTAACCGTGCGGAAAAGTTCTCTTCTTTGGTTTTTACGAGTTTTATTGCATTCGGTTAAATTTATCCTCCATAAACTTTGTATACAGTTATTCAAATTTGAGTACTATGGCATATACTCAAATTTGGCTTCCCGCACCAAACTCCAGAGTTGGGTGAAATGAACTTAATTTTGGGAACTTTGTTTCTTCCGTGTACGTTTTCTTCTTCCGAGCCTTGCAGCTGGAACTGTTTGCCTTCCGAGATGGTGAAGCTAGAATGCACCTTAAGAGCATATTCTGTTGATATGATCGACCAACTAGAAATCATTATCCTTATTGCGTTGTAGATGGTTGTGGCCTGTTTGGGAATTCATAGTCTATTATTTCCGATAAACGTCTAGGCCGAAATAGTGCTAATTGAACGATAGACCAGCATTGGGAAATAAATATGTAAGATAATTCTATTGTTAACTCTTTAGATAGCATTTGGTGGCCCTGAAAAGGACCGTTTGGTTTTAATAATGATACGGCCCTAGGTGTATTTTCTACGATGGTTGAACCACATTACATTCCCAAAATAATGTGATTCCTATCGAATGATTGAAATTTCAAACAGCACTAAAGAAATATTCAACTAAACAAACTCTTTTATAAGCAAACTGATTTGGTCGTACTGAAAAGGACGGATATAGTTGACGGGGGAGAAACATTGTTCACGGTTGAACTTGGGGTTTCTTCTTGGTATTCTTGGTTCAGCTCCTCGTCGGTGCGGGTGGCTATCTGCAGGTGACGTGGGCTGATTATTGTCCCGTTGTTGTCACGGGCGGCATTTTTCCATCAACTCATAGGCTTCAGCAGCCTTTTTTTCTCGCAGCGATGTTGACGGGAGCATCGGCCCTAACAGCCAACTGCACCAACTTCTCTGGATAACTAATGCTCACCAGTGCACCCTCCAGTATGGTCGCACGCCTACTGCGTTGCTACAACACATATTGCTCTGCACAGAACTACGACTACCGTAAGACTGAATCAAATTTTCATTCAACGAAGTCAATGTGATACTAAGTGCATCAAAGGGGACGAACTTCAGTTATTAGGCCACAATAATTAGTTTTAATTAGTGCACGCTAGACGGATGATTTTCTTAACAGGAATGTTCCTAATTTGTTAGCCACTGCCAGCAACTAATCCGGTATGTACAACTAGGAACTAAAACGAACTCAACCACATAGTCTAGTCGGTCTATGACGTGTCGCAATTCGGCTCGAATTATCCCTTCTAAAATTTCGTTCGATCGTTGTTCAACGGTCTTTGTGATATACTCCGGGACGCGGCGTAATTGAACTACAAACCGACAAAAGAAAAATTCAACCATACAAACTCTTTAGTGATTAAACTGATTTGGTCGTCTTGAAAAGGACGGATTTAATTGACGAGGGAGAAATAGTTTGCGATTCCCCTAGGGTTGTTTGTCTCGTCACTGGCGTCTCTCGTAGCGAGGTTAACAGGAGCATCGGCACCAACAGCCAACTGTGCCAACGCCTCTATGCACTCCCGCTTCACTTTACTCAATTTTTGAGTACAATTGTATGCTATCTCTTTTTCTCTCACGGAAATGTTACTAAATTTTCGTAAGAAGCTGATCTAATCAAAAATTGAGTTGATCCACTGTTTAACGAAAATTGAGTAACACATCCTTGAGGGAAAAAGAGATAGCATACAATTGTACTCAAAAATTGAGTAGAAAGAAGCGGGAGTGTGGGCAACGACTGCTCCATCCAAGGTGCTTGCTGCCGCTAACTGCGTGCGAACAGCCACTTCACAGCTCCACGACTGTTGTAAGACTGAGTCAAAATTTCAGCTAAGAGCTGGTATGTCATGGCGTCGGATGCTATTGCACAAAAGAAGGCGGTACCAACGAAGGCAATGTGATACAAATTGCACCAAAGGGGACGAACTTCTGTTATTGCGTCACAATAAGGGAACGTCCATTAATTACGTCACGCAAAAAATGACTTTTCATAAAGCCCCTCCCCCCCCCCCCCCTGTCACGTTTTTTGTATGGACCATCAAATTTTTTTTTAATGGATCGTCACGTTTTCCCAAACCCCCTCTCCTCCCCCTTTTTTTTTTTTTTTATGTTGGGGCGTAGAATCACTGCGTCCACTGAGTTGAACTTTTGTGATATACCCCTGTTTACTATACTAATTCGCATCTTAAAGCTAGATCACCATTTGTCAAGTGACCAGCCTAAGACGCGTCTCCCAGTCAGGCAAAATTGAGTTTATAAAACCCACCACCTTACCAGGATTTGCAGTCCAAATTTCTTTAGGTTGCATATAGCCACTGTACAGAAATTTAAGTCTGCTCTTGTACACAGCATCACAACTGCAAAGCAGATGTTCCGAGGTTTCACGTTCCATGTTACAGAAACGACAGATATCATTCTGAACCTGGCCAATGTTCTTCAAATGATATCTACTCGGGCAATGTCCGGTTACTAGGCCCGTGTAGGTACAAAGAACTCTCTTATTGAGCTCCAGAAGCTTTTTACTAATTGTAACATTTGGAATTATAAACCTTTTCGCTTGAGAACACTTTGTGGTGACCAACCAATTGGTCATCACCCTTTGCTCTTCCCAAGATTTTAATTCCATTTTTATGGCACAGTATGATATACCGCAGAATGGTTCTGGGCCAATAAACTGTGCATTTGAACCTTGATTAGCAAGCTCGTCTGCCCTTTCATTGCCTTCAATGCCACAGTGTCCCGGAACCCAGAATAAATTTACCGAGTTCTCTTGGCACACCTTTTGCAATGAAAGAATGCATTCCCAGACAAGTTTGGATGTACATTTATAATTACTTAACGCTTTGAGTGCCGCTTGGCTGTCTGTAAAAATACAAATATTTGCATATCTATATTTTCTCTTCAGACAAACGTTAACACATTTTATTATAGCAAAGATCTCCGCTTGGAAAACCGTTGGATAGTTTCCCATCGCCACTGACATTTCTACCCCAGGGCCGAAGATTCCTGCTCCCGTTTTTGTTCCAATTTTTGAGCCATCTGTGAAGAATTTTATTGAGCCATGACGAACAGTGGGACCTCCGACTTCCCAATCTATACGTGACGTTTCACATATGTTGTAAGGGATGTCATGGTTTTCCACAGGTTTCATCCAGTCTCCATTCATGTACATCACTGGCCCATTTTGAAAGCTTTGTGAAATGCTCAGGGGGTCTCCCCCCTTACTGCGTGACATAATTAATGGACCTTCCCTAATTAGTTTGAATTACACGGTGTTCAATAAGTTCGGATACACTTTCAAAATTTGTTAAAAAAATGAAAACATGTTTTTTTATTTTTTGGATTTATGTTATTGAAAGCTATGTTTACAAGGAACGTTTACAACATTTCTCTTGGAATGACCCCCCCTTTGTACTCCTTAACGAGCTTCAAACGTTTCTCGAACGCGTCGCAGGCGGCACGCACGGACTGCATGGGCATTTCGTCCCAGATTTTGAGAATTACCGTCTTGAAATGATCCAAAGTGCTGACCTTGTATTCGTTCAGCTTCGCCATCATATAGGACCAAACAAAAAGTCGAGAGGATTCAAGTCCGGGAGCTGGGAGGCCACAAAGTTTTGTCCAGAAAGTCGGTTAAATTGTCCCGACACCAGGCTTGAACCACATTTGCCGTATGGGCTGGTGCACCGTCCTGCTGGAACACGTAGTGCTCATCGCCGTAGAGGCTTCGGAGACTGGGGGCAACAACCTTTTCCAAAACCTCAGTTTTGTAGTACGCCGCGTTGATTTTGACGTTTTTTTCAATAAACACCAAGGGTAGCTTACCACGTTTGCATACTGCCCCCAAACCATCACCGACGCGGCACTTTGGAACCGAGGGATGTTTATATTGGATTCAGGAATGCTGTCCCTCGATGGCGCCCACACCCGGTCATTTTGCACATTGTGCGGCTGCTGCAGCACGAACAGTTTCTCGTCCGAAAAAACAAACTCCTGACCAGCGTGCCGAGAGAGGATCCTCTTAGCTCGATCCAACCGCTTTTTGCTGGTAGCCTCCGGAAACGCCATGGACCTTACGTTTTTGTAAGGCCTGAAACCAAGGTCCTTGGTGAGTATGGTGTGAGCGGTTCCAATGGAAACGTTGAGATCTGCAGCCGTTTTCCGGATAGAGCGGTTCTTTTGCGCCGAATTCGCTCCCTCACGATCTCGATGACCCGTGGCGTCCTCGCTGAACGCGGCCGACCGGATCTCGCACGGTCATTGGTCGAGGACGTCTCCCGGTATCGCCTGATGGTCGTGTAGACAAAGTTCCGCTTGACCCCATGCGATTTCAGCAGCCGGAATATATCGCCGGGTCGCTCACCGTTCAAAAAACGCTTAATTACGAAGTCCCGATACTCTTTCATCGCGCGTAACAAACGAACAACAACTAACAGAATGTCAACACCGCGCACATTCGGTAGCGTATGAATGAAACTAAAGCTGACACCAATACCAATGCAGAATATGTACATGGCGCATACCTACGCAATGATGAAAACTTGTATTCGAACTTATTGAACACCGTGTAGTGCACGCTAGACGGATGATTTTCTCAGCAGAAATATGCCTAATTTGCTTCCCACCAACAGCAACTAATCCGGTACGCATAACTTGAAACAATGGCGAACTCCACCACATGGTCACTGATGTGTTGCAGTTTGGCTCAAATTATCCCTTCTAGACTTTCGTTCGTTTGTTGTTCAACGTTCTATGTGGTATAATCGGGGACGCGACGTTTAATGATTGCCATATTCAGCCGTGATGCGGTAATTGAATTGACAACAGCACAATAGAAAAATTCAACCCAACTCTTTAGTTAGTAAACGGATTTGTCGTCCTGATAAGGAAGCATCGATTTCGACATGCGCCTTGATTCGGTTGATGACATCGAACGGCAGCTGCAGAGCATCGAGCAAGCGATCTCCCAGGCCCGGGAGCAACATGTACCGGTGATAGATCAGGTGAGCAACTCTGTACCCATTGATAGACCCACTAAAGAACTTATTCAATTGCGCAATGCCATTCGAAGGCAATACCAGCGAACTGGTTTGCCTACTTTAAAAAGTCATTGCATTCGGATGACCAAAATTATTAAGGCCAGAATGGTGGACCTCAGAAATACCAATTTTTCCGACAAGATCCGCTCTCTCCCAGATTGTGCAAAGCCGTTCTGGAAGTTGACTAAAATCCTAAAAACTAAGCCAAGACCCATTCCACCGTTGATCCCACTTGACAGCAATCGCTCCACGGATCGCTTAATTACTCCTGCAGAGAAGGCTGTTGAGATAGGTCAACACTTCGTCAGCTCCCACAATCTTGGACTAAACATCATCAGTCCACACGAAGCTGCCGTTTGCGAGCTTGTAAACAACATCCATCAAAGTCCCAATGACTTCTCGGAAGAGTTGGAGGTCTCAGCTGACGAATTGTTGACCTATATCAAAGCGGCTAAGAACATGAAGGCCCCAGGTTTCGATAATATCATGAACTTGGAGCTCAAGCAATTGAGCCACCAGTTCTATAACCATCTGGCGATGGTCTTCAACCAATGCCTCCAACTTAGCTACTTCCCCTCGTGTTGGAAGTCAGCCAAAGTCATTCCTATCCAGAAACCTGGGAAAGATCCTTCATGTTCCAAGAGCTATAGGCCCATCAGCCTTCTCTCAGGATTATCAAAACTGTTTGAAAAAGCAATCCACCGTCGGCTTCTTTCATCTGCCGATGAGCTGAACATCTTGCTCGACGAACAATTTGGCTTCCGACGTGGTCGGTCGACAATTCACCAACTTAATCGAGTCAGTAACATCCTCAGACGGAACAAGTCTGTTTCGAAATCATCTGCCATGGCACTTCTCGACATCGAGAAGGCTTTCGATAACGTGTGGCATGATGGCTTGGTGTACAAGCTGCATCGATACAATCTTCCCATCTATCTGGTGAAGATAATTAAAAATTATCTGTCGGACAGGACATTCCGTGTTTCGCTGCAAGGTGCAGTTTCCGATGCACAGGAGATTTCCGCCGGTGTTCCGCAGGGAAGTATACTAGGTCCACTTCTGTTCAACCTTTTCACCTCGGATATACCCCGCTCCCTGAAAATGGATCTCTGTCGTTGTTCGCCGATGATACCGCAGTCGTCCACAATGGTAGGGTAATAAGAGCGCTTACAGCGAAACTGCAGCGAAGCCTGAATGTTCTGTCTGAATACTTCACCGAATGGAAGATCTGTATCAATGCAGCGAAGACCCAGGTCATCCTATTTCCACACTCCAACTCTCCCAGACTTGTTCCGCCTGAGGATTGTAAAATAAGCCTAAACAACACAACGGTGGAATGGGCCAAATCAGCTGTCTATCTTGAGTAACACATAGACAGCAAGCTTATCTTCAGGGAGCAGGTTGACAAAACGGTCACAAAGTGTAACGTTCTGTTGAAGCTACTGTACCCATTGATCAACAGAAGGTCTACATTATCCCTGAAAAACAAGCTTGCTGTCTACAAACAAATCATACTTCCAGTCATCGAGTACGGCATGCCAATCTGGGAGAGCTGCGCAAAAACACATCACCTGAAACTTCAGCGTGTTCAAAATAAGTTCCTCAGGATGATCCTGAACACCCCTCCGAGGACAAGAACATCTGAGGTCCACCGTCTGGCCGAGATAAAAATGCTCGACGATCGCTTTAGTGAGTCTATCAATCGGTACAGGGCACGCTGCCTGACATCGGATCACCAGATCATCCGGAATCTGGTTCCCCACCCCTAGGATTTTCAAATTGTAGTTTTAGTTGTAGATTAGGTAGGTTATCAAATTTTAACAAACAATGCCCCAAGGGCTAAACAGAAAATTTCATGTAAAACACATAACACCTTAAACACACCAAACACATAAAATTAAACAAAGCTGAAGAGCCCAAGGGCTAAAACACTTAAAATGTAAAAAATAGTATTAAAGACAAACAAATGGAAATATAAAACATGTTAAGTAAAAAGTCCTGATAAGGACGGATTTAATTGACGGGGGTGAAATGTTTTCGATTCCACTTGGGCTTTCTTTCTTCGTTCGGCTCCTCGTTGTTGCGGATGGCCAGCTGCAAGTGACTTGGGATGAATCTGGTCTTGTTTTCACGGGCGGCGTTTTCTACAACGTGCTCGCCACTCACGTCTGTCGCATACGGATGCACAGCGAGAACTGATTATTGGTGTTCGGTCATTCCCACGTGTTCCATAATTGCTGGCAAGGTTACTGTGGCAGTATGAACCAATCAATGCGTAGCGCAAATATGATTTCATTTTCGACCAATAGCTTTGTGCGTTCAGAAATTTGTGTGGGACGGGGAAAAGTTATTTTGAAGAAGAAGAAGACATTTGTTACTCGTTTCCTATGACCTTGCTAGGGGAAACACATTTTTCAACCTGTTGATATGCAAATTTGTATGGGAGCAAAAGAAGGTCATTTTCAAATGAAAAATTGAACTACTTATACTAATTGAACTTTTTGATTTTGAAAATTTTGATGCAAAAAATTTGTGAGTCTTCTTGATAAAATGATGCATGAATAAAGTCATTCTGTTCAGTCGAACGAGAGTTATAAGCGTTCAAAAACCTTTCACTTTTGCGTAACGCTCTCATTTTTCAAAATTTTGAAACGGCGCCCGGTATAGAAAAGAAAAACGTAGTCCTACGTTAAAACAACAACATCAGTTTAATTTGGATGTAAACAACAAGCATTTTGAATTGACGGTTAATCATAAGTGTACTCATAATTATCGGAATAGTCTATAATACCAAAACTCGGAGCGATACAGATGAGTTCTATCGTGTCATTTTCCATCCCCAGCTGTGAAAAATCAAAATTATTGGAAATGAAAACTGTTCCAAACAAAACCAAGTAATAGCCTGAACATTCATTTGACGCTTATTTCATTTGGCAATTTGAGTTCTTGAAAACTGAAGGGTGGATAAACCCAGTCGATTCGTGACAACAACATTTTATTAACATTGGATGACTTATTACAGTACTGGTACAGCAGGCTTCACTTTACATTTAATGCATGTGATTAAAGATCAATTATTTACACGAATCATTGTTAAAACCCTTTCCAACCAAATTTGGTAAACTTTGCCGAAAAAATCCAAACAAGTGGAAACAAATTTTCGTGGTGACCTTCAGAAGATGCTAATACAAGGTATGTATTCTGCTTAAATTGGCGAGAGCATATAAATTCCCCTACTAGACAAATCAAGAGCGTAAAAATTCCACTTCAATCTAGCTCTGAACCGGAGCTCGTACCCAATCCAGCTCAAGTGTAGGAACGTTGTTCCACTTATGGTTTTTCTGCTGAATGTAAACTGTAGAAGGGATGGAAAGCAACCGGCAAGAGTCAATGCCGCACAACATTTTGTTTACATTTTCCGAAGCTATTTTCGTTGGAGAAATTTGTTTGCATCGCATTAAAAAAAAAAGCGTAGATTACATGGCAGGGCGACAAACGAATGAAATCACGAAACAGATTGCTTGACTGGATTAATTAC
>JASCZW010001064.1:0-65612 GCA_034211315.2 Aedes japonicus | reverse complement strand
CACAATACTGTCAGCGTTTGAATTGATCCCCATTTACTCGATAGCTGGCCGCACAACAGTCCATAAATAGCTTTCAATCTTTGATATGAGATTTGTTGTGAAATTCATGAAATCTATTACGTACTTTTCGGGAATCGATACATTGCAACGCACTGAGGAAATGAATTCGCTTGTTAAGCTGTGAACAGCTCCCAAGGTAGCTGGCTTTTCAAAAACAACCATATTTGTAATTCCCACCAAATTTTGAAAGATTGATTCCGTATCTTGATGGCCTTCATGGACAATCAATGCAGGTTCACATGCGGACGGATTTGAGGTAGCCGGTTGCTGGATAATGTTTGGAAGCGGATGATTCTTCAATAAATGATTTTGAAAATAATTGAAAACATAAAATTGCCTGTTGCAATATTGTGTTTCAGATGTCCATTCTTTACAAGTATAAGGAACATCACTTTTAACATATAGACGGACTCCATGAGACTGTTGAAAATGATTTTTGAAATCTTTTATGCCGCCGGGAACAACAGCTTCTTACACATGCAGCATGAATAGCCTTAAAAAGCAAAAAAAATATGTATATATATATATATATATATATATATATATATATATATATATATATATATATATATATATATATATATATATATATATATATATATATATATATATTGGTGTAGCGATAAACAAAATACTTCGTTTATGCACAGAGAACAGACATCCAAGCTGGAGTGCCCGCCGTGTGTAAATTTCTGTAACTGCCATTATAAAATTACAGCTCGTTTCCGATAGTTTTGGTGAATCGTATGTTGATGGCGCCACTTGCCCGCCTCTAGATTCAATAGTCTGTCAATTTTAGTTTGGTGAAACCTAGACTAGGCGGCGTTGTTTTTCAAACGGTTTGCTTTTAAAATGTTCGAGCCTGGATGTCTGTTCTCTGTGGTTTATGTTATTGCACAAATGCTTGACCCTTATGCAGCCTACGCAAACTCAAACAAGTTGGTCCAACTCAAGCCACGCCTCCATGAGGTGTGTAGAGTTGGAGCCTGGTTAGTGCTTCATTTGATCGTGTTTTCTTTTATGCTGCACTACACCAACTCACATGCGCCAAGCCATAAGCCATGCCCCTATGAAGTGTGTAGAGTTGGTGTCAGGTTGGTGATGTATTTGATCGTGTGTGAGGGAGTTCGATAACCGATTTGGCGGTTCGTTGGTGGTTGATTTGATTTTACTCCAACTTCCAACAAACTGTCATTCCGATGGCCGAACTCCCTCACACACGATTAAATCTAGACAAAATAGTCAAAAGGTCGAAAGTAACATTTGTAAACAATGACATCTAGCGTATTTTTCTAGGATCTGCTTGCTCCCACAAACAAAATAGTGTTAATAAATAACAGCAGAAAACATTGTCATATCTTTTAATCGTCTCTTGTTCAACATGCCTATGTCAGTAATGCAAGTAGTAAAACCGAACATCCAATATCAAAGCTTATATACAGCTTGCAAATTCAGCCGTTTAATAACAACATTTAGGACGTTTAATTCAGCACTGATTGCTTATTTACAGACAATGCTATAAATAGAATAACAATGTAGCATCAATAAAGCATCACTTCTGCTACTATACAATCCATAATATTGAGCTTATATAAAGGATTCGTTTATACTTCATTGAATTCTAGGATAACGCAGTTGGTATGTCACGTAGTTGGGGATACGAAGGTTGATGGTTCGAATCTCGTTATTAAATGTTAATAAATAAATGTTACATAATGTTTCTGTTAATGTACATGTATAATAATATCAAATTAAATATGCATAGTATTAAAATGTCTGTATCGTATGGTAATTATACAAAAAAACCAAAACATTTTTTTTAAGAATTAAAAAAAGTTGAACAAAAGTTCTATAAAAGACACCACCGCTTTTTTAATATGCTTAATGATGTTGAAGAAAAATGTTATCATGACTTTTAATTAACAAGGACAGAATATATTCTAAGCTCAACAAAGTGACCTGACTTTCGGAATTACCCTCAAGTGTTGTGCAGCACTTAAACAGCAGTTATTCAATTATCACCTAAACTCCAGTGCTGAAAACTTGCTTCTTAAGCATTTGCAATTGGCAGTGTTCAAAAGCACTTGGCGACAGCATAATAACTTCTCCAAATTTGTGTGAACAATGCCTGAACAAAAGCTGTGATTAAAAATAGTTCAGAGATTATTCAACACGCTGCTGAATTAAATCGTCATAATGATATTTTTTTAATGAGTGATTGTTTGTTGGGTTGCTTTTTGCTTTGGTTTTCAGACTATCGTGAAAATATTTGCTCACTCAAAATATTTGTTCACACATCAATCACAAAGGAAAAAGCATGTAAACAAACCCAATATTGGATAAACGATCCCAAAAAATGCTACCGTTTCTGAAAATTCTAGCAACAACACGAGCCAATGTAAGCTGGTAACGGTGTGAACATTTTGTTTTGTGACAAAAATTGTGTAAATGTGTAAAATCCGCAATAACCAAAAATATATCTTTTTCATCTTATCGCCACGCACACAATACTCACCACCAATTCATTTTAATAAAAACAGTAATGCTCGATTGGCTCAGCCAAGTGACAGTTCAAATTGGCTCTCGCCGTTGTATCCGCCAGGCTATGAATCTAGTGACTATAGTTGGTAGTGGATATAAATGTTAGCAACCTGCCCAGGTAATCAATAAGCATTAGCATATGCAGTAAATCAACCCTAAATCGACAAACCTTTTTCATTAGGGCTTAACTGACAAACTTAAACAATGGCTTTTTCCGTGAATTTCTCGGCATTGAAAACTCGCCTAATTAATCCACCACGGTCATCTCGAAGAGGAAGAGTTCACCGATAGAATAGGAGCATTACATGGGTATCCTTTGTGCCACGAGAAATTTACGGAAGAAGCCATTGTTTACGTTTGTCAGTTAGGCCCTAATGAAAAAGTTGTGTCAAAATCTGCATTTCAGATGCTACAAGCATTATATTAGCATTATATCAGCATCTTGAATACTATTTGTTGTCAAGTTGCATTTCAAATGCTGTTTTAATGCTTGTAGCCTGTAATAAGTATTTCGAATGCAAAATAGTATTAATGAAGCATTATCATAGCATTGCAGTAAAGCAGCCGTATATTGGGCCAAAATGGCATTTATGTTGCATTTAAGGCGACTTATTTGCTTGAAAGGCTGCCGTAAAGACGCTTTGGAATTGCTTATTGGTTACCTGGGTGGCATTTCCATGAAATTTACGTTTTAATCAGTGTTTACAATTGTTACTTTCGACCTTTTGACAGTTTTGTCTAGAAATACATCATCAACCAAACATCACCTCTATACGAACCTGTTGGGTGCGTGGCTTATGACTTGATGCTTGTGAGTTGCTGTAGTGCAGCAACAAAAGAAAACGACATAAGGTAAGGCACAGTCGGGTAAGTGAAAAGTTTTTGGGGCAAGATGGTGAACGATCTTTAGCCAAAATAGTAACAGAAAATGTATTTTTTCTCCTCAACAATCCATTCTTAAGAACCGAAGATAAGAGTTTAAAAAAATGAGTCTATTTTCTTATAATATAGTGGTATGCGAGTTTTTACCCTATTCCGAACCACTTTACACTCACCCCACTGTTCCTTATTGAAAACAAAAGAAATATTATGGAAAAATCTGGAGTCGTTTAAGGAAAACTTGACTTTAATATAAGTAACCTTGTTGTAAATAAGCAAAGTTTTTTGCTCATAAAAATTGACCCACTACTAAAAGCTTATTCATATAACACCCTATTATTTTCTTACATGTTTCTTTACATTTTACGATTTTACTTCTTATAGTTTTCTTTGGTCACTATATTGTTTATATTTGAATACCATGAATTGGAAACCATGACGATCAATTCAGAAAAAATTAGGTCCATACAAAAAACGTGACAACGGGGGGAGGAGGGGTTTATAATTGGCGTTTTTTTGCATGACATAATTAATGGACGTTTCTTAATGGGGTGAGATGTATGAATCCGTTTCCTATACCCTACGTGAAAATCAAATATCCGAATAATTGCAAAACACGTACCTTTCAAACAATTCCCAACATCTCCAAGTTCCTCGATAACTTGTTCCATTTTGGCAGTTTGGTAGTTTGGCACTCGATCGCTGCGGCTGGTTTATAGTCGGTTCCTGGAAGCTAATGAGGATTGCTCACGAATTATAGCTCAACTTCAATAACTAATAGTTTTTAAGGTTGAAGGTTTCATCATCAATTTTCGGTCATCATCAAAAATTCGAAAGCAGTTTTTCCGTTCAAAATCAAAACATAATTCGTGAAAATGTATTCACTGTATTCTGCTCGCCAAGCGGAACACAGTGAATACATGTTCATTTCCAGAATTTTAATATCGAACGAAAAAACTGCTTTAGATTTTTCGATGATGACGGCAAAATGATGATGAATCCTTCAACCTTAATGACGGGAACAGTATTTAGACGTGCAGAAACTCAAACTAGTAGTTTTTGTTAGTACATAACAAAAAGGCCACTTACTAAAACAAAGTTGTTGCACGGATATGAATCCCCGTTTCACTGGTACTGATGATACGCCAAATTAGGTGCGGGTGGTGGTGTCTATGAAATGGCAAATTCCAACAAACGAAGATACGAGTCTGGCAAAGTTCTTGCAAGTTGTTGGAAAATTCATCCTAAGACTGACAATGATCGTGTGCAATGATTGGAGTCAAATTTCTGGATGCCAAACCAGAACAAGGATGGAAATCGTCTGGAAAAAAGATGTTTTGTGCAGGTTATTTCAAGGGGATGCCGATCGTCTTTAAAAAGGTGGGGTAGTTTGAAAAGATTTGTCTCTCAACCTACCTGTAGATCGATAAGTGTGGTTGAAATTCCCCTTTCTCGGTTTTTGCTGCTAAATGAGGCCGCCTTTCCTTGCCTTGTTTTGTTTGGCTCCCAGATGCAGTCACCACAATCACCCACCTTTTTTTCATGCACGACTAATGTTTTCCCAATCGGTCCGACTGTTTTCACAAACTGCACTTGCCTTGTGAGACCACGTAACTGCGTTTTATTCATCAGCTGACCAAGTATCGCAAACAAACGATGTCTAAGCTGGGCAGTACACTAACTCCGAAAAATTTATAATTTACTCGCACTTTCAGGAGACAAAAGAAAAAGAATCGAATTCGTTTATAGGTTGGAACCACTTGCGATAACTGAACTTATTGTCAGTGCAAACCTCAATCCGATACGAAACAAATATTTTGCACATGTCATCCAAGCTCCTATAGTATAACGCCGGTAACGCAATATGCACGGAAAACAATAATTATCTTAAATGTATTATAATGCATAAAATATATTCGTTCAATGCATATTTTTTATGCATTGCAGTGATTCAAAAGGAATAAAGCGTAGAAAGGAATAAATAATATGCTTTTAAGCATTTTCGATTTTCTGCGTGTAGGATATTTTATCAATAGACACTCAAGTAATAGACCGGACAACGTGAGTCTGGCACAGTTGATTTATCCAAAACAACTGTCAAATCGTATGGGAAATGCGAGGAAATCGACAAAAAGTTTTCATAAGGGCCAATGTCGCAAACGTAAACAATGACTTTTTCCGCAAATTTCTCGAGAATGCTAACTTAATCTTAGTGAATTATGACGATGATTGTACAGAACAGGAGTTCCCCTTTATAATAGAAGTGGTAGTTTACTTGAGCGAGTTAGCATTTTTAAGAAATTCGCAAAAGAAGCCATTGTTTACGTTTGCGACATTGGCCCTTATGAAAACTCCATGTCGAAATGTTCGTTTTGGATAGATCAGTGCACGCAGACGTCAGTCGGTTCAGTCCGACAAAAATTTGACACTTTTGGGTGGTTTGTTTTGGTTACTTATTCGCAAGTACGACAACTCTCGGCAACTTTCCAATAGATTCCATAGTTATTAATATGAGTATGATTTTCAAACTTAAAAAATTGTTTCGTTAGAATAACGATCCTGCACCAGTAATAAATTTTGTTCACTCTGGGAATCAAAACAGAGAAGATAGTAACCAAAACAAACCACCCCAAAATGTCAAAACGGAATTGAGGTTAGGGCCCGTGCACTGATCTATACAACATGGTGGCACGTTGTCCGGTCTATTACTTGAGTGTCTATAATTTTATCCGAAGATTAAATTAAGCATAACCTTTCAAAAGGACGTATGTTGTAAATGTAAACAAATCGAGTTTTTCATCTATCCTGTCATTGTCATTGCAAACACGCTTAAGTGGTAGCAATTGCCAAATACTATTATCAAAATTATTCAGTTATGTGCGAGGTTATGTGAGCCAATTTTCATATGTGACCTACATTAATTGTTATGTTATATATTCTCCGTGCGAGGAGTAACGATTATGATGTAGAAGGAGATGTTCGCTCATCACCATGAGGCACCGAGAGTGAACAACAATGTTTTTGGCTAGAATTAAAGATATGAAGAGAAAGTTTTGATAGTTCCGCTAGTGTGCGGCAGGCTTGGAAATTTAACAGATGTTTTATGAAAATTGAGCGAAAAGGGCATGTGTACAGTGGTACTCGAACCAACGACATTTTTGCCTACCCCGCAGTGGGATGTTAGGCCAAAAACATTGTTGTTCACTCTCGGTGCCTCATGGTGATGAGCGAACATCTCCTTCTACATATGTGACCTATTTAATCTTCTTAAGTGTTAAGCAAACAGTTCAGATTATTAGATACGTTTTTTTTTAAGTTATGCTTGGAATAAACGTCATCCATTCGCTTGTTGAACCACATCGAACATTGTTTACTAAGTAATGCCTGACAGACATACAACGTACAGCGTTGTACGAACTGTCAAATACTTTAATCCAGTACTCAAAAACGATTACTAGACTAAGGCTTGTAGTACACTGTTTGTCCAATAGCCAAATATTTGGCATAGGCAGCTAGAGAGCAGACAGATATCATAGATGTTTGTCAGATGCCTATCTGCCTATGACAAATATTTGGCTATTGGACAAACAGTGTACTACAAGCTTAACAGTGTACTACAAGCAACACAAATGAAAGAGAGGCTGCTTTGAGCGTGAAAGGAGTACAACGCTGTACGTTGTATGTCTGTTCCAGGTATAAGTCTTCTCGTTCGGGTAATGATCCTACAGGTGGGAAATCCGGACATCCTCCATTAACATTCACTTTCTTGGCGGATAGAGACAGCGGTAAATACATACTCGCGAACGGACTACTTCTTTAAGTATACGTTGTGGTTTTTTTTTCTATCGTTTATTTTTGCTTTATTTCCTTGCTTGTCCGGGTTGCCGAATCGTGGACGGGCGACCAAAAGAACAGAAGAAAAGTTGGTAGTTGGACATGCAAGGACATTTTGCGTATTGTGACACACGTCATTGTTTATATATCTAATCATGGGTTACGCGAGTTTTCCTCTATTTTTTTCATCTGCAAACTACTCACTCAAAGACTATCCCCACTTTTTACGATTTTGAGTCAAAAACGATCGAATATATATACTGTTGTCTTATATCTATTTTTATTGTTCTCTCAGCCGTCCATGCAACTTCCATAAAAACCAAATTGCTCTTTCACTTGTGAGATCGTATCATATTACAGCAGCTGAATCGAACGACACGCCTCAGGTGAGAATTTGAAATCTGATAGTTTATGATGGTTTCATTTTAACTTCAATAATTATGTTTAGGCTTTGTGATTCCATCCACATGCTAGAGGAATCAATCGGCACGCAGGACACATTCATTACAGAATGGAGTACCTCGCTCGAAAATCTAAAGATCGTGTAACCAAACGACGACGACTTGACGACCAAGGAGAAGACGCTTCTTTCCAGGACATCTCAGCATCAGAACATGATGACATCGGAAAAGCTGTTAGTTGAATTCAAGTACATGTTAAAATTTGAGATATGTTAATGTCCTTAGACCATCCCCACCGGTGGGTTCGTATCTGGGTAATATTTTGATGACAGAGAGCGTTCCTATTTTGGTTTAGCCACCCATTTTTGCACCGGTCGTTCATAAAAAGGCAACACAATGAGACTCAAATTTATTCTCACACCGGTTTCGTATCACTAAACATTCCATGTAGTGTATAGTTTAAATACTCTTCCGTATAGGTTTTCATAGTTCTGGTTTGTCCCAAAAATTGGATACTGGGAAACATCCAGCCAAGCCCTGCAAAGCACTTCGTTATCTTGTTGCGTCCAATTCCTTTCACTGGGTTTTGATGCACTCATTTTTTCACAACATATTACAATAAACGTGAAATAAGCAAATATCACTTTAAAAACAAATCGAAAACACTCAAACTGAAATGAAAGTCTTCCATATGAAGATGTTGTTTTAACGTTTCAACTTGTTTTGCTTATTTTCCTTCAAATAACAACGCTCGGCTCGGTTGGGTCGGGTTGTCAAATTTACGAACCGACTGCTCACCGGGCTAGCAAATTGCCATTTCCCAACCCGGTTGCCAACCACCGGTGTGGTGTCAAGTTGTCAAACAGGGTAACAATTTACCGATATTACCGTATTGGTGCGGTTGGTCTTAATTTAAATTTTAGGAAATCGAGTTGAAGTTCATTATTCCAAACAGCAAGGGAAGGTCCATTAATTATGTCACGCAGTAGGGGGGGAGGGGGGGGGGGGTTTGAGAAAACGTGACGATCCATACAAAAAAATTTGAAGGTTCATACAAAAAACGTGACAAGGGGGGGGGGGTTATAAAAAGTCAATTTTTGCGTGACGTAATTAATGGACGTTCCCCAAGATGAAATCCCGAATTATCGATTTGTGGAATGCAACCTTCAAGAAGCGACACCAGTTCCGAATCGATAACCAGTTTATCGAGTATGCGGTTAATTTTCCGGTTTTGACAGCCTACAATGGAGAATTGGTAAATATTATACTTATTTATAGTTATTTATATTCATCAATGGATTTCCTTGTTCTGTTACACAGGTGACTATTGATTTTAAGATTATTCATCAGGAAGCAGCACCGTTTTTGGAAAAATGGGACGATTTGGAACCAAAAATACTTGCACGTTTAGCCACCCATTTTTGCACCGGTCGTTCATAAAAAGGCAACACAATGAGACTCAAATTTATTCTCACACCGGTTTCGTATCACTAAACATTCCATGTAGTGTATAGTTTAAATACTCTTCCGTATAGGTTTTCATAGTTCTGGTTTGTCCCAAAAATTGGATACTGGGAAACATCCAGCCAAGCCCTGCAAAGCACTTCGTTATCTTGTTGCGTCCAATTCCTTTCACTGGGTTTTGATGCACTCATTTTTTCACAACATATTACAATAAACGTGAAATAAGCAAATATCACTTTAAAAACAAATCGAAAACACTCAAACTGAAATGAAAGTCTTCCATATGAAGATGTTGTTTTAACGTTTCAACTTGTTTTGCTTATATTCCTTCAAATAACAACGCTCGGCTCGGTTGGGTCGGGTTGTCAAATTTACGAACCGACTGCTCACCGGGCTAGCAAATTGCCATTTCCCAACCCGGTTGCCAACCACCGGTGTGGTGTCAAGTTGTCAAACAGGGTAACAATTTACCGATATTACCGTATTGGTGCGGTTGGTCTTAATTTAAATTTTAGGAAATCGAGTTGAAGTTCATTATTCCAAACAGCAAGGGAAGGTCCATTAATTATGTCACGCAGTAGGGGGGGAGGGGGGGGGGGTTTGAGAAAACGTGACGATCCATACAAAAAAATTTGAAGGTTCATACAAAAAACGTGACAAGGGGGGGGGGGTTATAAAAAGTCAATTTTTGCGTGACGTAATTAATGGACGTTCCCCAAGATGAAATCCCGAATTATCGATTTGTGGAATGCAACCTTCAAGAAGCGACACCAGTTCCGAATCGATAACCAGTTTATCGAGTATGCGGTTAATTTTCCGGTTTTGACAGCCTACAATGGAGAATTGGTAAATATTATACTTATTTATAGTTATTTATATTCATCAATGGATTTCCTTGTTCTGTTACACAGGTGACTATTGATTTTAAGATTATTCATCAGGAAGCAGCACCGTTTTTGGAAAAATGGGACGATTTGGAACCAAAAATACTTGCACGTTATGACAACCTTTTCAAGAACTTGAAAAATGGTACATATGTTTACGGAAAAAGAAATGTACCAAAAATTGACTTCGTTCAACGTAAATCGGTACTTTGGGCCAATAACCTATTTTTGGGTAAAGTGAAAATTGTTACGTTGGGTAGTTTGCTATAAAGTTCCATGAAAGAAATGTAAATACTCACCGAGTAGTATGACCTACCCAGAGTGGAGTTCTTTCTGGTCAACTTAAACAATAATGCAGTTTGCCTAATTTTGAGTTATTGGTCCTATCGTTTATTGGTCCCTATCGTTTAGGTGGATGCGAGTCTGTTTTTATCAACAGTCATCCGAAAGAAGAATATATATTTTTTTAGATATAAATATGCGCTTTCTTAATTTTAGGTATTTTTAACGCATATTTTGGGTATATTTTTCTTTCCACGTCTGTCGTGTTTTTTTCTTACCATTCAATATCTTAATTTTCCTTCTATGACAACTAGATTTTGTGCGAGCGCTTGCCATTGTTCGGTTCAAAAATGCATCTCGTGGCTCAAAACGAATTAAAGACAACGTATCAACTAGCAGAAATCCTTTGAATGGCATCATTGAATGGATCAACGTATAAGTACTAAATATTTTAAATCCAGGATTCCATCTATATATATATATATATATATATATATATATATATATATATATATATATATATATATATATATATATATATATATATATATATATATATATATATATATAATATATATATATATATATATATATATATATATATATATATATATATATATATATATATATATATATATATTATATAATATATATATATATATATAATATATATATATATATATATATATATATATATATATATATATATATATATATATATATATATATATATATATATATATATATATATATACATATATATATATATATATTATTTTCCGACTGATAATAGAAAAAAGCCTACATTATTCGTTCGCAGTGCGAAATTTGAGGACTCGAATGATTTTGCTCTCGTGTGGAACAATATCTTTGTTCCTATACAAAAGGATATTAAATATTCTTTTGGCGTGTTCGTGCAGTCTTTCTACGTCTTCAACACGGCTGCTACCCTCAGCGACAAGCAGTTTTTTTTTTGTTTATTACTGGTGCTGTAATGGGGGTGGAACAGCTAAGCACGAATGGCACCAAGTTTATGCACAGCGTGCAATAATTTGTTTGATGTTTTTTTTAAATTGAATTTGTTAGTGAAAAATATGCGCAAAAGTTCCCAAAATAAAATATCTGAAATCCGAATTTTGACAAAAATATATTCCGAAAAATATCTCGATTTACCTAGACAAATATAATTAGAACTTTTAAATATTTACAGAAAATTTGTAAAATAATACAGAAAACGTCGGTAAAACTGCTAACCAGATCCTTGGAAAATTTAACAGATTTATTTGTAAAATAATTACCGAATTATACGGTGATCGCATTGGAGGATTACAGATTTTTTCGGTAAACGAAAAAATCACCGAACTCATTACCGAACGTTCGGCTGTTGAGAATTCGGTAAAGTTTTACAGATTTCTGTAAAAAATCTAAGTGTGTAAATATATATTTTATATATGTAGCAAGGGCTTAAGATTTTTATAAGTATTAACCCAACTTAATTAAGAGCCGCTCCTAGCGCTTCGCATGGAGATGGGAAATAATCTGCTTCTGCTAACTTTATTAATTAAGAGGTTATGTATAGTGGGACACATTCCATTTTTTCCAAGATTTTTCCTTCGTTCTACAGTTTGAAAAATAATTCTTAATCCAAACGAAACTAAGATAAACTCAACTATGATTGGAGCAAAGCCGACCGAGATGAGTAAATTTGATCTGTCAGTCTGCACTCCCACTTCACTTTACTCAATTTTTGTGTACAATAATTGTACACAAAAATTGAGTAAAGTTAAGCGGGAATTATTGTACACGCAAAAAAAAATAAGCAGTAGAAACTACTATTTCGAGGGTTAAATTAAGCGCAATCACCTACAATTTTCAGCTGACTATAAATACGTTTGATTTTACCATGCCTGCGATTAGATCAACCATCCCAAGTAACATTTAAAGTTTTATGAATTCCTACAAGGGTGTTATAAAACGACATCCATAAAACTCTGGTCAAGGCTTATTTGTCTTGATTGATTCCCCCAAAACCTCATGAAGACTAAAATGTGCCTGTTTGGCCCACCCTGGCAGAGGTTCTGAAGGGTATATTTTAGAGGCAGCTCTAGATTGTGTTAAAACAGAAAGACTTTATTATGACCGAACTAAAAGCAGTTTGAAAACCATAGGGAAACTACAATAAATGCAATTTGACATCGATAAAAGCCTCCTTCTTGCCACTTCCTCTAGACGCTTGCCAAAACCACTCAAAACAGTTTTATTCATATTATAATCGTATTCATAAATTTCACTCACTCTCAACAAATTCATTTCGGCAAAAATAACTTTGATTGAATAAAAAATTTACCCATGTCATATAAAACGTCAGTATTTTCAAAGTGAAACATTTATTAGCTTGATTTATAATAATTTATTTCTAGTTTCCACCTACAGTACTGAAAATTTAAGTGCCAAATTAAATTCATTGTGTAAAGTGCTTGAAAAGAGCTGAAAAACTAGGTGCGCTTCCAAAACACGTTGTACTTTCTGAAAAAAATATAAAGAAAAAGTTTAATTCTTCGTTGCCAAAATTTGTTTTGTTCCATCACTCTTAATTAATACTTTTGTTTTTATCCCACATTGACTGCCGTACAACAATAAGCAGTGTCAAAGAAAATATATCATGATATTTGAAAATAATAAACCTGCATTAATATTGAAATAAAAATGGTAGCGGCATTAGCATTGATATTTCATGAACCATTATTGAAAATGCTGTTTTGTTTTCATATAAGCATCAATAAATAAATAATGTTTTGATATGGCATTTATGAAAATAATTTTAAGACTAAACTGTTTCTTTGCGACGCTAATTTGCTTTATGCAAGTCCGCTTAGCTGCCAAACAGCTTATATTGTAACCAAGCTGCTGCCAGAAAAATTTTGACAGTGTAAGCTACATCAAAAGGACTAAGAAAGTTTATACGAAAGAATATGGGAAAGCAATGCCGTATACCAGGCGATACATGCCTCAAGATAATTCTTTCTGGATGGGAGACTGACTGATGTTGTAGTTTTTTAAACGACCTCAATTGATGAATAGTTGGCAAATAACTATTCAGAATGCTCAATAAGTTTTGTTTATTACTTCACCTAATCGGGCATTTTTTCACTTGTCTTAGTTTGTTGCTATGCGAATCCATCTTTGTTTAGTTTTATTATGACAACATTGGTAGAGCATCTTATCATAAACTTTATGTAGGGCAAAATGCTACAATAAATGCTTTATGCTCTAGTCCGAGTCCAAATGGCTTACTGATGGTTTTTACAATGATAAAGCGTTCTTATGCAATATTTTATCATGGCTCTGTTAAACAAATATGAAGGAGCTTTATTATTGAATTACTGAACGGTTTTATGAAGGGATACACCCAAGTAACCACAAGCATTATATTATTGCACTTATTCAACCCAAAATCAACATCGGTAATGCTGGATCGCATCAATTCAACAGTTGTCAAGTAATGAAGCCTTATATAAGCTTGGAAAAGTAGTGATGCATTACCAATGCAATAATGCTACTTTAGCAATGTCTTATGGCATTACAAAAGATATAGCATTAGTTTGATCTTAGTGGGGCCCTTTTCAGCTTTAAACCAACTTCAATGATGCACTAAACGTAATACACATACCCTATATATGCATGCTATTACAGCCTCGTGGTTACTTGGGCAGTTCCTCTTCAAATATTTTTTAAAGCTTGACTGCTTTAGACTTCACCTTCTTACTAGAAAAGGTTATAAAAACAGCCTAAAGTAAAATTATTAACGACACATCTTTTGCATCATAGAAAGCTGCTTTTAAAAAAATTAGCATATCTATTGCAATAATAAAACACTCATAAATTTAAACAAAGGCTAAAAGGCAGTAGGATTGTTACTTGGGATGGTGCGGTTGATATCAATATGAGGTATGTCAAATATACCACAAACGTTGAAGGTTTTACCACAGAGAACAGACATCCAAGTCAAATTAAAAAACTGCGTAAGAAATTTAACGGCCATTTCATAATCGTAATGAACTGGCAATAGCGTGGCGGCGCTGGCATCGCCACCCATTGACCAGCTTGAAATCTTATTCATCAACTGAATTTTTTTTGGCAGTTCAGTTCTTACACCACACGGTCAACGAATCTTACCCGTGTTCGATTAAAAATCGCAAGTGGCCACAGCCCGAAAGATTGCAATAGTGTTTTAACGTATTTTAATTTGAATCCTTACACAAGTTTTTTTTTGAGAAATATATTCTAGTTTGGATGTCTGTTCTCTGTTATTATTATTACTATTTATTAACGACACTTTACCATGTATGTGGCATTCGTGTCGGGTGTGTTCTCTGTGGTTTTACCATAAACGTAGTAATTTGACTGAAATTTCCTGGTAGTTTTAAAGATAGGCGTAGTCGGGTGAAATGGTAGTTTTTACTACAAGATTTCTTTCTGTGTATGCTATCCAAGATGTTATTATAGTTATAGTCACTAGATTCATAGTCTGGCGGATACAACAACGGGAGCCAATTGGAACTGTCAGTTGGCGGAGCCAATCGAGCATATCTCGAGTAATTAATGTTAAGGGCCTAAAAGCCATTTGTAAACAATGACTTTAAATATCGATTTGTCTTGAATCTTAAATCACTCTCGTGAAATGAACGCAGCATTTGGTAGAAGAATGATAGTTCTACCATGTGGAGTAGCAGGATATAGTGGGATTCTCGTAATTTGTGAGAAATCAACGTTGTTTACAAATGGCTTTTAGGCGCTTAACATGAATTACTCGAGATATGCTCGATTGGCTCCGCCAACTGACAGTTCAAATTGGCTCCCGTTGTTGTATTCGCCAGACTATGAATCCAGTGACTATAATTATAGTCACTAGATTCATAGTCTGGCGGATACAACGACGGGAGCCAATTTGAACTGTCAGTTGGCGGAGCCAATCGAGCATATCTCGAGTAATTCATGTTAAGCGCCTAAAAGTCATTTGTAAAGAATGACTTTCAATATAGATTTCTCTTGAATCTCAAATCACTCTCGTGAAATGAACACAGCATTTGGTAGAAGAATGTTAGTTCTACCATATGGAGTAGCAGGATATGGTGGGATTCTCGGAATTAGTGAGAAATCAACGTTTAAAGTTATTGTTTACAAATGGCTTTAAGGTCCTTAACATAAATTACTCGAGATATGCTCGATTGGCTCCGCCAAGTGACAGTTCAAATTGGCTCCCGTCATTGTATCCGCCAGACTATGAATCTAGTGACTATAGATGTTATCTCTTGTTCTCTCACGGAAATGTTACTCAATTTTCGTTAAAAAGTCGCTTTTTGTCCCCATCACAAAAGAACTCGACGGAGGATAGTACGAGGGGCGAATCACTCATGCATTTTCGATTCAGCATCACTCATTAGTCAATGCATTCTAGCATTTGTGAACATTTTTCAACGCATTGACGCATTTTAGTGCGCAATTTTTGCACATTTTGGGGCGCATTTGATTTATTTTTACACTTTTTAGCGCATTGATTGTGTTAATGCACTTTTCAACGCATTTTTTTTCCAAATTCCTGCACATTTTCTATTCAGTTATATATCATCGATTTGCTCCTCACCAAAATCAACATCATATTTAAAAAATGAAAAGTCCTTGAACTTTTTATTTAATCATTAACTTTTTTATCAACATAATGTAAAAAAAAAGTTTCTTCATGTTATTCGAATAGTTCCTTAAAATTTATTTCAGCTCTTTGTTTCGCTATCCTTTCTCTATTCAACAACGAAATATCACCACTCCTGAAAATGTTTTTGTTTAATTGGCCTGACTACAGGGAACGGTCCTGAAAAAAATGGTTGCTGTCTGGTTGAAACAAATTAATTCTTCGAATACTTTTTTTCATGCTCTAAGTTTTCGAACAACTCGGATGAATTATAGTAAATATCGCTACACTAACCAACTTTTATTTATTGATTGATGACAGGCTGAACCTTTTCTGCAATCGCACAATGCTGATGATGATGATGATGATGGTCCCGTCCTTACCCCTACAAAGGTTTGAGCTAGACGATTTTATCTCTAAGATAATTAATTTGGTAACAGTTCAAACCAGTTATGCAAAAAAAAACGAACTGATTTCATCTACAGATATGAATTTCTTCAAAAGTATCCATTTGCTTCACAGCGACATAATCGTGAAAAGCTTTGAGGTTAACCACAAAAGTTCGCAAGATTCCCAGCGTTCAGGAAATTCTGTTGCAATTCAGATCACAGAATCCAGTCAAAGGACATTATCAAAAGACAAGCCAATATCCGATCCTGCCCGCTACAGAGTCAGAGGTTCCAACACTAATGGAACCGCCACCTTAGTTTTGGGCTGACCAAGGATATCCCCACTCAGGGAGATCGAGAAAATTTCCAAACCGAAAAAATCCTCGACCGGCATTAGTCAAACTTTTACTTTCAACCACAAAAGAATTGACGAAGAATTCCCCGACATTCTGCCAGACAACTCGCTACTATTTCATAGTACCATCTAAAGCATCAAAGGCCTTTTTTTTACCGAATTTAAAAAGAAGTCCATCATATCTGTATGCCGCGCACGAGGCTCAAACAATAGTAGACTACTTTCTTTATTTTTTTATTTTTTTAAACTAACACAACATTATACAAAATTCCATCATCATCATTGTGACGAACAAAATAGTGAGTATTGTAGTATTGTAAATGTGAATAAATAAAATTGAAAAAATAAAATAGCCAACTCATTATAATCCGTTTGTAAAGAACTTCGTCAGATACATTCTTCATTTTTACAAAAAAAAAAGCAACATAAATGTACAAGAAATGGTCTACAAAAAATAATCCGTTTTATAATAATAAAACATCGTTAGGTACAATCTTCATAAGAATTGAAAAAAAAATTACGCTTGCTGCTCAGAATACAGTTTTAACGTGTGAAATACATAGTCTTTTAAATTCTGAAAGTGTTGGTGCACGTTTAATGTGTCTTGGCATCGAATTGAAAACATTTATTCCTTTAAAATATAATGAGTTTTGTGAAGCACATGTCAAGAAATTCGGTGTTCTTATTTCATCCGCGTTTCTAGTATTATATCTATGAAAATCACTTCCTCTTTCAATTCGATCACACAAATATCGAAGAAGCAAACCATTAACTATTTTAAAAATGAACACCATAGTTAAATACACAATTCTTTGCTTCACTGATAGCCATTGTAAAGCGTCTAACATAAAAGTCGAGGAAGTGAATCTGTTACATGTTAAAATCAAGCGCATTATTTTACTCTGCAAACGCTGTAATTTCAATATATGTGTTGGTTGGCCAAGAATAAAATGGAAGGGCAAAACTCTAAATGAGGGGAGATGATTGATTTGTATAGCTGTATTTTACTGCAAGTAGTTAAATCGTTTTTTAATCGGCATAGAATTCCATACTTCTTGGCAATTTTCTTGATGACATTGTCAATGTGAGCGTTGAACTTTAGCTTGTCATCAATAATCACGCCAAGATATTTAAACTCCCGAACGCGATCAATTGTCTCACCATCAATCGTAACGGAGACATTCTCATTTACTCGATTCTGTGAAATTACCATAAATTTAGTTTTACTTATATTCAATTTCAATTGCTTACATTTCAACCATCTACTTAGAAAACACAAATCTTCGTTCAAATGGGTAACGGCTTCATTTAAATCTTTAGCTGCAATGAACAACACAGTGTCATCTGAAAACAGATTAATGTCACAAAATCGTAAAACACGTCGCATGTCATTAATATACATAATAAACAAAAGGGGCCCTAATACACTTCCCTGGGGCACACCAAGGTTATTCCACACGGGACTGGAAACAGAATCATTAAAAACAGTCCTTTGAGTTCTGTCAGACAAATAGCTTTCAAACCATCTGTATGCAGTACTCGAAATTCCAAAGCGCTTTAATGCTTTCAACAACAAGGGCCTAGAAATTGTTTCAAAAGCGCGTTTCAGATCCAAAAAAAACAGCAAAAATTGTTTGTTTACTCTCTAAGTTATCTTTCCATTTTGCTAATACTAAATTGAACGCGGTTTCACAAGAATGACCTTCCCGGTAGCCAGATTGTTCCGAAATCAACAAAGAGTTACTATTCCAATATTGTAACAACTGGCCTTTCACAACAAGCTCTAAAATTTTCTCTAATGTGTGCAACATGTTGATAGGACGAAACTCTTCGGCTTTAATCGTCCCAGCAACCTTTTGAATCGGAACAACCAACGATTCTTTCCACACTTCAGGCACGTGCCCAGTTTGCAATGATTCATTATTAAGGTCCAGTAAAATGTGACCAATGACATGAAAGCAATCTTGAATAACTCTAGCATTAACATTATCTACTCCAGCCGTTTTTCCTAATGAAAAGCAAATATTTCTAAGCTCATCTATTGTGATCGGGTGAAAAGTTTCAAATCTGCAATTAATATTAACTGGCTGGTTTAATTCATCAGGTTCATCGACCAATTCAATTGATTGGTTGATCAATGAAACGCTATTGGCGAAATAATCATTAAACTTAGATGCAATTGCTTGTTCAGACGGTTCTATTGCGCCTTCAAAAGTTATGGACCGCGGTCTGCAATTGCTAGGTTTCAATAATGATTTCAAAATTTTCCATAACTCTCTGCTGTTGTTTTGATGTTGATCAATTTTCCTCTGTATAAATTCACAATGAGTTTTTTTAATGGATTGTGAATATTTATTCCGCGCGATTGTGTAGTTATTCCAATGATTATCACTATAAGATCTACAAAACTGTTTGTGCAATTTATCCCTCTTACGTTTAAGACGTAAAAGGTCCAAATTGTACCAGCTGTTCGAGTTCTTCAAAGAAACAAATTTTTGTTCAACTAGCTTATTTGTACACGTTTTCATGGTATTAGTAAGAACAGCTGCAGACTCATCTAAACTACCGCTCGCGATTGGAAAATCCACGCTTCTCTGAACAAGGTTAGAAACAGTCTGTTTTGAATATTTCCTCCAGCACTTCAATTTCACAAAATCATCGCTATTATTCAAGTTATTCTCAATTACGTTAATACCTACTGTCTCATGATCGGTTATTTTCAAATCAGTATCGACAACTGAACAAACAGAATCAAAGTTAGAATAAACATGATCAATCAAAGTTCTACTGTGCCTGGAAATTCGCGTATATTCATCTACCGTTTGTCTTAAATTGAAAAAGTTAGCTAAATGCTTCAAATGATTCGAATTATTAATATCACGCCAATTTATATTGAAATCACCAGCAATTATATTTAATTTACTCGAATCAAGAAATACCTCAAGCCAGTTCTCTAAAATTTCAATAAAACGCTGGTCACTAGAACTGGGAGAGTGATATAAAACACCATAGTTACCCATCATCATGCCACGTACAACTGTTATGCCCAAGAACCAGTTACCATCAACCATTTCGTTGTGGCGAAGATTGAATTGAACTGATTCTTTGACATAAATAGCAATACCGCCAGTATGTCTAGAATGTGATAAACAAGCAGCAACATTATATCCCGGAATGCAATATTGATCAAAGGCTTCAATTTCAACAATGTGAGCTTCTGCTAATAAAAACCAAAAGTGGACGTTTTTCTTCTACAATCTGACGTAATGCTACGTAGTTTGTAGACAACCCCGCAATATTGAAATACAAAAAATTAAATTGATTACCATTCTGCCTGGAACTCGTTTGCTATTTATTGAAACGCAAGCTGCTTTTCTTTTGTTCAAAAAGTCTCTTATACACCAAACATTGTGAGCTAAATGCGGCATGGTTTACGTCCAAGTTAATTTTACGTTCTCTATTCATTTTCAAACAATTAACACATTTCAAAACAGTTGACGTACACTCCGATGTCTTGTGGGTTTGACTACACCGAGAGCATGTATCACAGTTTTTGCAATCAATGCTCTTATGTCCAAATTCTCCACATTTGAAGCATCTTAGAACATTAATGTCAGGATACACAAAGCACCGATCAAAATCTACATTTACTTCATTTGCTTTTAACATACAGTTATATGTATCCAAATCGACTTCAATTACCGCACTAAACTTGTTGTAAATGAACCGTGGATTTTCATAAACTCTAACACTTTTACATCATTTATTGCGATGTTTTCATTTTGACTTTTCAAATAGTCTATGAAAACATCGGAGGATAATTGACGGCTCATGCCCACTACTTTCAATCTTGGCACCGACGTGGGAACAACAGCACTATAATTTTCACCCAGATTGCTTTCAATACCATTTTTCACATTAGTTACATTTGCTCCTATGGCACATTCAACAATAATGGCACCATCTTTTCCATTCCTAAAATTACTAATTTTGTGTGTTTTTGGATCTAAATTAGTTTTCACAAAATTACGAGTATCATCGCATGCTTGTTTGGACTCTTTTGGTTTGATCACTATGACCGGACGAGCCTTACGATTGCTTTGTTTACTACTATTACCTTTAATATTACTATTTTGTTTACTTTCATCATTCACATTTTCATTGCGCCTCTTTACAACATCCGCAAAAGTTGCGTTGCCTTGAAAAACATCATCAATTGCATCGTTATCGCTTGTTTGAATTTTACGTTTTTTGCCAATTTGCAACAGATCGGATTCGGAATGAATCGCCTCAGATCGCGCGCGGGCATCATTCATTACAGCTAAACTTTTTCGCGCATTAATCTCCAAAACTGAACTTGTCATAGCATCAAATTTCTCACAGATTAATTTATCAAAAGACTTATTTATACTCTGTCTCAAATGTTCCATCCCGTTTTTCAACGCGTTGTCTATTCGGGCAGAAATTCGATCTCGCATGCAAGTGATCGAGTCCGAAAGTTTTTTCATTCCTTCCTCCATCCGCTTAGCATCCGAGATCGCATCTTCTTGCCCACCACAACACTGGTCAGATAGACAGTCTACACATTTAAAGCAAAGGTTTGCATTATCGGTCCCAAGCTTTGCCGTTCCTTTCGTAAGTGGTGTACACTTGTAATGGAATACACGCGCACACTTCCCTACACAAGTCAACGGCAGATCAGCCGCAATCATTCCCTCATTGCATGAACAACAGGCCATTATCAAGCAGTAGGCTCAAAACACATTAAACATATGTCGACGCTACCGATAACCAACGACCTTACCGAAGAAAAAGACAAGGCAAAAAAAATAGCATAAATGGTCTCCCGGGGCGCCGGTTGAACGACCAATAAAGTTGAAATTTAATTCGAACAAGCTGCAATCGCAACTGTTCTTTTACTCAGCCTGTTCTCAAAAACACTCTAGATGCGCGTTAGCAAATTTATTTTGCGTATCGCAACACTTTTCACACGTTAAATAATTAAAAATTATGAGCACAAAAAACACAACACTATTCCGTTCATCATCACACTCATCACTTCAGATGGTAAAATGCCAAATATCAATATGCTGAATAGGCGGTTAAGTTAGGTTACCATAAAAAAATGACAATTTTCACGAACAAAATTTTTGCTGTACTCTATGGCAGAGTTGGCATATAATCCAGACCGAGTGCAGAAACCTATAAATGACAATATGGCAAAAATTAACAATATGTGTTAGTGTAGAGGTTGTATGGTGAAAATGGGATTAAACTGTTCAATAACAATAACATAAAATGTGATAATATATCATACATTCGAAATATAGTTTTGACTATATAAAAAAAAATGTTTTTCGTGGCTCCTCACTTGAATTTTAATGTGCAGACACTAGAATGGCATAATTTTCCTATTTTAAGGTGGAAAGTTGATATATGCTGAAAATAGAAGTTATATCCATTCAGCTCGGTTAACTGCACTGGAACTAAAACAAGATAATTTCAGCTTTAATCAAATATCACACATATTAACTGTAATCGACTGTAACCTGTTACGCGCTGTTACTATTAGCTTCCTGTTCCAGCTGAAAACCGATGTACTGATACCGGTGCAGAAGGGTGAAATTAGAAATCAAA
Source organism: Aedes japonicus (assembly GCA_034211315.2). NCBI lineage: Eukaryota > Metazoa > Arthropoda > Insecta > Diptera > Culicidae > Aedes > Aedes japonicus. Next base: position 43,197 of record JASCZW010001064.1, on the reverse strand, counting down.
TGACAATAAGACGACGTCAGTGGGGCCAATTCTACAGTTTGTTCAACAAAAGGTACCAAACCAAAAGGGCTTAATCAATATTTGAGAAAATCAAAGGCGCAATATGTTTTTTATGTTTTTTACTGATGAAAATTCATAATTACTTTTTATTGGCGAGGAAGGTTCCTCACAAGGTACACTGTTCAAGAATAAGACCATCATTGTTTTCTAATTTGAATCAATTTAATATTATCGTTTCAAAATGTTCGATTGAGATTTTAACGTAGGACTACGTTTTTCTTTTCTATACCGGGTGCCGTTTCAAAATTTTGAAAAATGAGAGCGTTACGCAAAAGTGAAAGGTTTTTGAACGCTTATAACTCTCGTTCGACTAAACTGAATGACTTCATTCATGCATCATTTGATCAAGAAGACTCGCATCAAAATTTGAATGAAGTTCAATTAGTATAAGTAGTTCAATTTTTCATTTGAAAATGACCTTCTTTTGCTCCCATACAAATTTGCATATCAACAGGTTGAAAAATGTGTTTTCCCTAGCAAGGTCATAGGAAACGAGTAACAAATGTCTTCTTCTTCTTCAAAATAACTTTTCCCCGTCTCACAACAATTTCTGAACGCACAAAGCTATTGGTCGAAAATGAAATCATATTTGCGCTACGCTCTGATTGGTTCAAACTGCCACAGTAGCCTTGCCAGCAATTATGGAACATGTGGAAACTATAGTCACTAGATTCATAGTCTGGCGAATACAACAACGGGAGCCAATTTGAACTGTCAGTTGGCGGAGCCAATCGAGCATATCTCGAGTAATTCATGTTAAGCGCCTAAAAGCCATTTGTAAACAACGTTGATTTCTCACAAATTACGAGAATCCCACTATATCCTGCTACTCCACATGGTAGAACTATCATTCTTCTACCAAATGCTGTGTTCATTTCACGAGAGTGATTTAAGATTCAAGAGAAATCGATATTTAAAGTCATTGTTTACAAATGGCTTTTAGGCCCTTAACATTAATTACTCGAGATATGCTCGATTGGCTCCGCCAACTGACAGTTCCAATTGGCTCCCGTTGTTGTATCCGCCAGACTATGAATCTAGCAGAGGCTGAACATCTTGACAGATAAGCCGAGTTTCACGTACCCTCTTCAAAATTGTAGATGTCGCACCAGAAGCGTTTGTTTACCCATCCTCAGGGACATCCTTTACAAAGGGGATTTTTTTTTACCATTGAAAACCATGTTTCCGTTTCTTCTTTCATGGATGCAAAAAACACCAAACTAATTTCTAACGCAACATTTGAATAGGCCGTATGTGTAAAGATTGCTGAGGAATATCAAATGCGAAGATTGCCTTAATGAGCTTTCCAATGGATCTGGCAACTTGGAGGTGCACGCAGATATTTTACTGGCGTGCAAAATAGCAATAACTTCAATGTGGGGAAATACTACGATTCCTTAATTAATCAAACTCTAATTCGAATATCAAATGATGCACCGGAAGCATTTTCAGGACTGACAGAACACATATTGGATCAGAGTGCTTTGAATAATCATCGGAATTTGTTGCTGAAGTTGTGTGTTGATTTTTTTTTAAAGTTTCGCATGGAGCAATATGAGAAAATTTATAAAAGTTCGAAGCAATCCATTCGAAAAAAGCTTACTAAAATCATCTTATTCCGTAATGAAAAAGTTGACGTGATGTGCTTATTTTTAATATGAGTAAAAGAAGTATAAATTAATTTTTGAAATACGACCTTTTTATATTTATTTATGTATATTACTTCAAGAAGAGTTAAAGGGTCACCCACAATTGATACGTTGCGGATGCGTTGACGTAAATTTGACAGAAAAGCTATGGGAAAACTGTCAAATTCACGCTAACGCATCCGCAACGTATCAATTGTGGGCCAGCCATTAGTTTTAACAGAACCACAAATTTTTGGGTGCAGCCGAAATGAAACTAAAATAAAATGTTTGAATTCATTTTTGAAATACGACCTTTTCACATGTTACTTCCAGATAAACTAGTTTTGACAGAACCAGAGCACCACCAATTTTCGGGTACACCTATCTCATATTCAGGGATGCCAGATATTTTTTTCAAATGTCTGTAATAAAAATTTGAAATGTCTGGGAATGTCTTTAAAAGTCTGTAAATTTTTTTTTAGAAAATTAGACTTTTTTTCAACGAAACGGCGTAATAAGAAAACGAGTTATTATCGCCATTTGTGTGATTATGTATACATGTCTGCATCTTTTTCTTGGAAATGAACTGAAGCTTGAAGCATTCGCATAGATGACACAATTTTCCATTCTCCAGTAACGCTCTTTCCAGTTTTGTATTTTAAAATCAAAATTTAGTTTTCATTTGATAAATTCAACAATAACCATTGATAGTGTGTACCATATTTTAATATGGTGTCATCATCACTCATGATCATCAATATCATTATGGTCGTATGAATGATTTTTGTATAGACTGCTTCTTCGGTTATTCAGTGATTATCTCTTAAATTTCAGGGAAACTCTCTCCAGATCTTCTGCAAGGCTCTTTGCTTTATTCTGGGAAGTTTCCTCCTGAAATTCAGGCTGAATTCCTCATGAACTTCTTGGCAGTCACTCCTTATTTTCTACGAAATTTACATTCAAGAACCTTATCTTCCCTTCCAGAAACATTTGGCAATTTTTTTCCTGAACATAGTTACTTTTTAAACTTCTGATAAGTCCCATTCTGAACTACGAGGAAAGTTTCTGCAAAACTTTGAGAAAATACTCTTCAGAATTTCTTGGAAAATCTTCTTAAGTTGCTAGAAGTTTCTTCCTGAGCTTCTGAGAAGTTCTTTTCTGAACTGCCGAAATAATCTCTTCTGAATTTCAGAGTCCTGACTTTCGGGGAAGTTTGTTCCGGAAACTCCCCCCTTTCTTGTTTCTGAGAAATTCCTGCTTGAACTACTTGAAAGATCTCTCTATACTTCTGGAAAGGTTCTTCCTGATTTTATCTAAAGAATTTACCATACCTTCTGAGATTTTGTGAACTTCGAGCAGTTCTCATTCTGAAATGCTGGAATGTTTGATTCGGAACTTTAGGGAAGCTCTCTTGCACTTCTGGGTAGCTCCAACTGAACTTTTGATCTCTTCGCAACTTCTGAGAAGTCCTCTTGTGAACTTCTGAGGAGTTTACTTTACTGATTTTTTTTTAAAAATACCTTCTTGACCCTACAGGTAGTGTCCTCTCTGGTAAGTTTCTTCCTGAAATTCGGGGAAGTTTTTTTTCTGAGCTTATTCTTTTCAAACTTCTGATTGGTCCCATCCGGGACTGCAAGGAAAATTTTATTCCAAAATTTTTAGGAAAATTCCCTTGAAATTTGTTCTTGAAGTTTCTTCCTGGAATTCTGAGAAGTCCTCTTCTGTACTTTTGGAAAGTTTTCTCCAGAACTTTGAGGAAGTTTGATCCGGAACTATTGGGAAATTCGTGCTAAAATTAGAAGGAAGTACCTCCAATGCTCCTGGAAAGTTTCAATCTGTTCTCCCTAAAGAATTTTGAGAAATCCTAAATCTGAAATGCAGAATGTTGTCCTCTGAGCTTTGGAAAAGCTGCCAAGCTTACTAGGAAGTTCCAACTAACTTTTCGAGAAGTTTCTTCCGAAACTTCTGGGAAGTTATTTCCTGAAGGTAGTGATTGAAGGTAGTGCCTTGGTTATCTCTCGTCTGAAATTTGGGAAAGTTTTTTTCCCGAACTTCTGGGAAGTTCAATCTGAAATTTCTGGGAAGAACTCCAAAACCACTGAAAAATTCCAAACTTCAGAGAAGTCCTTTCCCCTTCACTTCTTCCTGAAGCTCTGATAAGTCCTCTCCTGATTCTTGGGGAAGTTCTGTCTTAAAATTCTGGTAAGTATGAATTTTTGAAGGTTCTTTTCGCATGAATTGCTTGCTCCCAATACTTCTGAGAAGTTTCTACCTGGCCGTAGGAGATTTTTTTTTATGAAGTTTCTAAGTTTCTCAAATATGATTGATGGGTTTCGCATGGGTTTGAACACGCGTGGGATTGAACATTACCATAAGTAGGGACTCCATGTTACCCTTGGAAACGGCCTTTACAATACTTATCTCCTGGCCCATTGTGTCTCCAAGTGGCTCACCGCTTTCGTTTCTTCGAGGATTTCTACTTTAAATGATACCTACGATATTTTAAAACATTTCATCAAAGCTTCTTACCTTATCTAATATACTGCGTTTAAATACTATACTGCGTACGTTTTAAATCCGAACATCATAGAATACCTTTATTTAAATTTAAACAATATTTCAAATGTCTGTAAAAGTCTGCAACATAAATAAAATGTCTGCAAAATGTCTGCATCGTTAAAAAAGTCTGCAATAAAATTGAAAAGTCTGAAAATTTACAGACATGTCTGTGAATATGGCATCCCTGCTCATATTAAAGCTGTCATATTGTCAAGCCTGTGGAATCTAGTGACTGTAGTGGAAACGACCGAAGGAAGACCAACAATCAGTTGTCGCTGTGCATCCGTATGCGACAGACGTGTTTAGCGAGCACGTTGTAGAAAACGCCGCCCGTGAAAAGAAGAAGACCACGTCACCTGCAGATGGCCAGCAATAACGATGAGGAGCTGAATTAAAAAAGAAAGGCAAGTATTTCCCCTCCGTCAACTTAATCCGTCCTTTTCAGGACGACCATATCAGTTTACTATCTAAAGAGTTTGGTTGAAGTTTTCTCTTGTGCTGTTTGAAATTCAGTTACTACGTCACGGCTGAACATAGCATACATTAAACGCCGCGTTTCGGAGAATATCACAAATAACCATGAACAACTAACGAACGAAATTCTAGAAGGGATAATTCGAGCCGAACTGCGACACGTCGGAGACCGACAATGTGATTGAGTTCGCCATAGTTCCTTGTTGTACGTACCAGATTAGTGGGGTGGCAAGCAAATTAGGCATATGTCTGTTAAGAAAATTATCCATCTAGCGTGCACTAATTCAAACTAATTACTGTGGCACAATGACTAAAGTTCGTCCCCTTTGATGCAATTTGTATCACACTGCCGTCGTTGGTACCGCCTTCTTTTGTTCAATAGAATCGGACGCCATAACAAACCAGCTTTTGGCAGAAATTTTGATTCAGTCTTTCAACAGTCGTGAAGCTGTGCAGTAACTGTTGCAACGCAGTAGGCGGCAGCAAGCATCCTGGCGAGAAGTTGTTGCAGAGAGAGGCGTTGGTGCAGTTGGCTGTTGGTGCCGATTCTCCTATCAACATCGCTGCGAGAAATATTTTTGCTGACGCCTGCAATTTGACGGGAAAAAGCCGCCCGTAACGAGACAAAAAGCCCAAGTGGAATCGCAAACTATTTCTCCCCCGTCAACTAAATCCGACCTTTTCAGGACGACAAAATCAATTTGTTAACAAAAGAGTTCGTTTGGTTGAATTTTTCTATAGTGCTGTTTGTAATTGAACAAAGCATTCATTAAACACCGCGTCCCGGGGTATATCACAAAGAACGTTGACCAACTAACCAACGAAATTCTAGAAGGGATAATTCGAACTGCGATACGTCAGAGACCGGCCATGTGGTTGATTTCGTTGTAGTTCCTAGTTGTGCCTAGCAGATTAGTTGCTGGCAGTAGCAAGCAAATTAGGCATATTTCTGTTAAAAAAATTATCCGTCTAGCGTGCACTAATTAAAACTAATTATTGTGGCGCAATAACTGAAGTTCGTCCCCTTTGATGCCATTTGAATCTCATTGACTTCGTTGGTACCGCCTTCTTTCGTGAAATAGCATCCGACGCCATTACCACCTCTTAGCAGAAAATGTGATTCAGTCTTCGGCAGTCGTAGTGCTGTGCAGAGCCACACTGCTGTAGCAACGCAGTAGGTGAGCGAGCAAGGTGCACTGGTGAGCAGTAGTACTCCACAGAGATTGGTGCAGTTGGCTGTTTGGGTCGATACACCCGTCAACCTCGCTGCGAGAATGAAGGCTGCTAAAGCCTATGAGTTAATGGGAAAAAGCCACCCGTGACAACAACGGGACAAGAATCATCCCACGTCACCAGGAATACCAAGAAGAAACCCCAAATTCAATCGCGAACAATGTCAACTAAATCTGTCTTTTTCAGTACGACCAAATCAGCTTGCTTAATAAAGAGTTTGTTTGGTTGAATATTTCTATTGTGCTGTTTGAAATTTTAATCATTCGATAGGAATCAAATAATTTTTAAAAAGTGAAATGTCGCAGCATATGGCTGCAAGTATGTGGTTCGATAGTTATCTTCTACGCGTTAAAGATTGTGGCCCTCTCAACCACCGTAGAAAATACAACCAGGGCCGTGCCATTATTAAAACCAAACGGTCCTTTTTAGGGCTCCCAAATGCTATCTAAAGAGTTAACAATAGAATTTTCTTACATATTTACTTCCCAATGCTGGTCTATCGTTCAATTAGCACTATTTCGACCTAGACGTCTATCGGCAATAATAGACTTTGAATCCCCAAACAGACCACAACCATCTGCAGCAAGATGGAAACTCAAAACGCCTTTCGATCAAGCTGCTAGCTAAAACGAGGTTTCCGAGCGAACCGAAGCCATGGTCAAGTAAACCATCCTCATGACGAAATGAGGTGGTGGCCGTAGCTGTTCCCTTGAACCCAAAATGGCCATCAAAACAACTGGAAAGAGAGTTGACATGTCTTTGGGAGTGCTGGGGGCTTGGTTTTGGGGTGTTTGATTGCGAAAATATCTTTCGTGTGCCGAAGCCGTAATGTTTTCGACATTAGCAGTGTTGTACACATAGGCCGTAGAAATAGTATGCAATTGGGGGTGAACAGAACCAGTCTCTTGGGTAAAAGTTTCCCTAATGAGCAATAACTTATTCGCACTACAAGGTATATTACGTGATATAGAGTATCTTGATATCATATGTCATACATATTATTTGCCATGAAAGTAAGATGTATGAATGTAAATACCAAGACAGGCTATATCAATAAAGGTGTATGGGAATTAGATTTGGAAGGAAACCGTTTCGGGCACTCTTTAAACAATCAAGCGATCTAGATTGCACATTGCTTCGTAGTCCTACACGCTAAGCTCAGTTTACCCATAATCTCAAAAAAGTGCACATACTCATTTATGGGTAAAGTTGACTTTACCCATATTTGAGTAAATTTGTATAGGAAAAAATACTCAAATATGGGTAAGTAGTAACGTACCCATAAATGGGTATGTGCACTTTTTGCGATTATGGGTATTCTTTACCCATATTTGGGTAAACTGATCTTAGCGTGTACGTCAACTTTGCGTACAACCCCATTGGGCTGTCCCTTCTAGTTTTTTAACATCATTGCTAGATTCGCCCTTTTCAAATGTTAGCGACGAATAATTCTAAATATTCGAATCTTTCGTGCAAACTCACACATTAAAGTGGGAACTAAAGACAAAATCAAAATAAACTAAATTTGAAATCAACTCAATATCTCGGTAGACTTTGTTCCAATAATATTTGAGTTTATTTTTATGTAGTTTTTTTCTGAATTCTATACAGTACATTTAGATTTTGAAACAAATAAGAAATATATTTTCATATGCTGATGTTCATGAGCTGCTTTGGTTGGATTAAAACATATTTTTCAAAGCGTAGTACGGAGGAAAAATCGGAATTTGTCCCACTATACACAACCACTTAGTTAAGTTTGGTAAGTATTTATAAAAATCTTTGGATCTTGCTTTATATGTAAAATATATATGGTTAGCTGTAACAAATAAGTTATTGATACATGATCATTTATATTAAATAAGTCATAATAATAAGATTGATAAAATTTATTTTATTAGTTTATGGGATTTTGTTTATTTATTATGTATTATTTTTTGTGTTAAAAAGGAATTATGTTTTATGTATGAAATAAAATCAATAGTTTATTAGTATCTCGGGACATTGCAAATTCTAGCAAATGTTATTTTGGGAAGCAGTACATTCGAAGCTAACCCAAGAGTATTTTTTTTTTGTTTGATGTAAGCTAAGGGGCAAGACAGCTTCCCATCGCGAGCAATTTCAGAGTTGATTTTGAGGTACCTCGAGTAACTCACGTTGCTCAGCAAGCGAAAACTGTCATTTGTTTTCTCTCTGTTTTTTGTACAGCAGTTGCCAGACAAACCGCTGGTTAGTATATGAGCTCTCGTGTGTAAACAATTGGACCCAGGGAATTTTTAATGTTTTTAATTTCTCAATTTTACTTTAATTTTCAAAATGACCTTTATTTGCTCATACTACATATCTGCTCGTACAAATTGATATCGTTTTTACTAATATTAGTGATAGAATTCACCTTTTTGAGAAAAAATTTTCTTCATGTCTCCAATCATGCTTTGAATAAACCCACCAGTTTCAACTTGATCTGCTATTTGCTATTATAGCGTCATTCCCCCTGACTGGCCTATGAACTGGTGCAAGGTAATAAGGGCAGGAGAAGAGACAACCCGTTGAACTCCGAGCTAACCTTCAAGCTTCTTAGAATCGATATTTAGCAAATTACCATTCTATAAAAGCCGATATCAAACCTGATTATTAGACTTCACACACAAAAAAGGAATATTGTTTTGTTAAATGTTTAGCATTTTACATCTAAAAAGTGTTTATTTTTCATTGAATTGAAAGTAAAATCATCTAGTATGAAAGTTATGCGTTTGATTTAAAAGTATATTTTTTCGGTTCAGTGTGTTAATTTAAAAGTGTGTTCTTTTACTATGAAAATTGTAGAACTCTCAAATCCACTAACACAAAGCAAGTCATCGTTCTCGTCGTCATCGTCGTTGTCAAATGCAATTTTTAACTACTGTTGTCCGTGACCGTGTCTTCTGCGTTGTTCGTTGCTCCCGTCCCGTCCCGTGTTTTGTAAAAATTTCAACAAAATACTCCGTGATTCTTGGCATGATCGACAAAACCCGGTCTCTTTAAAAAGTTATATAAATTCATCTGAAAATAAAAACCTTTTTATGTTAGAACTTTTTATTATTTTAATCTAAACAGCAAACATTTATTATTTCTAGTTGAAAGTTCATTTTGAAATTAAAATAATTTGCTTTTATTTTTAAAGATGCCTAGGTGTGGATTTGACAGTTCTACAATTCATCTGAAAAGAAAACTTTTAAAGTTAAAACTATTTTTTATTTCAATCTTAACAGCATACTTTCATTTCAATTGCATCACACTTTCTGGATGAAAGTTTGTTTCGGAATAAAAATAATTTTCTTTTATTTTCAACGATGCTACGGTTTCGAATTGACAATTCTACAATTTGTTTTGAAAATTTCAACTTTGTAATGTTGAGCAGCAAAATTTTAAATTAACGGTTTGGAGGTTTTTGTTTGGAAAGTAAACCGCTTTCTACGAAAAAGAACCAACCCAACTTTTCAATTTTGGCAATGGTTTTTTTAATTTTAATAATCATTATTCTTTGTGTGCAGTAAAGCCATCCGTATCACGTATCACATACTAAATATTCCTAGAACCCTCATAGTCATGGAAAAAAGGTCACCGTTGATCTATCTTCTATTGCCATTAGCGAAATGTCTACTATCAAACAGATTGGAAATCAAACTTTTTGAAACCTTGGCAACCGATACGAATCGATGAAGATTATTTAATTTTTTAGCTATATTGAGTTACTCGGTGCACGAGGGGCACGCAGAGCATTCTACTGAGTGTGTCGTATTAAAAATACGTCCGGATTTAACTCGATTTACAGAGTATTTACAAACACTTTAGAATATTTAAAGTAATCAAAAGTATTTTAAAGGACTCAAAGCAACCGAAAGTATTTGAAAAATATTTTAGCTACTCAAAGAGTATTTGAATTGTATTTAATGTTCTGAAAAGTATTTTACGAGTATTTTGAGTGCCTGAAAGTATTTAATGAGATTTAAAAGGACTCAAATATATTTAAAATACTTGAGTGTTTTAAGAGTTTCTATTCTACTCAATAATTGAGTGGAATTGTATTCCTTTCTCTTTTACTCACACGTAAATGTTACTTAATACCCTCATGTAATTTTCCGTTAAAAAAAGGACAATACAAATGAAAGAGAGAGTGTTTCGAGCGTGTTCTTAATAAATGTTCAAGGTTCTACCTACACGCTATTATTAGGTCTACTCATATTGAGTTGAAATGTTATTGGGTCATAACCGAGGTCAACAGAGAAACCTTATTAGATGTGGTAAATTTAATATTGGATACAACCATTTTGAGTTCTGTCAATGTAGTGCATTTTTCAAGTTATAAATTTTTAATAAATAAATTCTCGCTAACCTAGACCAATTTGGAATAGGAATCATAATTGGAAAACTGAGTGGTTTTCTGTACAAATGAGTGGTCTTATACTAGTGTGTTGTGTGTTTGATATTTTAAGTAATTAATATGTGCTCACTTATACTCGAGGTATTTAAACTGTAATCCAATATATTTATTTGTTATTTAGGATTTAAATTGTAGTCTAAATATATTTAAGGGGATTTTAAATTCTTTAATGTACTAAATGGTACACGAAGTACTGACTTGAATTTCTTAGGTATTTAAAATTATTGAAAAGTGTTTAAAATATATTTCATGGTACTCAAAGCATGTCTTTGTAATAAGTATTTATTTTGAGTATCGAAATCTGCAGTTGCTATCGAAATAATCGATCAGTACTTAAAAGTTTTTAAATTAATCTAAAGTATTAAAAATGTATTTAACTGTACTTTTAGAATTCAAATTTTAATAGAAATGTATTTCATAGCACTCAAGGTATATAATTGTAATAAAAGTGTATTTAAAGTCTCAAGTGGGTATTCTGACGTACTAAAAGTATAATTAGCCGTATTAAACGCGTATTTTTAATACTTTCAAAAAGTGTGTGCTGTACTCAAATGTTCTTGCGCGCCCCTCGTCGGTGCATCAAAGCAACTCAGAGTAGAGCTGTCTCACCCCTAGATGTAAGCCAAGCATACAGAATTGACTTGTTTTCACTAGATTTTTCTCGTTAACGATTGGTTACAAAAGCCAAAGAAATGCCCACAGGAAAAGAAAACTTTTGAAAACTTATAGATATAGATGATCAACCTAGTGATCAACATTAAACGCCGGAGTCCGATCAAAATTTATATAAAATTTGCGAAACGAATAGGAGGCAGTGAGTTCACTGTGGAATGTTAAATACTATTCCAGCAGAAATATTAAAGTTTCTTTTAAGTTTATTTCCATAGTTACTACTACAGTTTTTGCATAATTTTTCATGAAGACATAACACAATCATTTGCTAGGGACTTCTCATTAATAACATACCAAATCCGTGCTGCAACTGAAATTTCATCACATTGAAGAAAAATATTTTAATTCAGCTGTTGGCACCGGTTCTTAATCAAATCACGTCGTCGTCATGTTGTCCGTATTCTAATCTTTCTTATGCTCTATATTTTCACAATTCACAATAACCATGACAGTGCTTTTGTGTTCTTTTTTCTACTGCTTGTACACATCTGGTAGCTCTTCGTTCGTATAAACACTTATATGCACCTGTAAAATATGATAGTACTGACACAGAGAACAGACACCCAAGCTGGAGTGCCCTCCTTGTGTAAATTACTGTAACTGCCATTTTAAAATTACAGCTCGTTTCCGTTAGTTTTGGTGAATCGTATTTTGATGGCGCCACTTGCTCACCTTGAGATTTGATAGTTTATCAATTTTAGTTTGGTGAAACCAACGGGCAAGACGGCTTTTTTTGCAGAGGACTGAAGCAGGCGTTAGTTCTTGAAGCCAGCTACTTTTGGTGTGGCGCTAATGACGATTTGAACATTTTAAGCTCGGTTCACAGTGGATTATAATTCCTTATAATATTTCTTCTACCAACCTATTAGTATCGGTAATGTAGATAGAACATTATCATACCTGACTGATAAACAATGAAAAAATACTATCGTTGTGATAATCACTAAACAAATGAACGAAAATTACGCCAACTTCCACCGCGTATATTGTGTTTGCTTCAGTCCTGTGCTTTTTTGTGAGTTACTTGTTTCTTCAAAGTTGCTCAGGATTCATCAAATTTGCACACTCTCAGATGTTCTTCTCCCCCCAAGATGTAAAATGGTAGGAATGCCAAAAAATGTGTGCGAAAACGAAAAAAACAACTTCACTCATATCCTAGGCATTGAATGAGTAAAAATAAATTAATAGGTCATATGAATAAAGTGAGTAAAAGCTTTTACTTTGCTCAAATGCGTACGTCAAACCTTTTACTTGAGCATTTACTCACATCGATATGACAAAAGCAAGAATTTGAGTATTTACTTTTCGAACATCCAAATCCATATGAATAAGAAGTATAATCTGAGTAAATGCTCACAAAATCTTGAGTCACCTGTTGAGCATACTCAGTTGAAATCAAACTAACAGAATCGTGTGTTTCGTGAAAGGAGCAACATGAAATGTACACACTTAGAAAATTTTACAGTATTCGGTAATTTTTTACCGAACTTTCAACAGCTGAACGTTCGGTAATCGAATTTACCGGGTTTCGTTGAAATTTTACAGTATTCCGGTAAAAAAATTACCGGAACTTGTCAAATTTTACCGAAGTCCGTTAAATTGGATTACCGAACTGTTCAGCTGTTGAAAGTTCGGTAAAAAATTACCGAATACTGTAAAATTTTCTAAGTGTGTACGTGGGAGATTTTGTTTATTTATCATTTCCAATGGTAGTTGACGTAAAAGTGTATATCAAGGTTTTGATCGTTCAATGAAAGTTTATAAAACATGACGAGAAGGAGACTTTTTATTATCTGATATATCGTTAAAACGTTATAGGAGTTAGTTTTGGTTGTCAAATATAAGGGTAAATGTCGTAACAATAAAAGAAACGGTCATCAACATCATGGAAAATGGTCCAGGAATGGTTTATGATTATGCAGGCGGTTTTTTCAAGAAAATGTGAACTTTGTTGCTCAAACATTTTTGGAAGATGATTCTGAACATCGAGGAGGAGTATTATCAAATATACAAAGGATGAAGTGTTTATGGTGACCGCGGATTCCAAGTAACAAATATATATTTTTGTGGAAACGATTTATTTGCATGGTTTGATTTACACAACATTGTTTAAATTTACATCAAAACAGAAAAGCTGAAAAAATGTTCATGGAACGGCCATACACGCAAAAAAAAGTCGCAGTATCAATATGAGGTCTGTCAAATATACCACAAACGTTGAAGATTTTACTATAAACGTAGTGAATTTGACTGAAATTTCATGGTAGTTTTAAAGATAAGCATAGTCGGGTGAAATGGTAGTTTTAACTACAAGATTTTTTCCTCTGTAGCCTTCCATCAACTGGAAAAACTTCCTTTCCAATTCGTTCAGAACAATTTTTCGGTTTGCAATCTGCTTCCGGTACTTTCCGACATGCTGTTAATTTTTATCGTTACTTGCTGAACGGACATGTATTTTTCTGTTTCGCTGGCGGCGTTTGAGATTTTTCCTGTAGAGTTTTCCAAAGGAAGACAGAATATACACAAACTTCGCATCATCAGCAGTTTTTTTTGCCGGTAGTTTCGCTGCCCGTTGCATTCTTATTTCCATTTTCACTATTCTCACCACGGCAACTATCCTTCATGGTAAATAAAATAGACTTACTGTGATTCTGTTCATCATCTGGAGGTATCTGGAGCTCCTCGTTTAAGGAATCGTCAGACATTTTCCCGTATTGATGTTTCAGATAAGTTTCTTGTTTACCAACAATCCTTTTTTCTGGACGGATACAAATTTCGTCCATTTAAATTAAAACTGTCGATGTTCAACTTGAAACATAAAAATTATTTAAAGGAAATAGAAAGAATGTTTCGAACAAAAATAACAATTTTTGAATCAAATTCAAAGCATGTTGATCTCAACAATACATTCATCGGGACTTTTAATGTGTACTTTCCTCTCAAGAATGTGTGGCCAAAGCAAGCATTCGCCGTTGCAACATGAGCCAATCATCACATTAATTGGTAGATTATTTGCTCGGTTCTTGGAACCTGTTGGCATACAAGCCTCAACCAGAATTAACCCAACAAACATCGGTGTTGAATTAGAGCTTGTTCAAACAAATTTGGAGAAGCTATTCAGCTATTCTAGAAGAAACAGCTGAATAGCTTCTCCAAATTTGCTTGAACAAGGTCTAATTCAACACCGATGTTTGTTGGGAAACTAACTCCGATGCATAGAATAAATAAAATTTAGAACGCAACCAAAATAATCTCAATATTTTCTTAAAACAATAATAATTTATTCTTGTTTAAAAAAAAATACGTTTATTCTTATCATTAATATGTGTAAAATAAACATAACATGATTTTTATTTCAAACATCAATGATTCTTGGTTTTAAACATAAAACATGTTTGAAATAAAGCAAGTTTATGTTTTTTTTTTTTTTTTGGTGCGTAGAATCACTGCGTCCACTGAGTTGAACTTTTGTGATATACCCCTGTAAGTTTATGTTAGTGTCCAGAATAAAAATGATTTATGTTTGGATTCACCTGGGATATGTTTGTTATGACGGTATTTTTTTTCTGCGTGTACCTAAGAAAAGCAAGAGATATTTGTTTTGACGGAACAAATGCTATATTCGAAATTCGAACTTACTCCGAGTAAAGTTAAACTTTATTCATACGAATATGAGCAAATGCTCAAACAGTTTACTTTACTCACACTGGTTTGCTTGTGAGTAATTACTCGTTTGTATTCATATGGCCTAATATATGTAGTTTTAACGTAGGACTACGTTTTTCTTTTCTATACCGGGCGCCGTTTCAAAATTATGAAAAATGAGAGCGTTACGCAAAAGTGAAAGGTTTTTGAACGCTTATAACTCGCGTTCGACTAAACAGAATGACTTCATTCATGCATCATTTTATCAAGAAGACTCACAAATATTTCGCATCAAAATTTGAATGAAGTTCAATTAGTATAAGTAGTTCAATTTTTCATTTGAAAATGACCTTCTTTTGCTCCCATACAAATTTACATATCAACAGGTTGAAAAATGTGTTTTCCCTAGCAAGGTCATAGGAAACGAGTAACAAATGTCTTCTTCTTCTTCAAAATAACTTTTCCCCGTCCCACAACGCACAAAGCTATTGGTCGAAAATGACATCATATTTGCGCTACGCTCTGATTGGTTCATACTGCCACAGTAACCTTGCCAGCAATTATGGAACACGTCCGAACGACCGAACACCAATAATCAGTTCTCACTGTGCATCCGTAAGCGACGGACGTGTTTAGCGAGCACGTTGTAGAAAACGCCGCCCGCGAAAACAAGAAGACCAGAATTATCCCACGTCACTTGCAGCTGGCCAAGAAAGAAAGCCCAAGTGGAATCGAAAACATTTCTCCCCCGTCAACTAAATCCGTCCTTATCAGGACGACCAAATCAGTTTACCATCTAAAGAGTTGGGTTGAATTTTTCTATTGTGCTGTTTGTTAATTCAATTACCGCATCACGGCTGAATATGGCAATCTTTAAACGTCGCGTCCCCGATTATACCACAAAGAACGTTGAACAACGAACGAACGAAAGTCTAGAAGGGATAATTCGAGCCAAACTGCAACACATCAGTGACCATGTGGTGGAGTTCGCTATTGATCCTAGTTATTCGTACCGGATTAGTTGCTGTTGGTGGGAAGCAAATTAGGCATATTTCTGTTGAGAAAATCATCCGTCTAGCGTGCACTAATTCAAACTAATTATTGTGGCGCAATAACAGAAGTTCGTCCCCTTTGGTGCAATTTGTATCACATTGACTTCGTTGGTACCGTCTTCTTTTGTGCAATAGCATCCAACGCCATGACATACCAGCGCTTAGCTGAAATTTTGACTCAGTCTTACAACAGTCGTGAGGCTGTGCAGTGGCTGTTCGCACGCAGTTAGCGGCAGCAAGCACCTTGGATGGTGCACCAGCGAGCAGTCGTTGCCCACACTCCTGCTTCACTTTGCTCAATTTTTGAGTACAATTGTATGCTATCTCTTTTTCTCTCACGGATATGTTACTCAATTTTCGTTAAACAGTGGATCAACTCAATTTTTGATTAGATCCACTTTGTACGAAAATTGAGTAACATTTCCGTGAGAGAAAAAGAGATAGCATACAATTGAACTCAAAAATTGAGTAAAGTGAAGCGGGAGTGCATAGAGGCATTGGCACCACCGACAAACCGACATGAATGACAATAGAAAATGTCTTAATATTTCTGTTCAAATCATATTACTGACATCTATCTTCGTGTTCGCTGAAATCGTTTATTGAAGCCACGAACACGTTTGGAAACTTGATGAGAAGGTTCATGTCTGAGCAATTCTAGACACATTTATTTGATCTAGATAAAATTATTCTACAGGTTTTGACAGGTCGGATCGCTGCACATTTGAATCGGTCGTTATGGATTCTTGATTAACAGTGAAGATTGAGTTTCATGTCGGTTTGTCGGTGTTGGCACAGTTGGCTGTTGGTGCCGATGCTCCTTGTCAACATGCTGAAGCTACGAGTTAGCGTGAAAAAGCCGCCCGTGACGAGACAAACAACCCTAGGGGAATCGCAAACTATTTTTCCCTCGTCAAATCAATCCGTCCTTTTCAGGACGACCAATCAGTTTATTAACTAAAGAGTTTGTTTGGTTGAATTTGTCTTTTGTCGGTTTGTAGTTCAATTACGCCGCGTCCCGGAGTATATCACAAAGACCGTTGAACAACTATCGAACGAAATTTTAGATAGGATAATTCGAGCCGAATTGCGACACGTCAGAGACCGACTAGACTATGTGGTTGAGTTCGTTTTAGTTCCTAGTTGTGCATACCGGATTAGTTGCTGGCAGTGGCTAGCAAATTAGGAACATTTCTGTTAAGAAAATCATCCGTCTAGCGTGCACTAATTAAAACTAATTATTGTGGGGCAATAACTGAAGTTCGTCCCCTTTGATGCACTTAGTATCACATTGACTTCGTTGAATGAAAATTTGATTCAGTCTTACGGTAGAGTAGTGCTGTGCAGAGCAAAATGTACTGTAGCGACGCAGTAGGCGTGCGACCACACTGGAGGATGCACTGGTGAGCATTCGTTATCCACAGAAGTTGGTGCAGTTGGCTGTTTGGGCCGATACCCCCGTCAACATCGCTGCGAGAAAAAAAGGCTGCTGAAGCCTATGAGTTGATGGGAAAATCCGCCCGTGACAACAACGGGACAAGAATCAGCCCACGTCACCTGCAGATGGCCACCCGCACCGACGAGGAGCTGAACCAAGAATACCAAGAAGAAACCCAAGTTCAACCGTGAACAATGTTTCTCCCCCGTCAACTATTTCCGTCCTTTTCAGTACGACCAAATCAGTTTGCTTATTAAAGAGTTTGTTTGGTTGAATATATCCCTTGTGCTGTTTGAAATTTCAATCATTCGATAGGAATCAAATTATTTTGGGAATGTATGTGGTTCAACCATCGTAGAAAATACAACTAGGGCCGTATCATTATTAAAACCAAACGGTCCTTTTTAGGGTCACCAAATGCTATCTAAAGAGTTGACAATAGAATTATCTTACATATTTATTTCCCAATGCTGGTCTATCGTTCAATTAGCACTATTTCGGCCTAGACGTCTATCGGAAATAATAGACTATGAATTCCTAAACAGGCCACAACCATCTACAACGCAATAAGGATAATGATTACCAGGTGGTCGATCATATCAACAGAATATGCTCTCAGGTGCATTCTCGCTTCACCATCTCGGAAGGCAAACAGTTCCAGCTGCAAGGCTCGGAAGAAGAAAACGTACACGGAAGAAACAAAGTCCCCAAAATTTCATTTCACCCAAATTCAAAAGTTCATTTCACCAAACTCTGGAGTTCGGTACGGGAAGCCAAATTTGAGTATATGCCATAGCACTGTTTATGGAGTAAGTTTATGGAGGATAAATTAAACCGAATGCAATAAAACTCGTAAAAACCAAAGAAGAGAACTTTTTCGGACGGCTGGTTAGTAAATGTTATACAACTTTTAAAATAAAGTGCCTATCTCGTGATGATAGAATAAAAACATAAATTTACTTGATAATTTTATTCATTTTGTTTGTTTCTTAATTTTTAACAATAACGGCTAGTTTAATACCGTAACATATTTATTGTTTTTCGGTTTTTGAATCTAATATACTTCAAATAATAAAAGTATGCAAATGACTTCCATTTTTACTCAAAAATTTGTTGTCAATGAAGTACTCACCCATTGAGTAATGTTAACCTAATGTGCAGAATCAAATTTACCCATCTCTCCAGTTCAACAACAGTACTCAACTTTAAGTTTAAAAATACTCAATTCTAGGTACTTTGTTTCTTCCGTGTATAGCACCTTATCTACCGGGTGTTGAAGCATTTTATCCCGATACTATCGTTACCTCCAAAAAAATAAGCATTATGAACAGCTTCATAATTTACATTTCCGAGCGGATTGAAAGCGTATCTGCCCGACTGACTTAAATCAATTGGCGGATGGCCCTGTCGTCTCTGGAAATTCAAACTGCCGCTCGATCAAGCTGCCGGGAGAGCTAGCTAAACACGAGGTTTCCGAGCGAACCGAAGCCATGGTCAAGTAAACCAGCTTCATGACGAAATGAGGTGGTGTTAGTAGCTGTTACCTCGAACCCCTTTTCAGGGCCATCAAAACAACTGGAAAAGAAACTGCCAAAAGTGCAAATGTTGAAAACATTACGGCTTCGGCAGAGGAAAGATGTTTTTCACAATCGATTATCCCGAAACCCAGCCTCCAGCTTCCAAAACACATGTCAACACATGTGTTTTGGAAGCTGGAGGCTGGGTTTCGGGATAATCGATTGTGAAAAACATCTTTCCTCTGCCGAAGCCGTAATGTTTTCAACATTTGCACTTTTGGCAGTGTTGTACACTCATAAGCCTAGCAGAAACCGTATGCAATTGGAGGTGAATGAAACCAGCTTCTTGAGTAAAAGTTTCCCAAATGAACAAAACTCATTCGCACTGCAAGGTATATTACGTGGTACAGAGTATCTTGTTATCATTTGTCATACATATTATTTCCAGTGAAAGCAAGATTTATGAATGTAGATACCAAGACAGGCTATATCGATAAAGGTTGTAGTGCGAACGTTTAGTGTATGGGAATTAGATTTGGAAGGAAACCAATTCTTCCACTCTTTAATCAATCAAGCGATCTATATTGCATATTGCTTCGTAGTCCTACGTCAACTTTGCGTACAACCCCGTTGGGCTGTCCCTTCTAGTTTTTCTTCATCATTCTTACCGTTTAAACACAATGATAACGGAAACGGAACGGAAAACGGCAATTTTGACAGTTGCTGCAAATGACTCCGATACGTCCAATTAGAATCGGCTTGGATCTAGCCTGTTTTCTTTCCGACAAGCAGGCATACTCAGATCGGGCTTTGCCGTTTTCCGTTTGCGTTATCATTGTGTTTGGGCCATTACTGGAGAGGACCCATTATACACACTTAGAAAATTTTACAGTATTCGGTAATTATTTACCGAACTTTCAACAGCTGAACGTTCGGTAATCCGATTTACCGGATTTCGATGAAATTTTACAGTATTCCGGTAAAAAAATTACCGGAACTTGTCAAAATTTACCGAAATCCGTTAAATTGGATTACCGAACTGTTCAGCTGTTGAAAGTTCGGTAGAAACGTACCAAATACTATAAAATTTTCTAAGTGTGTAGCGTATTATTTTACCCATTTTGGACTTCTATCCATAAATTCAGACAAAATAGTCAATAGATCGAAAGAAACAAACGTAAACAATGATTTCTAGCGTATTTTTCTGGGATCTGCTTGCAAACAAACAAAATAGCACCAGAAACAGGTACAGGGAGTTATTACCTTCCCATCGGTCGTGAATATAGATGTTAGCAACCTGGCATTTCCAGAAAATTTACGTTTTAAGTCATTGCTTACAATTGTTACTTTCGACCTTTTGACGATTTGGTCTAGAAATGCTTTATTACTTCCTAATAATGAGTAAACGTTACACTCAGCCAAATTACCATGTCCATCTCTAATAGTCGCACATAACATTTGATAAAGGTATGTGACCGATCTGTCAACTAACAAGATTTGTTAACCACATTATAGCACATCTTGGAGCTACTTATATCTGATAAATACTCCGTATTTTAATAAAAATCAATAAATATTATTTAGATTTTGATTAAATTTTAGGCTGACATGCTTTAACGGTCAATAACCTGTGTTTCCTCTCTTTTATCGATAAGTCTGGAGCAATTCTTTCCTTAATTTTTTTTAATTCGGATATAAATTCACTATAAGAGTTTGAATCAGTTTTCTGCTTTGCTTACAGCTTTATTGTAGCTGTAGGGTTCAGGAATGGTTCGGATCACTATTAGAGAACTCGGGAATCGGTTTAATTACAGTTTTTTTATTGCACATTAATTCACCGTCCAAATTACACACCCGCACGGTCTGCACGCTCTCCGTCTTCCCCTCCACCGGGTTGCCAACACTTCGAGCTTTCTTTGAAAAGTACACAGTATATTTGTTGTCTCGACGAGGGGTCCGACCCTACAACCCCCCTTTAACTTTAAACTAATACGGCAGAAAATCCTGGAATCTAACAGGCTCTCTACGTTCACGGCGCGTCTGGTGCCTTGGAATATGCCGCTCTTTGTTCCCAACCCCCTCGACTAACGGTTCAGGTAAATCTTGGACATCCACTGGTTCCTCTGTATCCTGCTGTTGGTTTGACACTTCTTCGCTTGGTGATCGTGGGTTTGGCTTCTTCTCAGTCACTAAAGAATCTTCTGGCAGTTTCTTGAGATGCGCTATATTGCGACGGCATTCTTTGCCAGTGCTTATCGAACGCAATGTCGCATCAGCTCCTTTCAGTCGAATAACCGTATGCTCTTCTGGCGAATAATTAGTACTGAGTTTGGAATCCTTCCGAAATCTCTTAATTACCACTTTCGTACCAATCTCAATATCACTTTGCTGGGCACGTCGTTTTCTATCTGCGTAGTCTCTACCCTTCTCCTTTTGCAAACGGTCGTGATCCCTAGTCTCTTCATCGATGTGAACGTCACGAGGTACTTGCGGAAGTTTGCTGCGCATTCGCCTTCCAAACATCAAATCAAACGGAGATCGTCCAGTGGTGGGATGAGGAGTGGAGTGATAAGATAAGATGTACTGATCAAGAGCTCTTCTCCAATCTTGACCAACTTCCTGGGCAATTTTCAACCGTTTCAAGATTGATCGGTTCTGCCTCTCCACCTCCCCATTTTGCTGTGGCCAATACGGTATAGTGTTGACCAACCTAACACCAATTTCTTCACAGAAACTTTGGAGTTCTTCGCAATTCAGTTGTGGTCCATTATCAGCACGCAATGTTATTGGTACACCGTATCGGCAGAACATCTTGGAAAGCTGTAAAATGGTATCTTTAGCAGTAGTGTGAGTCATTTCGCAGACCTCAATGAAACGGCTATAATAATCTACGGCAACAAAAAGTGTTTGACCTTCAGGCAGTGGACCCAAAAAGTCCACAGCAATGTCTTCCCAAGGTCCGTACGGTAAGTCCTTCCGAATCATCGGCTGCGGTGGATCGGGTGCCGACACCAGAATGCATGATCGGCAGCTTTTGACAACATGCTCTACATCACTGTCCATTTTAGGCCACCACACTGCACTACGCAAATGAGCTTTCATCATGCGCATTCCAATGTGCCCTTCGTGAGCAACACGCAGCACACGATTACGTAGAGTCGATGGTATTACTATCCTGTCTGATCTTAATAGCACGTCATCACACCTGCACAGTTCATTCGCCACTATGCGAAAAGATAATGGCAATTCGTCAGGTTTGTCCTGTTCAAGATATTCGAGAACCTCTCGTATTTCTGGGTCTAGTTGGGAGGCCTTTACGATCTCTGTCCAATTCAGGGCCGCCGTTGTAGCTGCATGCATAGCAACTTGCTGGATTGTTAGTTCCTCCGAAGGATCAAACGGAACTGCGGTAAGTGTTCCAAGTCGTGATAAAACATCTGCAGTGTTTTTCTCGCCAGGTATGTAAATAACCTTGTAATCGAACGATTGTATTCTAAGAACCCATCGTTCAATTCTAGCGCATGGTCTTGATCGAGTAGTGAAGAGATACTGTAAAGCCTTACAGTCCGTCAGTATGTCAAACTCATTCCCGTAGAGATAGGTGTAAAATCGCTCAACGGCCCATACTATTGCCAGCGCCTCCTTCTCGGTTTGGCAATACTTCTTCTCCGTTTCTGTGAGCGATTTAGAAGCACCACTTACGATTCTACTACGTCCCGATTCATCAGTCTGCAGGAGCAGCGCTCCTAGTCCGGTTGGGCTGGCGTCAGTCATAACCGCGGTACGATCTTCGATTTTGAAAAATCCTAACGATTTAACATTTGCCATTGCGGTTTTGATTTGCTCAAAAGATCGTTCGTGATCATCGTTCCAAATAAAAGTACAACCTGTCCTGGTAAGTGCCCGCAACGGTTCATCGAGAATCGCCAAATTGGGGATAAATTTGCTTAAATAGTTGGCAAGGCCTAAAAAGCTTCTAACCTCAGACTCATTTACAGGCCGACGAAAAGAAAGGATAGCCTCAATTTTTGAATTCGATGGAAGTATGCCGCCCGCAGAAATCTGATGACCAATGAATTCAATCTTCTGCGCGCGAAATACGCACTTTCCCCAGTTTAGTAGAACTGACTTGTTTTTGAAACGTTTAAGTACTTCACCCAATCGCTTATCGTGCTCCTCCAAATCTTTTCCCTCAACTACTACGTCATCCAGGTACCAATGTGTACCTTTACACCCAATGAGTACCTGGTCCATGACCTTTTGAAATATCTCGGGTGCAGTGACTAAACCAAAAGCAATGCGAAAAAGTCCTTTGTTCGTAATGAACGTTGTAACATCCCTTGATTCTGGAGCTAATTCAACCTAACAAAAACACATAATGTCTAGTTGATAAACCGTTTGAGTTGTTTATTATGAATCATTATCAATTACCTGCAAAAACGCGTCCTTAATATCGAGCTTACTCCAAATTGTGCCTTTTCCCAGCCTGGCCAGATACTCGTCGACAACGGGCATAGGATGACGTTCCCGCAGAACAGCCTGGTTTACACGTCGAAGATCTAGGCAAATTCTGGGTTCTCCATCTTTCTTCCCAACCACAACCAAAGGGGAAACCCAGGTAGCGGGACCGGTCTTGACTTCAATTATCTCCGTCGCTAGCAGTCTCTCCAATTTCTTGTCCACCGCCGCCTCGAGTGGAATCGGAACACGTCTGACAGGTTGGAATACGGGTTTGATATCTGGATCGGTATGGATTTGCACCTGGACATCCTTGATCTTCGGAAACGGTTCAGTTGGCGAAGAAATATGGCTGATGTCTAATCCAACGCGCAGAATCCCCAATTCTTTGGATGTTTCATCTCCCAAAATACTCCGTTGACCACCAGCAACAACGTAGAATTTAGCTTGAACGACTTTCTGTCCAACTTTCACATATGCTGTAAATGATCCTAGAATTGTCAGCGGTTTGTCGTTCGCATAACCTTTCAGAATCCTATCGCTCCCTTTTACGCATTGCTGAACAACAATTTTCTCTTGCTTAAGGTATTCCCACGTGCTGTCAGGGATCAGATTGACATCAGAGCCAGAGTCCACAAGTAAATCGAGTCGAACACCACCTACTTCACACGGAATCACATTACAGTTGTTACCGGCATGGAACGTATAATAAGATTTCGCGGATAAATCAGCAGGAACATCTTCGGGAACGCGAACGGTTTCCTCCACGGTGCGTACCTTCTTTGTTGTCACTGGCTGCTTATTGAACTTGCGTGATCGGCAACATGATTCAAAATGACCCACATTCTTACAAGAGTGACATACTTTTCCCCTAGCCGGACACGTTTCGCTAGTTGAAATGTGATCACGTCGAGCACAATTGTAGCATTTAACTCCATCCCTTTCAACGAATTTACGCTTGGCTCCAGTCGATGGCTGATAACTCTTCTTAGGAAATGAAACTTGTTCTCTGCCAACCCTGAAAGCCTGCTGTTCCGGTTCCACCGATTTATGTCTTCCTCCAAACCCTTTCACTTGATGGTCAATCCCTTCTAAAGTTGTGACGGCAACACTTCCCGTTGCAGCGACGCCGTCGACGTGGAGCGAGACGCTTATCAGCAGGTTTGCTGAACCGAATGTCATGTGTGACGGGAGAGCTTAAGAAACGTCAAAGGCTGAGAGTGAGGAGCGGAACGTTGTCAGGTTTTTCGCTTTGCTAACGTGCTTAAAAGTAGTTACTAAATTGTACCTTATCTACATTACAATTATACCTAATAACTATTCTAGATTATTAAATCGTGCCTAAATCTAGTGAATTGAACTGAAAACTATTCAACCAAATAAACGTGGTTCCTTGATAGGATTGCTCGCATTTTCGACGATAACGTCCACTAAAATTCTTGAAGCTTACAACATCCTAAAAACTGTGTTTGCTGTCGAGACTTGGTGTGACATAACCCTTCCCCCAACAAAAATCTTCAAGAATTTTATCCACGGGGATCGGAATGGAGGAACATCAAGGATCCACAGGAAATAGCTGTCAATCCTGTACCCGGGCAGACACCTCTTGTGAGAAATGGGTAGCCTGTGACAGCTGCCGGCTCTGGGAACATTTCGGTTGCGCAGGAGTAGATGATTCGGTGAAGGACAAGCCGTATGTTTGCAGGAGGTGCACATCAAACCAAATCGTCGATGGAGCAACGTCGGCAAGACAATTAAAACTCCCACCGACAGATCGAAGTCTCCGTTCGTCAGTGGCCAAATCCGGAACAAATCAGTTCCATAAAGGATCCAATAATGTCCGATCAGTTGTTCCTAGCACGACCTCGAGTACCCGTGCCATACGTCTGCAGAACGAGCTGAAACTGGCGGAAGAAGAACAGATCCGGAAAGAACAGGAATTAGAAGCGCAAGATTCATTGAGGAAGAAGGAAATGGAGGAAGAGTTGCGTCGTCTGGAGGAAAAGAAGGCGATAATGGAAGAAGAAGCGAAGCTGCGGCAGTTGAAATTGCAGTATGAAAGGGAGTTCCAGCAAAAGCAGCAGTCGGTCAGGAAGGAGTCTTTGGAGAAAAAGCAGAGCTTAATTCGACAGTTGAGTGAGTGTAGCAGCAGAGGTGGATCGATTCCCGACTCTGAAGAACGGGTATCCAACTGGTTGCAACAATGTTCTCTCGAATCACACGGAGGTAAAATCCCTGCCTCGCTGATGGTTTCCGGAGACGCACCACCGTTAGTCAGACCGAACCCGCCAATGCAAACCGATGGCCAACGTCACACCTCATCTCATCCTGCCAATGATGTTTACGCTTTGTCGACTAACGTCCCAATGATTCGTCAATACTCTGCCACTAACGGACAGTATAATCAACACTCAATGCTTCCCAATCCGATACAACCGATGCAATTTCAGAACACAAGTCCTGCACACCATCAACCAGGTCCGTTCAACAGCTCGGTTCCGTTCGCTGGTGAAATGCATCGTCGACCAACAACTTGCCGAGAACCTGTAATGCACCACGCAGAAACCAACACACATCAACAACAACCGGCTCCGAGTCAACCACCGCGAGTCTACGATCCCACGGTTCCCACTGGTATTCCCATGGTTGATCCAATGATCGTGAATCAAGGAAGAACTGGTGCATTTCCCACGGCGCTGGATGCAAACCAGCTGGCAGCCCGACAGGTAATGGGGAAAGAATTGCCCATATTTTCCGGCAATCCCGAAGATTGGCCGATATTCATCTGTAGCTTCGAGCAGTCAACGGCAGCCTGTGGGTTTACGGATGCTGAAAACCTGATTCGGCTTCAAAGATGTTTAAAGGGGCATGCTTACGAATCGGTGCGAAGCCGGCTTCTTCTTCCTTCAAGCGTTCCTCAGGTTGTAAACACTCTGCGGACCCTGTATGGCAGACCAGAGCTTCTTATTCGATCGCTGTTGAAAAGGTTCATCGAGCCCCAGCACCACGACATGACCGCCTTGAAACGGTGATTAATTTTGGATTAACCGTTCAGAATCTCGTTGACCACTTAAAGGCAGCTAGCCAGTTCACGCACTTGGCCAACCCGGTGCTCATGCAGGAGCTCGTTGAGAAACTTCCTGGTTCGTTGAAGATGGAGTGGGCAGTCTACAAAAGTAAGCAACCGTACGCGACGTTGGCAACTTTCGGCGACTTTATGTCAGGATTGTTGTCTGCAGCAAGTCAAGTGTCCTTCGAGCTACCAAGTTTCAGTCGAAGCTGCAAAGGCGATCAAGGGAAGACCAAGGAGAAAGGGTTGATACACGCTCATTCATCGATGCCTTCCTCTTCCCCGGCGACCTCAAGCTCATCGGTAAACCAGAAGAAACCAGGTAAGACATGCGCTACATGTGAACGAGAGGGACATCGGGTGGCAGATTGCCATCGCTTCAAATCGCTCAACATCGATGAACGGTGGAAAATCGTTCAACAGAAAAGCCTGTGTCGTACGTGCCTAAATAGTCACGGCAAATGGCCGTGCAAGTCCTGGCAGGGGTGTGGGATTGAGGGTTGCCGCCAAAAACACCATACTCTTCTCCACTCTCATTCCGCTCAATCGTTCCCAAATGTTTCCGCCAATCATGTCACGCAGAGCAGCAGTCTTTGCCCCATGTTTCGAGTGCTTCCAGTAGTTTTGTACGCGGGGACGCGGACAGAGGTTTTATTTGCTTTCATCGATGAGGGGTCGTCGACCACACTTCTGGAGGAAGGTGTTGCTGATTGTTTGGGCGTATCCGGACCGGTAGAACCATTAACTCTGCAGTGGACGGGTAAGGTAACTCGTAAGGAACCACAGTCACAACGAGTTCAACTAGAAATCTCTGGAGAAAGCAGTCAGAACCGTCACAAGCTCTGTGAAGTTAGAACTGTTAGCAGTTTGGTACTGCCTTCCCAAACGATGAGGTACGAGGAGCTTTGTAAACGATATCCACACTTGCGTGGACTTCCTGTGAAGGACTACGATCTTATCCAACCAAAGCTTCTGATTGGGTTGGACAACCTTCGTCTTGGAGTTCCCCTGAAATTGCGTGAAGGTAGTACGATGGATCCGATAGCAGCGAAGTGCCGACTGGGTTGGAGCATCTACGGGTGTGTTACTGGCATACCAGCACAACGAGCAGTTGTTCAGTTTCATGTGACACCTGCGACTGATCCGGACCACCAGCTCAACAATCAACTTCGTGACTACTTTGCGCTTGAAGATGCTGGTGTAGCAGGACCTAGTGAAGTATTGGAGTCAAACGAAGACATTCGCGCGAGAAGTATCTTGGAACGGACGACGAAGCGCACAGACCGTGGCTTCGAAACCGGACTTCTGTTTCGCAACGATGATCCGGACTTTCCAGATAGCTACCCAATGGCAGTCAGGCGTCTACAGTCTCTAGAGCGGAAGCTTGCAAAGGATTCCTCATTGCTAGCGCGTGTCCGTGAGCAAATAGCGCAGTACATGCAGAAGGGCTACGCGCATAAGGCAACCGAAGCAGAGTTGAAGAATGCAGATCGGAAGCGTATGTGGTTTCTACCCTTAGGTGTCGTGCAAAATCCCAAAAAACCCAACAAGGTGAGGCTGGTTTGGGACGCAGCAGCGACGACAAATGGGGTTTCTTTGAATTCAAAACTCCTGAAGGGACCTGACCTACTGACACCTCTACCAGCAGTTCTTAGCCGTTTCCGTCAATTTCCAGTAGCCATCTGTGGTGACATCAAGGAGATGTTCCACCAACTCCTAATCCGCATGCAAGATCGTCTGGCTCAGTGCTTTCTCTGGCGAAACTGTCCGTCAGATCCTATCGACATCTACGTCATGGACGTAGCTACCTTCGGGGCGACATGTTCGCCTGCTTCTGCACAGTATGCTAAGAACATGAATGCCCAGGACTTCGCTGACGTATATCCACGTGCAGCCACCGCTATCGTTAAAAACCACTACGTGGACGATTACTTGGACAGCTTTATGACCGTCGAGGAAGCCGTTGAAGTGGTAAAGGAGGTTATCCTTGTACATTCGATGGGTGGCTTCGAGATCTGTCGGTTCCGTTCAAACTCGGTGAAACTTCTCTGCGAAATTGGGGAAACGACTGCCGATGAGCCAAAGAACCTAGCGCTGGAGCGGGCTGGAGCATCGGAATCCGTGCTTGGAATGAATTGGATCCCTGCGGAAGATAGCTTCTCATACAACTTCAATCTACGCAAAGATCTTCGACAAATCCTGGACCAGGGCCACGTTCCTACCAAGCGGGAAGTTCTCAAGGTCGTGATGAGTCTTTTCGATCCACTAGGGCTCGTTTCGCATTTCCTAGTTCATGGAAAAGTAATCATACAAGGAACCTGGGCTTCTGGAACTGGTTGGGATGAGCCAATTAACGAAGATATCTTTCAGAAGTGGCGGCAATGGGTTGCTCTATTTCCGAACCTGGGACAATTGATGATACCACGATGTTACTTCTCTCCGTTTCCGACAAACCTCGATGATCTGCAAGTCCATACTTTCGTGGATGCCAGTGATGTTGCCTACTCGTGTGCTGTATACTTCCGACTGGTACATAAAGGCGTCGTCCAGATGGCACTGGTAGGAGCCAAAAGTAAAGTGGCCCCTCTGAAGACTCTGTCAACACCAAGGCTTGAACTGAAGGCTGCAGTTCTGGGAGTGCGATTCCTAACGGCTGTACTTGAATACCATACGCTATCTGTATCACAGCGGTTCTTCTGGAGTGACTCTACGACGGTACTGGCATGGATCCGATCTGATCACCGAAGATTCCACAAGTTCGTGTCCGTAAGAGTTGGAGAAATCCTGACCTTGAGTGATCCGCAAGATTGGAGATGGGTAAGATCCAAGATGAACGTGTCCGACGATGCCACGAAGTGGAAGAGTGGTCCAAACCTGGAGTTCAGCTGTCCTTGGTTCGCAGGACCCGAGTTCCTACACGGTGCCAAAGAGTCATGGCCCGAACAACCGATCGTGGGTACGACTCACGAAGAAGTATCGACGTATCCAGGCGCACTGGAAATGTGAACCTTTGATAGATTACTCGAGATTCAGCAGATGGTCGAAACTGCAGCGCACAACCGCATACGTCATCCGCTTCATTGACGGCCTGCGTCGAAAGAATGTGGGACAAAGTCTACGGAAGGAGATACTCACCCAGGCTGAACTCATGCGAGCAGATACTTTGCTATTGAAGATGGCGCAAACGGAAGTCTTCCCGGAAGAGAGAATCCTGCTGAAAGAGACAAGCGGCAACCCAGAAGCAAAGCATCCTACCGTTCCTAAATCCAGCAGCATCTACAAGACCTGGCCCTTTATGGACAAACAAGGTGTCCTGAGAATGCGAGGCCGCATTGGAGCGGCGAAATTCCTTCCATTCCATGCAAAATTCCCTGCTATTCTCCCTAAACATCATCCGGTGACAGTCCTGATCACTGATTGGTATCATCGTCGCTTTCGCCACGCCAACCGCGAAACCGTGGTAAACGAAATGCGGCAACGCTTCGAAATCGCGAAGCTGAGATCGCTTGTTCAAAGGGTGGCAAGAGATTGCACATGGTGTCGGATATCCAAGGCCCTTCCAAAAGTGCCTGTTATGGCACCACTTCCCGAGGCAAGGCTACAGCCGTTCATACGCCCCTTTACGTACGTTGGCGTCGATTATTTTGGACCAGTACTAGTTAAGGTGGGTCGTAGCCAGGTGAAGCGTTGGATCGCCTTATTTACCTGCCTTACCGTTCGCGCCGTGCACATGGAAGTAGTGCATAGCCTATCTACGGAGTCGTGTGTTATGGCTGTACGGAGATTTGTATGCCGACGCGGATCACCGGCGGTGTTCTACTCGGATAACGGCACGTGTTTTCAAGGAGCCAACCGACAGCTACAGGAGGAGATAGCGATAAGGAACGAGGCCTTGGCAACCACCTTTACCAACGCTCAAACTGACTGGAAGTTTATCCCACCTGCAGCGCCTCACATGGGCGGAGTTTGGGAACGCCTCGTAAGGTCCGTAAAATCGGCAATCTGTATTGCACTGGAATATCCACGGAAACCTAGCGACGAGACCCTGGAGACAATCATCTTCGAGGCAGAAGCGTTGGTGAATTCACGACCACTCACATACATTCCGCTGGAGTCTGCGGACCACGAATCACTGACACCCAACCACTTTCTCCTGGGCAGTTCAACCGGCAACAAAATTGAACCAGCAGTTAAAGTCGAAGTTCACGCTACATTCCGTAGCAGCTGGAAGATGGCTCAATATATCGTCGCCGAATTCTGGAGGAGGTGGATTAAGGAGTATCTTCCGGTCATAACTCGTCGAAGTAAGTGGTTCGATGAGGTCAAGGATCTGGAGGTGGGTGACCTGGTGCTGGTTCTGAACGGCACTGGGCGAAGTCAGTGGATCAGAGGACGGATCGAGAAAACCCTCGTTGGCCGGGACGGAAGAGTTCGTCAAGCATTAGTACGAACACCGAGCGGTATCCTACGGCGACCTGCAGTAAAGCTGGCAGTGTTGGACGTCGGAGAGGAACGTAAACCTATTGCACATCCAGGACATCCGGAACAACACCTAGGTTTAAGGGCGGGGGTATGTGACGGCAACACTTCCCGTTGCAGCGACGCCGTCGACGTGGAGCGAGACGCTTATCAGCAGGTTTGCTGAACCGAATGTCATGTGTGACGGGAGAGCTTAAGAAACGTCAAAGGCTGAGAGTGAGGAGCGGAACGTTGTCAGTTTTTTCGCTTTGCTAACGTGCTTAAAAGTAGTTACTAAATTGTACCTTATCTAAATTACAATTATACCTAATAACTATTCTAGATTATTAAATCGTGCCTAAATCTAGTGAATTGAACTGAAAACTATTCAACCAAATAAACGTGGTTCCTTGATAGGATTGCTCGCATTTTCGACGATAACGTCCACTAAAATTCTTGAAGCTTACAACATCCTAAAAACTGTGTTTGCTGTCGAGACTTGGTGTGACATAACCCTTCCCCCAACAAAAGTGATGCCCAAAGACTCAATTTCCGCCAGCGACCTATCCTGCTGCAATATTCTCCGCCGAAGTTCTTGAGATTGGCACCCCTCAATGACCGTGTCGATCAGGAAAATCTCCGTCAATACATCCTTCACATCTCCTGGGTACTTGTCAAATCCACAGTCGGACACCTGTTGCCGCAAGCGCAGAATGAAGTCAGCGAAACGTTCCCCTTCTTTCTGTTTAATCTGACGTAATTTGTAGCGTTCTAGACAATCCTGGCGATATGGCTGAAAGAACGCATCCAGAGCATTTATCGCCACATCGTACCACTGTTTTTCAAGTGACACTAACGGGAAGTTCTCTCGGTCTGGTAGGTTCTGGAACACATGTTGAAGTTGCGGACCACCCAAGTGCAACAGCTTTGCCCTTCGTTGTTTTTGATCGTAAATTCCGTATGCATCGAAGTAGCACTCCAATGCACCCTTCCACGATTTCCATTCTTTGAACAATTTCTGCTTCTCGATCTCAACACAGTGAAATTGCGGGAGTGGACGAGCGTCTTCCATCTGAAATAAACCGTAAACACAATCCCAAACTAAAAATAAAACAACCTTCCGTCGATGATTTATTTATTGCAAACACAAGCACCCGGTAGCTGTTTCTGCTACCCTCCTGTATAAAACAAGTACGCACAATTTTCATTCATTATCACATTGCACTTCTATGCACCCGTGAATGATCATTCACCTCCTGTTCCACGAACAGGTACGACCCAGTACCCGGAAGAAAAACATTGCCTTTCTCCCCTCTTGTTCTACCAACAAGCACGTACGCTGCGGCACACGGGAACAAAAAAAAAAAAAATCCAGTTTCCCACCTGTTCCAGCAACAGGTACGTCCGTATACACAATCATACTGCAGCATTGTCGATAAATATTGAAAGTAAATACACCCCGAATAGATCCTTTTCGATCACCACTCTCAGCTCTCCATCATCAATCATCATCAGTGACCGTTTGACTCAACTCAGTCCACTAATACAATCAAATCACGTATTGCACACAGCGAGCCGTCGGCTCGGAGGTATCTGTGCAAAATTTCTATCAATGGCCGCTTTTCAGCAAAACTGAAGCCGTTTTCCACCTCAGTTTTCGATCGATTTTGATAAAATATACAATTCTTACCTTCAATCCGCAAGCTCGTCGCCAATTTGTAGGGTTCAGGCAAGGGGCAAGACAGCTCCTAATCGCGAGCACTTTTGGAGTAGCTTTTGAGGTACCTCGAGTAACTCACGTTGCTCAGCAAGCGAGCACTGCAATTTGTTTCCTTTCTGTTTTTGCACAGCAGCTGTCAAACAAACCGCACGGTAGTACATGAGCTCTCGTGTGTAAACAATTAGACACTTGCAATTTTCAAATGCTCGTACAATTTGATATCCTATTTACTACTCTTCGTGTAAGCTTTTTGTGAAGAAGGTATTTTAATGTCTCCAAGCAGTCTTACATTGAATAAACCCATCAGTTTCGGCTTGATCTGCTATTTGCTATTGCGGCATCATTCCGCCAAACGGTCAGACTTTAAACTGCTCCTGTGAAACAAGGACAGGAGAATAGATAAACGAACTCAGCTCGCTGCACTCCGACCCAAGCTTCAACGCAGACTCGAAGCTTAGCAAATTACCAGTCTATAAACATCGTTTTGATACCTGATCCTTGAGCTTCCGTGAAGTCGTCCGTATCACGTATCACATATTAAGCAATCCTAGAAACCTCATGGCCTTGGAATAGGGCTCGCCCTTGTTCCATCTTCTACTGCCATTTGCAGAATGTCCTCAATTTTTCCAAACAAATTGGAAGTTTTTGAAACCCTGGGAACCGATAAAAAGCGATGAAGATTGATTTAATTTAAAGCTATATTGAGTTACTCGCGAGTTACTCGGTGCATTAATGCAACTCAAAGTATAGCTGTCTCACCCCTAGGGTTCAGGAATGGTTCGGATCACTATTAGAGAACTCGGGAATCGGTTTAATTACAGTTTTTTTATTGCACATTAATTCACCGTCCAAATTACACACCCGCACGGTCTGCACGCT
Source organism: Aedes japonicus (assembly GCA_034211315.2). Taxonomy (NCBI): domain Eukaryota; kingdom Metazoa; phylum Arthropoda; class Insecta; order Diptera; family Culicidae; genus Aedes; species Aedes japonicus. The sequence goes on along the minus strand of JASCZW010001064.1, from coordinate 9,911 downwards.
CTCCGTCTTCCCCTCCACCGGGTTGCCAACACTTCGAGCTTTCTTTGAAAAGTACACAGTATATTTGTTGTCTCGACGAGGGGTCCGACCCTACAGTAGCCTTTTCAAATGTTACGCGAGAAGTAAGTCATCACGGTATTACTCACATTTATCGCATGTTATTTGATATTATTTGCTGCTTCTACTGAGGGTAGATTCAGTTTTGACTGGATTTTGGATTGTTGATGTGTTATATGCCATTGTAGTTGTTTAGAAATACCCAAGTAACCACGAGGCTGTAATAGCATGCATATATAGGGTATGTGTATTACGTCTAGTGCATCATTGAGGTTGGATTAAAGCTGAAAAGGGCCCCACTAAGATCAAACTAATGCTATATCTTTTGTAATGCCATAAGACTTCGGTAAAGTAGCATTATTGCATTGGTAATGCATCACTACTTTTCCAAGCTTATATAACGCTTTATTACTTGACAACTGTTGAATTGATGCGATCCCACATTACCGATGTTGATTTTGGGTTGAATAAGTGCAATATTATAATGCTTGTGGTTACTTGGGTAACTTGTGATAAAAAAAATGGGAACCTGAATAAAAAGCCACATTATATTATAGCCCAAATAACCACGAATAAGTGCTATAATATAATGCTTGTAGTTACTTGGAATGTCAGGTAGATCACGTAACGTTAACTACTAAGTTTATTCTGGCCACAAACATAAACTTGTTTCATTATTTTCCATGTTTAAAACCATGGCATCGATGTTCAAATGAATATTATGTTGCGTTTGCTCTGCATATTATGTTGATGTTCTTGCAGGATTTTTTTAAATATATTTTATTTATCGCATATATTTGGGATATCAAAGGAAATATCTAATCATTTCGGGAATAAGGTTAGGTTTGAATGTTGACAGGTTGCATATCAAGGAATTTATATTGCATACACAAAGCGAAAAGTGTTTTGATGTCAATAATATTCTGTATTAAAAACAACTGTAAAAGTTATCATTCCCCGGCTTATAATTTTTTGTTGAATTCAACTTTATTTTTTTATTGATTGACCATTATTGTTGTTTTCAAAATCTGTCAAAAAAGCATAAAAATATATTTTGTTGAGTTAACAACATTTTTTATATATGCAAAAACAGAATTTTTTTGAAACAAAAGAATAATAGTTTATCCTAACAATTGATTTCTCTAAAACTAAAATAAATTAGTTGTTTTAAATATTTTAATTGTCAGTTTAACCATTTTTGCTACAAAATAATTTCACTGATCGTCCAAAGAAAGACAAAGCAACCGAGCAAACAGATATTAGATTATTGTTCAAAATTATTAGCAATATTACAATGACTTACATATAAAATAGCACCAACAATCAATATGTAACTAGCGATTTGAAATTGGTTCACTGTTGTAGAACCCCTTGGTCCGAATTACACCTTGAAGCCAGCACCTTTTTATACATATTTGCGCCTTTGTTTTGATTTGCTGTGTTATTTTGACAGAGTATTTGAGAGTGTGTTCATGTGAGTTCATTATAAGGGGTGCATTATTGAGCTTGGGACCGAGCTTGGGACGATGTTCTAGTACTGACTGAGCCAAGAAAAAAATCGTTTTTGTATGGGACCTACTGGTCTTAGAGTTAGTCTATGATAGCACCTTTGCTAAGATTCGATCCTTGTTCAACAAAACTATCTAAAAACGCGTCGTTAACTTCCTCTACCTCCTCAAGTTATAAATTGAAGGTGTGAAACTGCACATGAATAAATATTGAAAACAGACACCTACTGACAACTGTAAGATAGTATTTATAACGAAGTTGTATATTTTTAAATCTAAAATATATTTTTAAATTGATTGAAATATTTTTTTCAACAAGAACATAACTTGTCGAGACTACAGTTTATATTTTCTTAGAATTGGCTTTTAGAAACCACAAACAGAATTGTTAAATCTACCAAAAAAAGCATTGCATTCAAAAATAAAAATATTTGAAGTAACACAACATATTAATAATTTATTTGTTTAATTCAAAAATGTCAAATTTTTCTGCGTGTACCAACGAATGTTACGATTAGTCACTTTTGGCGAATCTATTCTAGGTGATCCATTACTTTTACCGTTTTATAACGCGCGTTTTGAAATAAAGATCAAATAATAAATCCAGCTTTCTAAAATGTTAAGCTATAATTGGCAAAGGGATGGATCGCTCAGCACACTATCTTTTTTAGTGTGTCGCCATGCGTTGCAATGTTCTGGGAGTTCCTGTAATGTGCCGAAGGTGCCCTTGTGTTGACAGCCCAAGTTATTATTTTCTGCTAAGCCTGGCAACCAGGCAATGCATGTTGGCAAGGTTGCCGGTTTCCGGTATTTCTATATGCTCAATTGTCAAAAGTGTGCCTCAGTGTGCCACACATGTGGTATGGATTAAAAATCGAAGTGCCATAGTTATGAAACATTTTCGTTTAGTGTGTTAGACATCGTGGCTGGCACAATATTCTAAGCGACTCACCCTTGTATTTGGCCTTGAACTAGGGGTGAGACAGCTCTACTCTGAGTTACTTTGATGTAGCGAGTAACTCGCGAGTAACTCAATATATGATGTTGTTGTTTTTGAGAAGGAAATAATTTCTCATCACCACTGGCCAGTCAAGGTGGTGTATTTGATCATGCCTCGACCTACCCCGCATGGGGATGCTTGGCAAAAGTCTGTGTTTCCTGTTCGGAATACTACCTCACAATGCCCTCCGCTCAATTTCAAACTACTTCTATTCAATTTTCACAGCCTGCCGTGAGCTAACGGAACTATCAATACTTTCTCTTCACAACTTTGTTCTAGCAAAAAAATGCTGTCTACTCCTAGAGCCTTATCACGGACTAATTACGGACATCGGACAGACGCTTTATTCATGACGCACCTGGTTAAAATTGTCTGTGTATCAAGTTCCATGTATACTAGAATTTCATTATCATAGCAGTACTAGAAAAACATAGCTACACTGCTTTTTTTGCAACTTCGGCAGCACTGTTTTCTAATCAAAACAACGTCAACAAAGTTTATCGCGAGATCATGACTTTATCGACTGGGCAGCCCCAAAGTTTTCGCAGGCCATGATGACGAATTTAGTGATAACAAATTCCGTATTTCTCGTAGTTCTGTTAGAATGTGCCGGAGGATCGTCGGATCGTCCAATGCTTATTGCTTGAATCCTATTCAGGAGCTTGAACCCATTTTTGGAAGCCGTATCCCCAAGAAGATCGTCGATGTAAAAGTTTTATGATAATCCTTTAGCTGCTATTGAACATAGTAGGTCAATTCACCGTCGGAGGCAAGTTGCTGGAGGCAGAAGGTCCCGCCATCAGGACATCATTCAACGAGACCGGGTATCAGTGGGACACGAAGATGGTGCGTTAACCAGTTTGTTAATCCAGGTTCGTAACGTTAACCTTTTTTTTTTTTTAGATACTTTTCCTGTTCAAGAGCACTATAGTCAAGTATCTGCCTATCTCGGTTCTGTTTGCGTGCAACAACCTGTACACAGTGCACACGAGTCTGCCTTCGAGTACAAGTGGTTCAACATGGACTGGGAGATACACAAACGACTGGCCTACATTTCAACCAACTGGTCGTTCTTCATCGCCTTCGGACTACCACCAACAATCAATATGTAACTAGCGATTTGAAATTGGTTCACTGTTGTAGAACCCCTTGGTCCGAATTACACCTTGAAGCCAGCACCTTGTTATACATATTTGCGCCTTTGTTTTGATTTGCTGTGTTATTTTGACAGAGTATTTGAGAGTGTGTTCATGTGAGTTCATTATAAGGGGTGCATTATTGAGCTTGGGACCGAGCTTGGGACGATGTTCTAGTACTGACTGAGCCAAGAAAAAAATCGTTTTTGTATGGGACCTACTGGTCTTAGAGTTAGTCTATGCTACCACTAGCACTCCTCTCCGAACTGCCCAACTCACTCGTCATCAGCGGTTGCGGGTTCTTTTTACTATTTCCTCGGTTAATTTATAGTGCAAACGAAGCCACACTGCAAGTAATTGTCTGGTAAGTGCTGCCGCTCAATGTTCGGTTCGAAATAGCTCTAATAATGTAACATTTCAGTGAAAATATTTTCCCTGGTAGTGCTTATTACCATTGAAATGTCCAGCAGCCGAACTAAACTGGGCAAGGCTGCTATCTCGACACTATTAAGTGGTAGCCCAGTGACCCCGGTAATTCCAAATGCGTGGAATGACTCCACCGCTGACCGGTGGTGAAACACAATAGCTAAACTTCCATTTGAATTTGAATCAGTCTCGACACCGCCACCGCCACCCACTGCTGAAACTTGGGATGAGAATCCGAAAACTCTTGGGACATACAGAAATGATAAGAACCGATACGCCTTCCTGGCAACTTTAGTGATCGTCAGTCGGTGCGAATCAAAACTAACCCAAAAAAAGGAGAGAGTTCCTCTCCCATGTGCGCATCAGTAAACAGAGTGCACACAATAGATCGCTAGAATAACTATACAAGCCACAGTGGTACATAAGCGTCTTCCAACCGGACATTTTTGCCTGTTGAAGTGGCGGACTTAGTCCGTGCTTTAACCTACCCCGCAGTGGGATGTTAGGCAAAAATGTCGTTGGTTCGAGTACCACCGTATGCATGCCCTTTTCGCTCAATTTTCATAAAAAAAAACATCTGTTACATTTCCAATCCTGCCGCACACTAGCGGAACTATCAAAACTTTCTCTTCATATCTTTCATTCTAGCCAAAAACATTGTTGTTCACTCTTGGTGCCTCATGGTGATGAGCGAACATCTCCTTCTACGAGAAAAAGAGGCAAAAGGCAGCTCTGAAGACCATACAAGAAGGATGAGAATAAGCAGGATATGGGTGATAGTAATTGAAGTTATTCCTTGTTAGTTCACCAATTTTAAATATAAAATAATAATTCATATTTATCCAAAACAACCATTGTTTTGTTATACAACCTGAATCGAAAAGAAGTTTGTTTCAGCTACCTAGGACAAAAGACAGTCAATTTATGTAAATGTAATTTTAAGTGGCATTCGACTGTTGTCCGTAGTTAATCGTTTCTATTTGCGTTACGTGTATACCGGTAGCTATTCTGGGCCTAGGCTTAATGTACATGAAGTTGCACACTATAAACACAGACGATTTCTTTTAGTAGTTGATTTCAAACACTAAGAAGCGTGATCAGATTTTTATTTCTGCTGTCTAAAACTAGTTGATTAACCATTTACTATACTACGCCTCCTTTAATGCGCTTCCTGTTTTCCCGAATCCGGTGAATCCCATCACGGCAGCTAATTCCAAAGTGTCTGCTTTGCTTTCATCCACTTCTTCAATCTTCCGTTAAACTTTTTTTGTTTTTTTTTTTTCATTTTCTCCCGCTCGTATTCTCGGTGATGCTCCTTTCACTTTTCTTCGGTTTTGTTATTGTTAACTCCTTGAACTCCTCTTTATACTGGTCATGCACCTTTCGAACGTCATCTACATGCCTAAATTATGTTGATGTTTCTTTCCGTTGGTGTGATTCAAAAAGTTGATCGCATGTTTCATAATGCGGTCACACACATTGCAGAAGTATCCACAGGATTAGGACGATAAGATACGTTTGTTAATGACCTTGCATTTGCCCAGCTTCGACTGCAAGTCAACGTTGTACTCGCGCTGTTTAAGCAGCTCCAGCGAACCCATCGGCGTCTAAAAAAATCCCTTGAAACTATAAATTTACCCACATAATATTTCACAGTACATACCATCTTCGGAAGTAGTTAATGTTTTTCCTACAGTCGCTCCTGAGCCAATCGTTCGTATTGGTATTTTGTGATGGTGAGGGGTTCGGTCTCCTGTTCTGCCCATACTTCCTCCTTCTCCTGCGTGAAGTGATAAGGGCAGTACGGTACATTATGTTCAGATGATTCAATCAACGGATTACTCAACAATAAATTAATCACGTCCGGCTGCATGTTAATATAGTTTTTTAGTAATGGAGCATACATCTTGCATGCTGTACAAATCACATTCAGTCGACCTTGAGAACTTGAGAAACAGCAATCAACCAATGTTTGTAAATAAAATCAGCTGGCATAATGACATACATGCACCGTAAACCACGTCTACGCAATATCGAAAATAATCTAGTATACATGGCACTTTGACAGTACTAGAGGCCGGTTCTCTAGTACGATAGTGATCCATAATTTTTTAAATGTTTCTTCGGCACAACTACGTCCTTCCCTTTTGGGTCCATGGCCTTATGGTGATGAGAAATTATTTCCTTCTCAAAAACAACTTCATCACGGATCGTTACCCCGCGTATGGGAGAATACAAGGAAAGAACAATATCAAGTGAACTCAATATAGCTTGAAATTAAATCAATATTCATCGGTTCTTATCGGTTGCCAGGGCTTCGAAAAGTTTGACTTCCAGCTAGACTTTCAATTTGTTTGGAAACATTGGGGACATTTTGCTAATGGCAATAGAAGATGGCACAACGGTGAGCCCTACTGAAGTACAATGATGATGCGCGATATGAATAGATTCGGAATTGGCTAAACATCGATTCTGAGAAGCTTGTGTCGGAGTGCAGCGGGCTGAGCTCGTTTGTCTCTTCTCCTGTCCTTGTTCCAAAGCACCAGTTCTTAGTCTGGCCGTCTGGTGGAATCGAGGGGCAAATCATTACATACATAGCTGAATCGAAAATGTGTAGAAATTTGGGAAAAATGGGTGAAAAGTACACCAGCGCATTCAATTCGCTAAAAAATGCACGGATAAATCAAATGCGCTCAAAAATGTGCAATGAATGCGTACTAAAGTGCGTCAATGCGTTGAAAAATGTTCGAAAAATGCCTCAATGCACTTCTCAATACGTGAGGCTGAATCGAAAATGCATGAGTGATTTGCCCCTCGGGTGGAATGATGCTGCATATGAAAATTGCAGATCAAGCCAAAACTGATGGGCTTAAAAACAAAGCCTTACACGAGTAGTGGTTAAAACTAGTGTGCCTGTATTAGTAGAGTGACGCCATGTCATCCCTATGAAAAGAACAAATTTGGCATCCCTGATACTTTGAGTTGACAACACTGAATATTAATACTGAATACTAATACAGGCACACTAATTATTTTTTCTTCACACGCGTTTGACAGGTCGCCTGCTCGATTGGAATGACACTGACAGAAAATTTCGGTTCCAATTTTGACAGTGTCGTCACTCTACTAATACAGGCACACTAGTTAAAACGATATAAAATTGTACGAGTATATCAGATATGTAATTTATGTGAATGTAGCTTGTTTTCCTAAAACATTGAAAATTGATAGTCTCCAATTGTGCACACTCGAGAGCTAATGTACTAGCGTGGGTTCGTTTGACAGCTGCTGTGCAAAAACAGAGAGCAAAAAAATTACAGTGCTCGCTTGCTGAGCTACGAGAGTTACTCGAGGTACCTCAAAAGCAACTCTGAAATTACAAGCGATAAAGAGCTGCCTTGTCCCTTGCTCATATCTGATCATAAAATTCACATTTGCTCAGAACGCATCAGCTTCCATCAACGTGTATAATTTATAACTCAATTTAATGTATTCTGGCAGCACTGGCTTGAATCTTTCGGTGGCGATGCTGGCAACCTTGGCAACCAATGACAGCAGTATGTTTACTGTCTGAGAAATTAATTTATAATCGTATCGTAAGACGGCAAGTACTGTGAGGAGTAATTGGCTCCGATTACGGTTAGTAGTTTGATTAATATTGTTTTATTGTTTCTTTTAGGAAGACGAAAAACAAATGTAATATGTGGAAATAATTGACTGCCAAAAGAATCACCTCCTAAAAGAGACCAAGCCGGTTCGACCAACCGTAATTATTGAAAATTCCAGGGGCCATATTTTGGGTCTCGAAACGAAGAACTTTTTCGCACAAGCGTTCGTACAAAAAGTCGATCGTTTCAAGATACAAAATACGGCTCCAGTTTTGCGATAGGTCGATCCGGCTTGGTTTCTTTTTGGAGGTGATCTGTTCGGCAGTTAATAAATGCCACATATTCCCATTGTGCGGATTAATTGACCCAACCCATTCGACGTTGGCTTCGACTGTGGGAAGCATTGCAAATATAGGATAGAGTCGTTCGGCCACATAGGTGGTATAGACAAGCTGCTATACTCAAGTGCATTTACGGTGTTTTTATCAGTAGTCTCCAGTATCTATTACACTGTTCTACTTTTAGGTGCAGGCAAAAAAAAGGAAAACAAACTTAATTAATAATAAAAACAAATTTAACTACACAAATTATGGATGATAAATCTTAACCAAGATCAAAGACTTATATATAATCAGTAGAGTAAAGGAGAAAAATCATTAAACAGTGTAATATAAAAACTAATTCTACTTAAACCGTCTCACTCTATCCGCAGATAACCTGTGCCTGTCTTCGGTACGCATCCACAGCAGTGTAGACTTTTTTATATTTTTAATCTGGCCGCTAGAATCCGAAATCTTGAAAGTGTGTTTTAGTCCAGATGTAGAACTTTTCAATTTTATTTCATCGCAATTGCTGAAAAGTTCGGCAGCGTTGTACCAACAATCAATATGTAACTAGCGATTTGAAATTGGTTCACTGTTGTAGAACCCCTTGGTCCGGATTACACCTTGAAGCCAGCACCTTGTTATACATATTTGCGCCTTTGTTTTGATTTGCTGTGTTATTTTGACAGAGTATTTGAGAGTGTGTTCATGTGAGTTCATTATAGGGGGTGCATTATTGAGCTTGGGACCGAGCTTGGGACGATGTTCTAGTACTGACTGAGCCAAGAAAAAAATCGTTTTTGTATGGGACCTACTGGTCTTAGAGTTAGTCTATGGTTGTACACTGTTGAGAAGCCATCAGTAACATATTGATCACACCGAGCATTACCCTGGTCATCATAAACATCAAGCTCAAAATACTCCTCATCAGAACTGTCCTCTACATCAACACCTACGAACTCCGTTCTTTGAAAATCTACATTATTTAATACGGAATCACTTATGTCAATCAATGACGGCTCCATGCCGAGACCCAGTAACGTCTTTTGAGCGTTTGTTTTGCATTTGGCGACAGAAGCCTTAATATCATCATTAGATGGTAAAATCAGACAAGACTGGTTCTGTCGTTTGGTGTTGATGTAGGGGAAATTGATCTGATCGTGGTGTTTATACATGATGCATCTTTTCATATATACTCTCCGTAGCTTCTTCGTAATCTCTTTGATGGAGAGATTTACAACCGTTTGATTCGTTGAAGACATCGATCTTAATTCACGAAACAGTTCTTCGCAGGGTTGACTTGTGAGATATCCCATAATACATTGCTCAGGGACATTGTTGTCGCGGCAAATACAAATGAATAAAACTAGTGCATGTGCATTTAGTTCAAGGTAATGGTATGCGTTTGTTGTAATACATTCTATTAGATTTTTGTATTTTTTCTTACAATAATTTCTCCATCCGCGCACTGTAAATACTGTTGTCCTAAAAAAATAAATTTATTTAAAAAAAACACTAATGGAAGCGAACATTTTATAGTTTACTTACCAAATCTCCTCAACACGTTCGAGGAAAGGGATGTATGTTTCCACGTATGACCGATACATACGGTGCATAAGATTTAAAAATAACGTAGTGCCCTTGCTGTCGGGAACGTTATTTTCAAGAAACGCTATTAATTCAGGATTAATTAGCTTTAACGTCGAGCCAAATTTCATTTTGTCTTTTAAATCGATATCCGAAATACATAACCCATGCATGTCTTTACTGCGTGTATTGATGAGTTGTTTCAAATGCTCTTTCCTTATAATGTATTTTCCTTGAATGAAAACGTGGAATGATTTGAATATGAT